>OZ059803.1:8544303-8862511 GCA_964057025.1 Standfussiana lucernea | reverse complement strand
CATCACCATTATTATCATTGCTTCCTGCACTACCAGTTTCGTTAGTAAACGGACCATCAGCAAAATCTTCACTAGCACGCAGGGGAGGAGTTTGCTTACTAGCATTAGCAATTAGGTTGAGAGGTTCTGTTACAGGTTTGAAAACAGATTCCAGTGCTTGTTTATTGTTAATCTCAGCATCTCTCATTTTTCGTATTTTTATCTTCACAGCTTCTGCCGCATCAACAATTTGTCGTTTTAATGATTTTTCCATATTAATAAAATAGGTCGTAATTGATTTAGCGTTGTAGGGTGAATAATAATGGCAGGCAGGTAATAACCTTATATATGCATTCGTGTTATTAGTCAAAGACTACAAACGTGTCAAATTGACTTCTATAACATCCTTTGTTTTTGGAACAATCTTTGTTAATTACAAGATAATTGAAAGGTATACTCCATATTTTTGAACACATTTCACGAAATTCAATCCATGGCATGTCAGTGTTGACGTGTTCTTCATAAACATGTCTCATATTTCTTTCATCTTGTTTAAAAAGTACGATTAGGTTTGCATTGTCTCTTACTAATTGCTTAGGGATTTTACTATACGTCTGATTTAGATAAAAACAATCGATGAATTTGTGTCTCCCCATAGCAAAATAATCACGCATACTACTTTGATTTTCACAAGCAACATCATCAAATACAATTACAGAATTCGGTTTTGCGGTCTGAACACTCAGTACTTGCTCATTTTCATGATATTTCTGAAATGAAACACCTGGTACTCGTTGCAAGACTTTTTCTAAAAAAACATACTTAGGTTGTTGCAAGGTTTTCGAATAAACATAAACATTTTGAAATCTTAAACCATTCTCGTGTATAAGAAGGCCAATTAATAAATTAGTTTTTCCACAATTTGACGGCCCGCAAATGATGCATCGTACCGATTTAGGTAATAATTCTCCATGGCGAAAACCAGTCTCCTGAGAATGAACACAAAGTTTGTTTACGTGTAACGATTGTGGTTGTTTAACAAATTTCATGACGACTGCTTGAAACGGTTATATTAATAATGAGTCAATAATTTATTACATTGACATTTATAACTCATTGTAACAAAGTATCAAGGTAAAATAAGGTAATAAGTTATCAAGGTAAAATAAGTTAACAAGGTAATGTTGAGTTTTAGAACTAAAATGGTGGAATAGGTGCCGAACTAGTATTTTACTGCACTTAGGAATTCATACTCCTCCTTCCGCTCCATCGGGTGGAATAAGCATCGAACCAGTATTTTACTACACTGTTTAATCCACCGGATGGAATAGGCGCCGAACCAGTATTTTACTGCGCTATGTAGGATTTCATTTATATTATTGGGCATTCTACTCCACCGAGAGTGACGAGGCGAACGGAGTGAGCCGATGGAACGGAAGGTGGGGTAGAATGCCCAATAATATCCTACTACAATTAGTGAAGTGTGGGTTGAACTATGTATTAGGTACACCTCTGCCCAACCTAATACTAAGCAATTAACAAACTCACCATACAAAAAGTCAAGCCGTTTTGCTATGACTCAGTCACACAAAAAGTACCCACACAAAGTACTGGAACAAAATGTTACTCGCACGAACTGTTACAGATAGGTAATCTCTTCCATCTCAATCTATAGTGTGATACAGATTGAGTGATCGATTTTCGGCCTTTGAGTCATAGATACTGCCGGCTTACTCTTGAATTTAATTCCGATCGATCGACATTGGAATTTTGGCATTTCGTACTCTTGAGTTCGACGCTAGCGCCACATTGGTATTAAATTGCGTGTCTATTTTGAGGAACTAAGTGGAATTGGGATCGGGATTGGCGTACCGTAAACGCTACTCTTGAGTCTATTTTGACAGCTGATATTGCGACAGAATTGCGTTGGGATTGTTTGTTGATTGTGATTATTCCAATAACAAAAGTGTAACTTTTTAGAAATTGTTTTGCCTTTTAAGTGGTTTTCAGCAAGTAATAAGTGTATAATATGGCACGATTGGCAATAATGTACAGTATTTTACGTAATTTACATAAAAAACAATTGAAATAAAGACGATATGAGCGTCTTATGATGCGTTATACGGCCAAAGCGTTTTCTATGAATGGAGACAATTTAAAGCAAATTATAGAGTGAGCAAGGAGTTGTTTGAGGAGATTTATGAAAACATTGAGCCCTTCATGCCAACTCCTAATCGAAGAAGTGATATATCACCAAAATATAAGGTACCCATGTTGTTTTTGAAACATGACTTTTATCAATGATATCATGACTTGTTTGGAGGATCAATAGCTTCATACTTGTATTAAATCTTGCAGGGTTGTAGTGGCATTATCCTTTTATGCGACTGGTAGTTACCAAAAACTATTTGGAGGCCTAATGTTGCAGCAATCTGTTTCTCGTACTATTAGAGATGTAACGGCAGCTCTTAACCCATGGATTAAGTTTCTTCAAAACCGTCAAAAATGATGCATAAAAAGCAGGATGACAAATACTTTACTTTAACCATATACTTTTCCTTATGTTACAGGTTTTTAGAAAAAAAATCACATCCCATAATCTGTCATAGGCTAGTCATGGTACTCATGTAGCCATAGTTAGACCTGGGGAGTATATGATGACACCTATAGTAGATGCTCCTGAAGGAAACCATTATTATACCAAGTTGCACTGCTCTGCACAAAATACAGTGGAACGTGCCGTGTTTATAAATTATTACCTTCTAAATGTATTGTTTCCTAAGTGTAATAGCAAACAATATAACAGCATGGTTTAAGGACAGTTACTATCTACATAATTATTATTTCTTGAAAAATGGAGAACTGAATAAATAGTTTTTATTTTACTTAAATGTACTTTTATTTACTTCCTAATAAAACTGTAACACAAAATAATAATACAAAATCATATTGAGGATAAAAACAAAAAAAAAAAATTTAAACGCAATGCAAGTGTTTAATCAATAACTGAAAACATTATCAATAAAACATTTGACATTAATCGCGAATGCACTTTGAAAAATGTAGCTAAAAAGGAAGACATGGATTTGGAATTTTTCTAGCTACATCCGAAATTGCATTAGCAACAGGCGTCAAAGCGCTTGTGATATTGCTAATTTGTTCGGCCAATTTAGAAAATGCTTGTGCTGTTATTAATTTCGCTTCAACCCGCCACGCTTCGATACTCGAGAGCTGCTTGTTCCATATTTGCATACAACGGCCTGCATGGTTGCACGGGTGACCGCTGGTTCTGCGGCCTGCGGGGTCGTGGTGGCATGGTACTCTGAAGTGGTGTGGGTGGTGCAGGTACTGAAATATTAAAGTGAATAAAAATGTAAAATCGGCACTTGACCCAACAATTTTCAAACATCTCAGTTATTACAAAAAACAAGTCAATAATTTTTTTTTTGTCATAGCCGGAATTTGATTAGTCCCAAAACACTTCAATGTTACACACTTATGTTGGGTTGTGTGACTGATGGACGGCTTATACAATTTGTTTAAACATTCCTAAACAAATTCGAACAAAGACTTACTTTTGTATGATGCCGGTATTGCGTCATTACGTGACGTGCCAGGAATAGGGGAAGAGTTAAGCAAAGAATCCATTTCAGTGTTTTCTTCTTGTATTGGTAATCACAACTTGGGAATCGGCAGGTCTAGCCTGAAACAATGAAATGATTATTATTAGATTAATAAAATATTTTCCATAAAATTAATTAAATATCATAGGTATGATAAAATTTTAAATATTACAACATATTGACAAAATGGATTGACTATCCATCTTGAATCACCAGTTGCAAACTCTTCTCCACCCATCACTGCCACCAATCTACTGTCTAAGGCAGACAATGCTGGCAAGTTATTGTCTGCTGTCCCACCACCAATGTGCCTCATTGAAGCTGAGAGTTCTGCGCACGTCCTCTTTGGAGTACATTTTATCTCAGCCCAATAGTACAAACATGCATTAATGTTAATTAAATTGCTGTATATAATGATTTTTAACACCTAAGTATTTCATTATTATGAACTAGGTACCTGCCTTAGCTCAGCCTTGACCATCTTTATTTGCTCCTCCGAGTAAATTCAAACTGGTTGCCAAAGCCCATTTCCTCTTCAAAGCAAACCTTTAGCTATGCCTGGGTTTTGCTCCAAGAATCCCACCAAAGCTTCTATTTGTTATTGTAACTGAAATTGGAAAACGGTTTATTAAGCACAAAATAATGTAATTATATACGAATAAAACATAGACCAAGAAAATAACTACATTTACAAAACAAATAAATTAAAATTAAGCATGATTGTTGACTTACCACTTGTATAAAACTTTAATATTAGTTACGTAACTTATCGGACATAAATATTTTTTACTAAAAAGGTATGAAACGCGAACAATATCGAATGTTTTAAACAAACTTGCATTTAGAATTCACTTTTAGAACCACTTCACTTTAATTTTGAAATTGGAGAACTTTGACGCCTGCTATTTTTTTTAGTAGTGTAGGCAACGATCCTACCGCATGAAGCCAAAGTCATGGTTAATTTTATGATTTTCTTACGCTCTAATTATTTTAGTACGTTACAATTAATCAATTAAACCTCTATTTCTATCATATTTATTTATTAACCTTGTTTTTAAAGGATAAAGCATTCTAAAGCCCTATAGCCGGTTTATCGTAATGAGTTGAACAACACTATTGCGGCCCGTAACGTAGCTAACTTCACGTGCAACAAAACAATCGCGGCGCAATCCCAATTTCAATCCAATGTTGACAATATTGTTTTCAAGAGTACCAAATCACGTGACTTCAAAATTAACATTGGAATCGGATTGGCATTAGATTGAAATTAAAATTAGTTTAAAGAGTAAGCACCCTGGTCGGTTTGTTTCTATAGTTATAATAAAGGTTACTACGGCCTCGTGTTATTCCAACTGCTTTTCCATAACGTTCGTGGTACCCCTTTAATGGTAACTTGATGGCCAAAAATAACATTATCAACCACACATTTGGTTTAAAAATAATAAGATTTGTCAAACCTCTTGAGACAAAAACAATGCAAGTTCCACCACTGTAAACACCTTCGAATTCTACAATTATGAGTTATCGTTCTTTTCAATTGTATCGTGATTTACAAAAATATGATTGATAATTGCTTGAAATGGTAATTAATATGTTTCCATCTATCAGTTGTCAATAAAGTCTTAAAAACAATAATGATTTCGGTTTGCCCGAAAACTGACCTCTACAATTGAACTCTGGAACCCAGCTATACTTATCTATTTATACAATTTGATACTTTTCATTATTCTACGGTAGTTCTGCATCAAACTGTTACATATTCACCAACTTGAAATCCAGTGTTATCGTTTTAGCCAATGTGGACTCATTAACGCTATGAGAGATTATTTAATTGCTATTTTTGTTGAGCTCATTAGTGTCATTAGCAAAGTCGACGTATTTTTCGCGTACGTCATTAGTAATGTTTTGAAAATGAGTAATAGTTTTATTTCTGTTGAACACGGAATTTCATACGATGCACAAAACTATAATGTCATGATATTTTTCAGTAACTCGCACGTGCCATTGAAAGGCCTTCAAAGATAATCTTACCTTAAACGGGTCATTGGGACATTTGGGACTCTTCATTCACTGTGTCAAAATAGAATTGAATATTAGACAAGGTGGAAGGGACACCGTCACTAAAGCGGTAACTATGTACGTATTCAGTGCATCATTCTGAACCCCCACTGAGAAATTTTTCTTCGGTTATTAAAAAAAATCAGCTGTTTCCTATAACACTGGAAAATGTTTGGAGCAGCTATTTTTATTTTATTTTAGTTACCGATGAAAAATGTCTATGTGGGGTTCAGATGATGTACTGGTGTGGTGGTCGGTGTCTCTTCCATCCTGTATAGAACATAGGAGAATAGAATCAAATCCATAAACTCCTAAAAATAATATGCAAGTGTCAAGGCACATCACAAGACATGTATAGTGACTGCGCAACTGCACCACATTTTTGCACTTCCTTCTTGGATTGATCTAAGTCTATCTCTACCCGAACAAAAGGCTTTCATTGTAGTCTTCTATTGCAATCAAGATCCAGGGTATAAATAATCGTCAACCACAGCTTCTCTTAAGGTCGATATATTTTTTGGATAGATTTTTATCTACAAAATCAGACTGACGCAGGGTAAACATGAAATCTACAGTGACGATTATTTGAAAAACAATGCCAATAAGGAATATGACAATTTCGTGTGAACAGAGGATTGCACGATTATGTTTACACAACAGTCAGCAAACATTAGGCCGTGGGAAAGTACTTGATCTACAAATCGTAGTTTACAGAATGTGGCGAAAACCATTCTAATGGTGGATACAGGATTGCGAAAATCAACAATGAGACAAAACTTGGCAATCTAAAAGTGTGTTGAGAACCTGGGAAACCTCTTTGCAAGCAACAGACCCACTGCCTCTTTTAATTAGAAAGCCCTCAAATGGTATTTTTTTTACTTTTTCATACAAAGTGATAAAGTTCAAAATTCTCTATCTTTATAGGACGGCAGCCCAGCAATGGGCACATTATAGGCTGATTAGACTTAGATACAAGCTTATTTAATGGAATGTTTTGCATGTTTTAAGTGACTGACACTGTACCCACTACTGTTACACACAAAGACTATACATAATATAACCACTTGACTGCGCATACAGTGCCCCGATGCTCGAAAACTATTAGTGTTTTGTCGCCTACATATAGGCTACGTTACTAGTAACCATTTTAGTTGTGACCAAGTATTAGACCTGCGTGCACGCTAAATTATTCCAATTTTTTAAACATTTTATGCAATTATAACACATCAAAATGCCTTTATGCGCGGTGAAGTGGTGTGGGAAACATTCCAAAACATCTAGTTACAAAAAGGATGGCATGACTTTTCACCGGTAATTAAACAGTAAGAAAATTATTTTTGATTTAATCAGATCATGAGCGACCGTAGAGGTCTCGTTAAAATGGTGGTTGAGTGAAAGAGCACACTATTTGATTTCCGCGTTGATGTCTTTTGGAAATGTCTCGTTCTTTCATTAGACAATTCTAATTCTTTTATCCCTTTCTTTCCCTTTGTGTGTTTATAGTAGAAACCCGTGATGTTGCCTTTACTATCCGAAATTGATATCGACAATAATAAAATTTTAATTAATAAAAATGTTATTCAATTCAAATACTGCAATAAAATACCTTTCTACTCTTAACCGACTTAAAAAAAAGGTGCAATTTATACGTTCAGGACCTTAAAACTTAAATTCGAAAAACATTTACCAAATTAATTCATTTTAAAAATCAATAATAACAGGATACATGTTTTTTGTAATCGATTGTTTTTGATTAAATATCATTATTTTTATACGATTTTAATTGAGTATTTTTCATAATGTTAAAATCCATTTTATCGATATCGACTGTTTTCCCCTAATCAAATAGATCAGCCCTAACGATATGCATACCTATGCAAGTTGACCTTGAACTGACCAATAGCAGGCGCGCGTTCTTCCTCGTCCCCCGGCCCGCGGTAGTGAGTCGTGTACTTAGAAGAAATCGGCCTATAAGCTCTCTAGTGGTTATATACTCTATGGTTACACACGACTTTTCTCTTCGAGAGAGAGAACCCATTATTCAGCACACGGACCTAGCAGATGTAACATGTCTTCGAATTTTTGATTCTAGAACATGTCGGTTTCCTCACAATGTTTTCCTTCGCCGTGTTGAGAGAGCAGCGGCGATGAATTAAGTTAGTGTTTTAAACAACATACAATAATATTATTAATATGTATTAAATCATCCTTACCAAGTAAATAAGAATAATAAACAACAGGGGAAAATATGAACGCGGTTTGAAATAGAATCGTGGAACGTTCGATAAGTTTGATAAGAATCAAATATTTGTATTATCGGCAGATAACTATTCCGGGTTTATTATTTGTGTGAGCAGCACGATATGACGCATCCTTACTAATATTATAAACGCGAAAGTTTGTATGTATTGATGTTTGTTACTC
Source organism: Standfussiana lucernea (assembly GCA_964057025.1). Classification (NCBI taxonomy): domain Eukaryota; kingdom Metazoa; phylum Arthropoda; class Insecta; order Lepidoptera; family Noctuidae; genus Standfussiana; species Standfussiana lucernea. The sequence goes on along the minus strand of OZ059803.1, from coordinate 8,854,427 downwards.
TTTCACGCAAAAACTAGTGAACCGATTTGGATGAAACGTGGCATACATATAGTTCATAACCTGAATTAACACATAGGTTACTTTTTATCCCGGTAGTACGATCACGTGGAACAATAACCGAACTCCACGCGGGCGAAGTCATTGGCATAAGCTAGTTTGACATAAAAAAGCAATTGCAGTGTCTAGAGCTTTCACGGTCTTCTTAGCAACCAGGCATATGTTTGAGTCGTTGAACGCCATGTTATCGCTTAGCTTAACGCCACGCTATCGTCGTCGTCCACAGCCTGAATTGACCACCTGCTGGGTTTAGGCCTTCTTATTTTCAATGCCAAACCCCATGTTATTCTGCCAGCCTCAATCAGGTTTTTCCCCCGATGGAAACATTGTCGTCTGCCCATCTCGTCGACGGACGACCTACATTTCATTTCATGTATCCTGATCCCATCGTTTAATAGAGCCACAACTTGTTTCGAAATAAACAATAATAACCGTGTGTGGAGTTCAAAGATCACATAATTAGATAAACGGTGGTGTGTTGTTGCTCAATATAATGTAGGTAGTATTAACAATGAGCAACTATGGCTAAGGGCTTTAGGTATTTGAGCAACTGTGGCTACTGGGGATTTAGGTGCCCATTGTATGCCTTGACCATACCACAGACCATACGTTGAAACAGTGCGCATACCTGATTCAACAATTTTTGTCTGCCCGTTCACACGACGGAAGTCATTGACGATCCGTTATAAAACACGATACGTCATGACGGACGGATGATGGATGGATATGATGGACGTTCACATTGCATATGGATTCGTGTTTAACCACGATCCGTCAAAATAAAAACCCGTGTTTTTTGACGTACCTGATTTTTTAAAAGACTTTACGTGATTTAAGACGTGTCCGTCATTTAAAAAGCACTGCCGCCGCCGTCAATGAAATTGACGGATCGTGAAAAAAGACGACAGATACGTCAAAAAAAAAAACGAATCGTCGTCGTGTGAACGGGCTGGTAGATTAAACAGTTTTCTATTTTGTATAACAGTTCTACATTTGAGATGTATGCAAGAAGAAGATATGCTGCGCCGATCCCATTTAAATTTTGACAACATTTTTATTTCATATCATTGTTTAGCGCGTTTTTACTTTTATTGTGACTTAAACCCCCGCCCGCCATAATTAAAATTTGGGAAGGAGGTACTGGACTACTGGATAAATGACAGAGATGTATTTGCGTATGCACGAATCTGAACGCACTTACTTCATTCGTAAACCTTAGAATAAAGTGACTGCGAAGTTGAACTCTCACAAAACAGATGCTTTCAATTCGCTGTAAAATACAGCAAAAATGATCACTGCTTTCAATTAATACAAGGTTCCGTCAATGACTGCTCCTAACTATTCTTAGGACATGAATACCATATGTATAATACAAGTCAGACTTATCAAATGTCACAAATAAACCTACTCCACGGTAATGTGACCTGCAAGAAGTCATGATTCAGATTCCATTTTGATGCGCTCAACTCATCAAATATGTATGTCCAGCGTAATTTAGAGACTCAAGGAAACTACTCAGTATTTAAATGACCCCGTAATTTACGATCGAAACGCGCAATTTGTAATTCTTGGAATACTGAATACTAAAGTTTTGCTACAATTGTCTGCAGGACGAATATTTAATAATTAATGTTGAGAGCTTTGTGGAGCATGCAATTGAATAGTTTATTAATTGTTCTCTAATAGGTACCTAATAATGATTCGGCGTAGGTATATACTTTGTGATGTGATCGGGTGATGTAGCGACACTGAGGCCTAGCCTATGCCGTGTTGATGATGAATCATGATTTTGTTTATAACCAATCAAATTGTTTCAAAGTTTTCTCCAATGATTCCTGTTTTGTTTGCGTTTCGGCAAGATCCTCCAAGATTCGTCCATTTCCATACAATTTAAAATTACACTCAAGCGAAAAATTCATGTGGTGCCGTGCCGCCCTGTTTATTTCCCTTTCAGTTTAACACAAAACAGATGACGATACGATACATAACATACACGATAAACACACATGTTACTTCACTAACCGCAAGGTGCGGTAACAACAATGACCGAATTGCGGTAAGAATCTGAGATGACACAAAACTGGTAATCTTACCTCGTCACACTTCGTGAGACTTCGTAACACATCGGCTTTGTACCGCTTCCTTTAGAAAGTTGACTCGGAAGTCAGGACTTTGGTCTGAAGCGAATTATTTTTATCATCTGCAGTTTTACTGAACATTTGGCTAAGTTTTACTCTCTGATTATTGCAACTTCTTTGGTTTTATCTTTTGCATAAAGAAAACCCATATAATTATCTAGTTAATTCTACCTAAAGTAGGTAAGCATTCGATTTAACCATAGAAAACCATTACGTTCGATCAGATCATTATACTTCTACAACCTAAACAAGCTCTTCAAAAATGTTTAATCGATATTTGGCAAAGAATTTTTGAGGACCTTCACTTACGATACGAACTTTCTAAATTTAATTATAATTTTCCAAACATTTTCAAGCACAAATTTTGGAACGCAAACGTTAGAAAAAGTTCAAAATCCTGGGATTATTAATATTTGAACTCGCTATATTGTTCGTGCCAAATGCAGAATAGTTTCTAGATGCATCATAGGCCAGAAATAATATTGAAAATAAGCAACCTGGAAATATTTTAACGGATGAATGAAGTGAAAGACGGAATGGTTGTTCCATTTGATTTATAAACCCATGGTGTAAGACTATTTTAGTATAGTTCGAGCAATTAACTTCTACGTGAAGCTTTGCAGGAAAGTCTGACGAGGTGAATAATTTGCCTAGCATTTTCCCAACTTTGTTGGGGTCGGCCTACATTCTAAACAGATGTAGCTGAATATCAGTATTTTATATGGAGCTACTCCTATCTGAGCTCCTCAACCCAGTGACTGGGTAATACGCTTCCCCTTGATAAGACTTGTGGTCAGGCTATCGAGCTTCTGAGTGCCCGCTACGACTGTCAAAGAACTACAAATGACAGCCGGGACCTACGGCTTGACGTTCAGGAAGATCTGGTGAGGTGTCGAGTAGCGATTTAGCCCTCACTAAATCGCTACACGACACCTCGCCAGATTCCACCCGTAATACTAAATAACTTTCGCTTTGAAACTCATATCCGATTCGTGAAAGATTCTATCAGTTCATATACATAGGGTATCAGTTTTATCACTGGAGAATAGACACGCTCTATTGTTTATGTATTTTATCATGTCACAGTACACATATATTTCCGAAGATCGTACAGTATATCGCCACATAGTGGTCCTTAGGGAAGGCCTATTCTATATATCTCTACTCTTACGAAGAAGCCTTCGCAAGAGTAGAGAAACATCAGAGACGACATATGTCACAGATGTTGTAAATTTTTTGAACGAACCTCTCGACATGAAGCGTGATATATTTACTTTTACTTACATTATGCATTATATTAGATATTTTTGTCACTAGTTAACACTAGTGACAGATTTAGCTAGATCGTCTGGTTTTTTTTCAAGTGTACCTTCCAATACTAAAATTGTTTGTAAATACACTGCGACACGTTACGTTCTTATATAAAAATAGATCTAGGCAAAGTCGTTTTGAGCCGTCACTGTCTAACGGCCAGTGTCTGTATCTACACAGAATTCTCTCCTTGGTTATGTCTGGATATTAGGAAAGATTTAAATTGTAGTCGAAATATTTGAATTAATTTTATGTAAGTAGAAGTTGATGTCGAGTAAACATCAACACTTTCGAATTAAAAAAAAAACATTAATTTGTATTTCGCGGTCGTTTTTGTGCTATTTTGACAACACTAAAGTGAAACTCTAGTAGTAAGTATGTTGTCAAATGTTTGGCTTTCGAAAAATACGTTAAACGTATGTACGTCGTGACAAGGGTATTGATGTCTTCATTTAGTTACAATAAAACAGTTAACTTTAACTGTAAATGTTTTACGAAAAAGTTAACAATTCATAAAAATTTGGCGTAAGATATACAAAGCGCCCTCTGTCCCTTGGAAGACTACAAACAGAAACCTGGGACTCTTGCCAAACTATGTTCTCCTAGTAGTTACAATCGTCAATGTCGTTGACAATTTAATACTTTTTTATAGTTTTCCTCGAGTACAAACAACTCAAAACTGACTAATTTAAGCTTTTTGCAAGGTTTTGCTATACGTTATCGTTAAATTAAAATGCCTCAGTTTTCATTAAAAAAAATACCCTGTCATAATGGTATACAACAACAGTTATAATAAATTCTTTTTTTGAAAAACACACGCTGTCTGTATAGGCTGCCTGTCTAGTTGCTTATTTTCGTCTATTTTCTTTTCCTTCATTAAACTTCACGATTTTATCTTGCTTACTTTTATTCTAATGTAGTTGTATATTTTGTCTGTCAACCTTGATAGGTTGATGACCTACTCCACAGATATTTCAGTCTTCTTCTTTATATCGCGTCACGGTATTTTATCAAAAGCCGAGATATTTTATCTTATAGGACTGTATCTCAGTAACAACATGAAGGATTACTAGTAGCTGTTTATTTGTAATTTCCCTGCACTACGTCAATTACTGTATTTATTTGCAATTGAGATTTAAATAATCTAATCACGAGTGTTGTCACAGTAAAAATATTTGAATGTCATCATTTCATCAAATATTTATTTATCAAACAAATTGAATTTATGTTTGTAATTGTAGCGCTATTAGATTAAATTTTTTGTACAGTCACGGAGAAAAGTTTTAGTTTATTTCACAAGCGAAAATGACGAAAAATAGGACGACCTACATACATATATGTATATGATCAAGTGATGACCGCAAGCGTGATCAGCTGCGTGTCAACCCAGATAATCCAGTACTCATAAAGATAACCATGTATACCTAACACATTCTTAACTTGGGAAGTAGGAATCTATAGTAATCTTATCAGTTCAATCCAACACCTTTGCTCTATAGATAACTTGATCGTAACAACAATGAAAACATTTTCCGTCTTCATTAAGGACATTTTACACCAAAACACGGCATGTCGGCGACCTTTAAAACGCGCTCAGTTGACATGCCGCCGACATGTCAGCGACTTCGGTGTGTAGGGTCCATAATTAGGCCTGAACTCAACCAAAGCGGAGACGAGCAGAGCGGAGAGGAGACGTGCGCACAGCGACCAATCTTATTGGTTGAAATCTACATCGCATCTCTGTGCTCTCCTGTGATTGGTCGAATCTTGCTAACCTCCTCTCCGCTCCGCTCATCTCCGCTTTGTGTGCGTTGTTAGTTGACAAAATAAACTTACTGCAATACTAATATCGATATCGTAAAACTGAATTACACACACTCTTATGTGTGTAACAATAAAAAAATGTTCATGGTCTCCCTCATATTACTTTATTATGGGCATAATATAGTCCTATGACGATGCCTGCGGCTTTATTACGTTATTCAGCTAATTTACCATCATAATGTAATGATCAGTATCTGGAGGACCGAGCAACGAACCAATTCGATTAAGTCCAACGAGTTTTTCTGACTCGACTATTAATTGAATCGATTTCTTCGAAGGAAACTTAAACTACATTGGCTTGTTGGCTTTCAGTAGCATTCAGTTGATAGACAAAGTACGAACTATTTCAGGAATCAGAGTAGGTAAAGTTATTAATAAAACGGTTATGAACTAGCAATGTAGTATTGTAGTTCACGAACTTCGGGAATCGGTTGAATATTTCGAATTATTTGCATGCCTCGGTTAGTTTAATGGTATTTTTGCTGTAATGAAACTAAACGGTTCCTTATTATATTTATTGTTGAGTCGCTACTATAACTTAACGTACGTATGCAAAGCTTAAGAATGTTTAAATAACGGTTATAGTTACAAATACTTTACTATAATTAGGCAAAAAAAAAAATACAGGTAACCTATTCCTATTTAGTTTTTACTGCGAGTGACGCGCACGGTGCGTGGTAGGTACTTTGGTCATAGAGCTACAAAAATTATGAGGCGGCATCTCAACAATTGTTCCGTACTAACGCGAGCAAGTCTATCTTGCATTATTTTTTAACTCTATGTAACTAGAACCTGTCTCGACGGTGAGTTGTTTAATTACGGCGTGCCCTAAAGCGCTTTATGTCAGAATACTAATCATAATGACAGGTCTAAGGTGTGATGATTATGTTGTATTGTATTCGTGTGGCTAGCCTCTTCCGTGTGTGTTTATTGGGTATGATCGTAGGTTAGTATACTGCCTCAGGTTAAGAAAGCTTGTGGCTCTATCACGGAAGATAATACTATTGATTTGATGCGTTGTTCATACATAAGATACAATGAAAAAGTAACTAAACTATGTAAAAACTTCTCTGCTTGTTCCTCTTCGTTTACATAGACAACACCATTATTAAATAAGAATTATGAATTATGACAAACACCTGAAATACCAATATCAGGTTGAACTATATATTATACAGACTGACAATAATATTAAAAGAAACGTACTATTGAACAGTAATCAAACGCTAATCTTCAAGATTATGGCATTGACCTTCCGTTGCGCTGCTCGACGGAAGCCTATGTTTAGTAACGGACATTCTCGGGCGATAAAAAGTTCAATGTTATAGAGTTTTACGCGAATCTCCGTTGATGATTGGACTGCAGGTACATCTTTTCCGGGTTATATAAGCTAGAGAGTACTTACGGATCCTTTAGACTGACAATACCTAACGCTATTTTTAAATAAAATCCTTTTCGGGCTCCGCAAAAAGCGCAACATCACTCACCATCTGCCATCCCATCTACACATATTGGGGTCGGCTTCCAATCTAACCGGATCCAGCTTAATACCAGTACATATTGTACATGGAGCGACTGCCTATCTGACCTCCACAACCCAGTTAGCACTGGGTAATAAGATACCCCTTGATAAGACTGGTTGTCAGAGCAACAACACTAGTGAATACTTAATAATATGTACCTTCTAGCTATCAGTGATATCAGTGACAACCATGCATGAAAGAAAACAGTCCTTCGCTTTTTTAAAGCTGATTAAGTTTCCGATATGCAGGATTTTACTAATGTATTCCATTTTTGCTATATTCTTTAGCCTATTCTACACAAAACGAGCTTGGTCAGCTTAAAAAAATGCTGGTTATAAGCCATTTCAAATTCCAATTATCTGATGAAGGTGAAAATTTAAAATGCCAGGCCTAACCCGGGTAACAGAGACCCTCACATCCTGCGAACCCATACAATTTACCCGGCCTGAATATTGTATGAGAAGGCAAAACGTAGATTATGTAAACGATCTGCCATTCGTCCCATGCGTAATTGTTACAATAACACTTGCAGTTGGTGTTACTATTTCGAATTTTCTGGCATATTCGTAACAAAGTCCAGACATTTTGTAGAGAAACGGTGAAATTTACACACACCGCGCAGACATGTAACTTCAATGAACTACAAAATGTGTGCATCAGTGTTTTTCTACATGTTGTTAAATAACCTTCATAAAAGTTTTTGGTTTAATAAAAAAAATGCCATTAGTCGAAAAGTCCTTAAAAATAAATGACAAGGCTGGATATGTCCAGGTATCAAAACATGTCTTAAGTCTTATCCGGGCAGATAAAACACTAATGTTTACTGCAAGTAGGATTGCTTGTAGTTAACATTAGTGACGCAGAAATCCTTTGCCGTAATAAAACAATAACTGACCAACCCCGTGTGGTTATTCAAAGATGTCAAGACTACGTGGGCCTAGTTTGTGTTAATAGATTGTTTCGACGATAGCAACATGATCACGCAATGAGCTCGTCAACAGTGTAAGCCTGTACCTTCTGTAATGGTTTATGTATGAAAGGTTAGCAATAAACTAATGTGAAAATTAATGGTGAATGAATTTGTGATTTGATAGCCAGGTGTGATATGTTTTCTAGGTTATTTACGAAACTTAGATTTAGTTTCCAATGTTTTTTTTTTCATGGTGTCGATTAACTCTAATTTTGTTCGACCAGTAAGTTTCTACCGTGGACAGAGATCTCCTTCGGCACATTCTAATCCTGGAATATGAGATGGTTGTGCATGTTGGACAAGATATAAGATGAAACATGTTTCCACGTGGTACCGCTTTTTAAAGTCATTTCGTTTCTGTTCTTTTATCTTTAGTCGTAAATTTGCATTGCATGTTTACTAGTTGTAACGGGATTGCCATCACCATTATCGACAATACTGTACAAAAACATGAAAACGTTTAGTTGAAATTGTTTTTTTTCCGGACACCCCGGAAAACTAAAAAATAATAATTCCTGTCGCTCTGCAAACTAGGACAAATCCGGGAAAATTGTTGGAACTAATAATGTGAACCAGAAAAAAACCTACTTAATATTATAAATATGACCTTGTAAAGATGGTTGTTGCCGGACCTGTCTACTAACAACACACGGGATACTTTAATCCGAGTTCATGACGCAAGTATTTGCTCTAAAATACGTCTAAAATATATAAATAGAAGTACAACGTCTCTTTTTGTGTCAAAACAAAACGTATTTTCCTTATCCGAACACAATGACTCCAGGACACGTAAAATCCTAGGAAATTGTGAAGTTGTTCCTCCTCGCTAATACAATATTCAGCGGTAGGTGGGTCTGTACATTTATTAGGTACTGTTACATAATATCGAGTTGCAATCTCAGAGCTATTTTCTGGAGAATGCGGAGGTCACACAATACGTGGGTTCGCTCCACGGCAAAACCAATTTTCCCCGGTCCGGAAGGTAGATAATCCCTTAAAAATTAAATTGCTTGCTCCACAGCCTCTCTGGATCTTTAGCTTAGGTTGGTAGGTATTTCTGGGTTATAAACATTTACGATTTTCTTTTCTTATTCCATTTTACAGTAATTGGACGCACTCGAGGTTTGTTGTTGAGAATTTCTGATGTAGGTACCTAGTTCTGGATAGTACGTATTATTTTCTGAGTTGAATAATAAGACGATATTTAGAATTCCCTTTTGTTCAAATAGTTCTTAGGGATTCTTAAAAGTTTTACATGGGATCCTAGGAATTAAAGAAAACATCGAACCATGCAATATAATATCTCAGCTATTCTATGCTAAAACGGCCAAAATGTATGGAACAGCAGATTATTTTTAAATTACCAATGAAAAAATTCTGTCGTTCCACAAATATGTATTATATCCGATATACTTCCTTAATACGTGGTAACCGTTTTAGCGTCAGGTCATCCTGTATAATCTGTAAGTGTTTGTTATAGAATGTAAATTAATTAAAAAACATCTGTGTGGACAACACACAACAACAACAAGTGCGGTTTAACTGGATATCCCTGTTCATTATTGATTTCCGTACCAACATAACGTGTTGGGTATCAAACCGGCATGGGTATCAATTTAAATTAACTGTAACTTTATGAAACGGGATGCCTTTGAATCTACTACTGGGGAGAAGTTAGATAAATTAACTGTTGTTCAGTATCGGTAGTTAGTTTAGGAAATCTGTTAACATTGTAGTGTAAAGTGAAACTTGGAAGTTAGAGAATATGGGTGCTATGAATGATGACGTTCAAGAAGTGCAGTGTGTCTAAGTACGTTTGACCATATATTCCTATTGTTTGGGGACACTAGGAATTACTCCTGTAACGTGGGTGCGTTTATAAATATTTAAATTTACATACACAAATAGCCAAACCCGGAACAACTATACGTACATATGTAGGCAATACAAATATTTTTTCCGTGCGGGAATTAAGCCCAGCGCAGTAGTCAATCTTTCGGCCACTGAGCCAACCGTGTCTTCAACAAAACTAGCTTTTCCCCGCGACGTAGTAGCGTGTCAAAAAAATCCTATAAGCACTCGGCAATAGTGTATTCCTCAGTGAAATTATTTTTAAATGTTTCGAAAATTACCGCAACAAACTTTATAATAGATACAAGGATAGATTAAAAGCACTATTGATTTAATTAGTAAAAATATTTCACAAACCTTGTAAAATTCAGAATCAACTTCTCATTCTATAATATAACACCCTTATGCTATAAGTTATATGGTTGAAAAATGGTCGACCGTCAGTGAACTCGGTACCTACAACACGACCACTTTGGTGTCTGTAATTTAGACCCTGGCCATTAATGAAAATAAAATAAAAATGAGGACAAAAAATGAGAGAACATCATTAACTTTGATGTCATAAATCATGGTTGGGTCCTGTTATGCTTTTGAGAGGCTTTTTATTTTTTTTTGTGCGAAACAGAGTCACATTATAGAGCGCGATGATTTGCTCGATATTAGTGAAGTATGCCGTTGGACAAAAGTATACTATAGTCATACTTTGTAATGGGATAGAGACGAAATAAAACAGCCTCGACACTTTAGCGGTTAGTAACTAGCTACATGTATTGTTTGAATTGAAACATAAGGTTTGTGACGCGGTAATATCCTTATGCCTTTTTAAATTATCATTAATAATAATAATACATAAATATTTTAGGGCATGCAAATATAATTTTACATTATTATACCTATGATGCGTATTTAAAAGGAATATAATATTAATAACAAATATTTCCTTGAGCTAATTTAAAGAAAAATAATTATAAATAAGTAAAAGAAACAAAAAAAAACACATATTGCACATAAAAACTTAAAGATACCTTAACATTAAATGTTGTGTTGCAGAAATTATTGTAGGCATTAAGGGACATGCCTAAATTAAACCGCGTTATTGGGTTTTTCTACGACGTAGCGTGGATTTGTGCACTGTTGATGGTAATAGGCTCGCCCCCTGCTACATGGAACTTAAATATAACTAGCAAAGTGTGGGTAAGTATACGATATGACATATCCATAAGTCATGACGATATGTCATATAGTCGGTACACTTCTGCCGAACCCTTCGGGAATTACAGGCGTGATGTTATGTTACGTTATTAAAAGTCAATCTCGGTTTATCGAAGAGAGTTGTGATCTTACAATTATGTTTAGCCATTCGATTAGGTGACGCCTAGTGTTAGTGAAAACATGTATAGGCTTCAAGCATTTAGGAACGCCTGTTTGTATGGAAGTCATTACACTCATATAGTCATACAATTACCCCCATCGTTATTGACAATGACTGTTCCTATTTGTCGGGTAATTGTATGTGATTCTGTCAAATTAGATAAATTAGCGCAAATGACCATAATTATGTTACCTAGAACTACTATTCTATACAAATAAAATACCGAAAATGTTGCTAAATTGAAACGAAATTGTTTAAAAAATTGCTTCTGTAAATTGGTCGAGACAATTTTATGGAACAGAAATGATTGTTGCTTTTCATGCCATGGTTGTTATTTTAAAAATTCTATTTTTAGCTAAATCATTTACTAATTCAAAATAATGGCTCTAGAATTGATAATTTAGCAACGCCAATAAACTCACATTATAATAACTAACATGAGGTTATATAATAGGAAATACGAATGCAAATGAATGTTACTAATATACCTAAGCGCAATACCTACGTCTTAGGTGGTGATTCAAACCATCAAAACTGGAAGACGACGCGACGTCTCGTAAGGAACAAGGGTCGACAAAAACAAAATGGACTCTTCATACTAATTGCGTCAGCCTGGACCCAGGGGGGTCTAAATTGGCCGCTTTAGCAGAATCCTAATAGGAAAATAATATACCTAAATCACATTAAAATTTTTAAAATGGTCACAGGCGCGTATTATAAATTGTTACTTCGTGAACATTTTAAGAATTGTAAAATAATTCATATTATTGGGTACCCCATTATAATTCTTTTTGTTGTTCAATTTCATGGTCTGACTGAATCACCACCTAAGAGGTATTGCGTTTTTCTCTTACACCCTGTGTAAGGAAGAATAAATAAAGGTTTTATTAATTTATTTTTATTTACTAAATTCGCAGTTTCAATATTTTTCTGGTTAAACAAAGAGAGACTTGTAAGTTTGCGGTGTTTTCAACAATTCCGTTTCGAGCGATGTAGAGTAAATGTTTTATGAAATAAACATTTCTAGTAAATTCGAGTTTCCATAATTGAAATGTTCATGTTCATTCACGTTTAATGTTTGTTCATTTACCCAGGTTTTCGTGTTTCGCTGAATTTGCCAGTAAAATGCATTGTTCTGTTTGGACACGCCATTAACCATGACATTAGTAACAAAATGGCGGCCGCTCATAATGAAAAGTGCCACACTTAATCAATGATCAACATCCGTGGTGATTATCTATAATTGGAACTGTAACAGTTTTATTTGGCGCATTTGACTCTCTGGTGTCAATGAATCTGATGAATATACATATTTTCACCTACTTCAATCTATAGTCGATAAGTGGGCTAAACAACACTAAAAGAATTTAAATAAAAGGTACCTAATTTAAAAAATGGCCAAACAGATAAAGGCGACATTAACTTTTTAAACCTATGTATCCTGCTTATGTGTGTGAAGTTTCATTAAAATCGGTTCTGTCGTTTCGAAAAATGAGGAACTGATAATTTATATGAAATACCGTACGGCATACACGCGCTTACGTGTGCAGTTCAATGAAATTTGTATCGATATGTCAAAAATGGCGCATTTATTTTGGTTCTGAGTATTCCCGCATACAGATACATACATTGATACGGCTATTCTCCATTGATAATGATGGATTTAAGAAATGTCACAGTTCCTAAGTGAAACATCATACCTAGAAAATGGATTTTACTTACGGATTCCTCCTATGTGTTCATTATTTAAAACTAATGTAAACTTGGGTTTATTGTCAATATAATGACGAGCTGGATTACACACAAAATTGATTGTGTAAATGTAAACACGTCTTGATACTTGGTTGGCGTGTCAGTTTAGTAGGTAGTCCAAACATTCGTAAGTACGTACATACGTGATAATTTGTCAGTTTAAATTGACAAATATAAGTAGTAGACGCTAGTAACACTTTTTAAGCCAAGAACATCAATAAACTCGATAAACAAATAAACCTTCAACCTTCAAAACTTCTTTGAAAATTAATAAACCAACATTAATACAGCATTCCTCAGAGGTGAGCGTGTGTTAGGAAATGTTTACAAGACTGATGATGTAAAGCATACTTTTATGACCGTAAATACGTAGAGGCGGTGAAAAATGGCTTCCGTAGCGTGTTTACTGCCTACACACCTACTATAAATGAGGCGTGATCGATATAACGCCACTTTTGATATTTCTCGAGACATCGATCGATAAGTATCGATTAAAATTTAACAATCGAGTGGGAACGAACCACGTTGCCGCGTACGCTTTCAGTTTTTTGTTGGTTGATTTACTTTTCACATTTCCCGACATGTGCATTCGTGACCACAGGCGTTAAATTGTGAAAAAAAAGCGTTAAAGAAACCGCAAAATATACCGCGAAATCGATTTGTTTAATAAGCATGACTCAATTTGAGTGTAAATTGTAGTTTCATTTATGGAACAATATATATTCGTTTATAGAAAATTTTTTTTTTTGGAAAGAAAGCTACTTTAACTCATTTCGACAATTTCGAAAGTCATCCTTGAAAACCCTACAGACAGAAAACTCATTTCCGTATTTTTTCCTTTGCAGGTGATGTTCTGAGTCGCAATTGTACGAACAAATGAAGTGCGCGAAAACAGTAAGAAGTGCGCTCAGGGTTGCCACGTAGTGTCACGATGGTGGTAGGTCGTAGGAACGTCAGCATGATGCGACTAGGGCGCTGCGTTGCCTTCCTCGCCGCGGCGGCTTTCCTGCTCCCCTTCACTATCCTGCTGATGGTGGCAGACCAGCAGTACAACCTTACCTACAGTTCCAAAAGGGTATTCTATCAAGAGGTGAGTTCTTTTATTTACTCAGCTTAATGTGTGTGTGACAACCCTAGACAACGTTAACGTCTACAAAATTGAAGTTTAAAGACGTTAATATTTTCTAGGGAAGGGCAGTGTATACCGGTCTGCACAGCGCCTAACAGAAATAACCCCCCACGACACGTTTGGACTGAAAAACACGACTTATGCATGAACGGGTGTAACACTTTTCCAAGAACATTCAAACTTTAAATTAGTAGACGAACAATAAAATGTCACTTCAACTTCTACTCGACTCTTCCAATAAAATGTTCAGTTAATAGAAATTGAATTCATCACAAAACACAATTAATATCAATCAATCAAAACAGAAACTTTTAAGTGAGTTTAAAGCTTCGTTAAAGTCAAACTTAGACATTTACATATTGCGGGCTCTCGCTTAGATTCTGTTAACTTAAGTAAATAAGTCTGTTCTGCTCATTTCGCTGCTGACAGCTTAAAGAGAATATTGTGTCATGGCAAGACCATGAAAAGGCACATAATTCTAACATTTCTTACACGGGTTGCTTTATATGAACATGAATTGGCACACAAATATAAATTGTATCATTCCAATTCAAAATATGATTGAATCAACGTTGTTTTTGAAGAGTCCCAGCCATGCCCTGGCACTCAAAATTGACCCGAACACAAACGAAAATGAATTCAGGTCAAATTTCTTCTTTTACAGAGCGACTTCTATAAAATTAATGGAACATATTACGCGCCTATTTCCGCGATAACCTCGCCTACTATTTCGGACAGGACAAAGGTAAACAAGTTGTCGCATACACCGAGCAGCCAACGGCAAAGGCACGCAGCGGGATCTTTAGATGTTTCTGGACGTTACTGTGGCGTATTCTTGGCGTTTAATTTCGAGAAAAGAAGCTATTTGCCGAATATATGTATAATTATCCTCCTCCTTAACTAACTTTAAGTCAGTTAAAAAAGGAATAAAATTACCATCTTGAACAGTCAGCCAACCGTGACGAATTTACGAAAGGCTTTACGATTCCGAGCGATTAAATTGCTTTATTTAGTCTCAACAGTCTTTCGCCGAAGAACATGTCACGAAGCGTCCTGTCAACGTCACTTTTTTCCCGCTGTTTGCTCAAGCCAACACCGCACCCCACGCTTTACTTACAAAATTAAAAAAAAAAAACATGCAAAGGTCTAAAGACGGCTGTGCACGACTAACAATCAAATTACTCATCCCTGTCGATGGGAGAGCCACTGAGCACCTGTGCCTCTGGTGTACGTTAAGGTGCGACTAGATTACGGTCAATCGACAGTGATCATATCGATTGTTGTTATCGATTCGATCGATAGTAGTCGGCCGATCGATGACAACTATTTTTCTTTATCGTCGATCGATGGTGTGGTATTGATGCAACCCTGCTGTTTTCAAACTGAATAGCGATAGCTGGCCGGTCGTTTATCGATTTATCATTACAACGACGTCGATTAATATCGACTGGTCGTCGTCGATCCACTGCAATCTAATTGCACCTTTAAGTAGGGAGCGAGTTACGCTACAATTGTGATAAATCTACGCAAGCAATCGTAGTGTTAACTCGATAACTACGCCGCATACACTTGAGGAGCTGTAGACGTGTTTGTGACTATACCAGTTACTGTTGAGTGTTGGATATCTTTGGGATTGTTCTTTAATGTTTACTTACAAATACAGCTAATTTAGTTTTAAGGTGCCATCTGTGTGTTAGTTTTATTTGCATGGGGTTGGGTTTCATTATTGATGTTTAGATTTTAAGATCATTAGTATAAGAAGATATTTTACGAAGGTATTACCGGATCGACGTCTTCATATTAACGGATCGACGGATTCATATTTTTTCTATAAACTTGGTATTTTTGTGCCATGTTTTGTAGGTTACATTTCTATTTTACCCAGTACTTAGTAAAAGAAGATTCGCCACGCTTGTTCACGACACGCGAGCTTTACAACCCGACGCTGTTTCCCACACAATCCATCTACAATCGATGGTCGATAGTCATAATGTTCAACTTTTCCTATCAATTACTGTATCGGTATCAGGGATATCGATTTTGTTTCGGAAATGTTGTTTAGCTTGCTGATGTCGCGGTAAGTTTTTATTGTGTGTGTTCTAAAATTTATATACGAGTAGGTATAGCATACATTGTGTTACTGATTGATTGAAAGAATACGAAGGAGTTTTATTGACATACTTTTTTTTTTTTGCAAAATATTTATAACAGAGTTGAGGGCGTTAACCAACTATGTATTTCTAAGTCATTACGCGTACATACTCCGTAACATCATTGTGTCTTCAAGTCATGTCATGTACTAATTGGATAACTGTGTTCCGGCCGACTAAGCGACCAGCCATAATGAGTTTATGAATGACTCACTCTGTTACTAACTAAACTGTCAAAATTACTGAACCGACGTACAAATTATTTTCGACTGGACCTCGAACAATTTGTTGTAGTGGAAAAAAGACCGTAACGAATACTGAATAAAGCAAAAAGTTGGAAGTGAATGATAATTTATGTTTTCAGTTTTATATCCAGTAAACTATAGGTTTATTACATGAATATAATATGTAGGTATTATCTACAAGTTTCTTCGCGTTCCTTCTTTTAGCTGTATAAAGATAAAGCTTTTCGTGCAAGTTGTAATTAAAGCAATTAAAGGAGTCGGATTGTACCGGCAAGTAATTGGTAAGGGTGGCAAACGTTCGCGGTATAAACGTTTAACAGAGATAGGTATATCCATTGCTAACTGATAGTGAAGACGATCCGTGGAAGTAACTAACGTAAGCAGCATAATCTTGAAATTGTAGTAGGCACCCATACGATAGACTAGATATACATGCGCAAACTTCGCAGTAGGCTGATGTCAGCACGAACTATATGAAAATATGTATTAGCTAGTCAGATATATCCATAGCCAAAACTTCGGCCCAGTTAGGCCGAAACCAAAGGTTTGGCTGAAGGTGATTTTTTTTTTGCCGAAAGGTGGCCGAAACCGAAGCCGAAGCTTTGGTCGGACACAAAATTTCACATACCATTGCTACAGTGTATATCAAATAAAACCGCGCATCTGTATGCGAGTGACAGGCTCTGGTGCGTGCCTTAACGGTTCATTGCCAAAGACAATGACTGCGACTGCACTCCAAGGAAAAAATTACATTGCTCTACATTTCGTTATGCAAACATTTAGAATAATTATTGTTTAAAAGTTGTCAAACGTTTATTTGAAACGGTCTGTTGTATTTGTATCGTCATCGTCACAAAAAGATGGTAATTTTTTTTCCCCAAGTGCATGTTTTTTGTGGAAAATTGACCAGTGTACCTAACACAGAAAAGCTACCAAAAAAAACTTCTTATAAAAAAACGCAATCAGAGTTTTAACTTAATAGTAGATTTGGAAACACTTAAGTAGATGATTGTTGTGCTAGTAGTAACAAACAGCATTGTTATAATTTTGCCACTCCACACTGTCAATCCATACACATCACTCATCTCATTACACTTTCATCAATAACTTTAACCATCCTCTTCAATAGCTGATGGCCGTAAACAATTACTTAAAAGCGTTGGCCATCGTGTGAATGGGTCGACAGATGTGTAAACAAGTATCACCACTATGGCGCTCGAGTGTGTGCCACCGTGTGTACCGCGTCGCACTAGAAATTAAGTGCTGGCAAGTTGATAGTTCGTCGCCTTTACGGCGAATTATGCAGTTTCACCCTACTCCAGTGCAAAACACTTTAGGCGAGGAAACGAATATCTCTGTTGCACCCCAAATCACTTAATTAATGCGTTTATAAAAACATCGATTCTTTTTTGTCAATCACTTTGAAGATGGCAGAGACAAAACGGTTAAAGATGTGGCGCAAACGGCACTATTATTCTTACGTGAGTGATCGAAAAAGTCAATGAAACAAACAAAAGTCACCGACTTTCGAAAGTAAAGTTATTTTCCACTGTTTTGTGTTTTTTTCGGAAGTAGGTTATTTTTTGCAAAGTTTTTATTTACCCTTTTTTTGAAGAGTTCCCTCGATTTCTCCAGGATCCCATTATCAGATCCTGACCTGATGACCATGGGACCACTTGGGAACTCTACCCTTTCAAACAAAAAAGTAATTTTCCAAATCGGTTCCGGCCTTCTTCGAGTAATCGGGGGACAATAAAAAAATAAAAAAGATTCCGACGAATTGAGAACCTCTTCCGTTTTGGAATTCGGTTAAAAATTCAAAATTAGTAAGCAAGTAGCTACTGATCATGACCATACATTCACGTATTAAGTACTTAAACCTATTGTATAATTCATAGACAAGGCTATGGAGTGTTTGTGTTTCGTTTGTTACGGATCTGACTTTAATCATAATTAAGACCTACCTAGGGTATAGGATGGAATTTTATTTTTACAAAGGTTTATTAAGTATAGCTGTTTATATTTATGAGCACCAGCTACCTCGGGTATGCAGCAAACAATGTATACTGTATGTAAGTATACCTATGTATTACTATGTTGGTTATTTCGCACCTCACTAAAAGACTTATCAAACAAAGAAGATGTTAATTAATGTATCAATTTTAGACGATGGTAGCTGATTCATTTGAGTACAAAACTAATCATCACCAACCTTGAACTGGAATGGAAGACTATACCTAGCAGTGGAGGTTTCCAGAAGTCCTTGACAAAGTGACATTTTTTCAAAATCAATATCAAAATATTTTATTTCACATGTCTATGTGAAAGGTGTAAAGGTCTCTTTAAGGGCACTTAGTATATAGAATGTCGAGTAAAGGTGCACGGTTCGGGTTGGTCGTTTCTTATGGTGTAGAACCAACAAGAAACTCCATGGTTACTCTTTTAAAAATATTTGTTTTTTTGAATACTTTACAGCGTTAGTACCTCAGCATGGGAGGACAGCGTAGTCTTGACAATAAGTCGTTGCTTACTTCACAAAAACGTGAAGCAATATAAGAAACTTAGCTAGCATTTACGAATCTACAAGGTCTACAATCTGCACGACGAGAGAAAAGTCAATTTTTTTAATAATAAATAAGGTTTTGACAAATAAGCTATCGAATAGGAAGTGCATATGTCAATACTGTTTAACGTTCGAGAAAACAAAACGGTTTAAAATGCGATAGTCTCTTGCCTAGGCATATAGGCTTGAAAAAAAGAAAATTTGAAAATCGTCTTATTACAATGTATCGGCCGTAAGAAACTTTACCCCATCCCAAAATCTGAAGAAGTTAGAAATACGAAGATTGCACTTATTCCATTTCGTACAAAAGTGCCCCCGTCCCATTCTACCATCGCCCCCGGCCCTGTCTGCTCACTCCTTAAGTCTGACGTCCTAATATAATAAGCACTTACAGTTTAAACTCACGATTTACAAACGTGAGTTCAATTTTACGGTGTTTAAACCCAAGTGCGTGGTTTGCACTTTTTGTGTTTTCTGGGAAAAAGCGTTCTGATTCATCTTGGCTGATAGCCGTCAATCTTTTTGTCTGTTGACCATGTAATTTGATTTTTATGCCCATTCATTTATTTATTAAGTATTTTGACGTCGCTTATCTTTTTTTTCAGAAAATTCAATATTTTAGAGATGCTTTTTCATTAGGTATTGATATTGGAATGAGGACAGTGGCGGACAATGACGGTCGGCCACTTTTCAACCTTATAACTTAGGACATAAGGGTGCTAGGTGGTAGACCGTCAGTGAACTCGTTGGTACATGGGACTCAAACATAACTGGCGAAATGTGGGTATACTATTAGGTGCATTTCTGCTTAACTCTTCGGGGATTACAGTCATTATGTTATGTTATAAAGACACCTCTGACTAAAATTTCGGGATTAATTAACAGTTTTACAAGGTGGAAGGAGGACATCGAAGTCAGCACATGAATTTAGAACCCCCAGCGTCAAATATTTTGGGCAGTTCTTTTAAAAAACGCAAGTAAAATAGCATTAAATGTAGGTATATTTTCTGATTATCGATTTTTTTGATGATTTATTGCATATAAATAATACCGTGTAGAAAAAAACTACATAGTTCAATGACTAGCAACATTATAGTACTATATTGTTCCCAGTTAGCCAAGGCCTTGAGAACTATGTGATATTTACATCGATCGTCGCATATCATTATCGCAATCTTTAGTGAGTTGCAGTACCTAATAATATTATTTTCCTTGAAAAGCTGTGCGACGAGTGGGAATTCCCCGTACTGAATGATACAGCCCTTTTTTGCATCAGCCGTGAAACGGATTCACATAAACAAAACAAAACGTCTTTTAAGAAACAGTTGAAGGTTGTCAAAGAATAAAGAAAGGTTTAGGGGAACCCCGCCCCGTTCCAAATTGACCCACGGTTCAGTTTTCGTTTTTTAAAAATTAATCAAAGTAAACTGGGTCCACAAATCTGTTTCTCTGTCCTCTATCTTAGGGGACGAAATATAAAGAAATGAGAATTTGGAATAGGCTGGAAACAGATCAACCACAGATCCACAATGGTATTACTGCACCATGCTATTCAGTATAATCAACTAAGTCTTCCCCTATATTCCACACGTCCTACTTTTCACTCTAACACCTCGTCAGCGGTCCGCCCCATTCCGCGCGGTTGGGGTGTATCTGTACCCCAAGCACTCCAAGCTCCAACACACATTATCACGTAGATACTCGGTATACGTGCAACATGGCTGAACTATCTCAAACGGCGCTCTTGCACTTTATCCGCGATGTCACGTACGCCTCTCTCACCGTCGTCGTCGATGGTTGTTTGAAGTTGATACATAGTTTATTTATCAGAGTAGGTATTGGTGCTTAGTACTTAGAAGCTTTGTTGAAAGCTTTAAGGGCGTTTTGGAAAATACTAGCAGGAAACAGACACTATAGTCTTACTGAGATAGCCAATAAAACTAAGTTTACGAACTGTTTTGACAATAGAACCACCATATTGTTAGAGTATTATTTGAGTTGACTGCATCGTTCGTCTGTGCGACTACTGAACATGAGGTCCTGGTTTCGATTCCCGAGTCGGGCAAAGCTTCTAATATTCTAAAATTGAGTTTTTCTCTCAGGAATTTCTCAGTAGCAGCCACGAAGTCTGGATTTGTGCCCGTTTGATGACAATAGGCTCGCCTATTACATGGGACTTAAACATAACTGGGGAAATGTGGTACACCTTTGCCTAACCCTTCGGGGATTGTAGGCGTGATGTTATGTATGTACTTGAGTGACATTCGTCAGGGTCCGGTGTGCGGAGTCACGTCCGCAACCTGTCCGTACTGGTTTAATGACTGATGACAGGACAGACCAGTCATGCAAAAACCTCGGCGAAAATCCGATAAACGCGTTTGTATCTTTTCTTTGAACGTTTTGAAAACAACACAAATCTAAAGTTTTTGCTAGAGAAACAGATAGGAAATCCACATTATTAATATTATAATTTAAACTTCTAGTTCAATTTCGATGAACGGTATTCCCAATGTGAAATTGAATTCGACTTACACACGCACATTAGATTGTTTTGCGTGTTCAATTATTGATGGTAACTACACATTTATAGTACCGGTATACATCTACATTGGTATGTAGAAATGCAGGTCATACCTATTGTTGTTCGAAAAGAACGGAATAAATTCTTAGCGAAAGAAAGTCAGTTTTCAAAAGACAAAAGCAGTTTTGGTTACGTACTTTGCATCATCACGTTCACAGTTTCTTTGATTTACTTTATATTTGAATTCATTGTTGGTCTAGTGGCCGCAAGAACGACTGCTGAGCATGAAGTCCTGGGTTCAATTCCCGGTTCGGGCAAATTGTTATTGGATTTTTCCATCAGGAATTTCTCAGTAGCAGCCACGGACTCTGGATTTGTGCCCGGTTGATGGCAATAGGCTCGCCCCCTATTACATGGGACTTAAACATAACTGGCGAAATGTGGGTGTACTATCAGGTACACCTCTGCCTAACCCTTCGGAGATTACAGGCTACCATATACCCATACATTTGAGCTTTGCCATCTCAAAAATCGTTCCATACCTATAAAAATAAAAAAAAGTTACCATAATATTATGTCAATCAGACCCGCCATCTTTCTTTAGAACTTATGTACCTAGGTACATACAATAAACACACAGGACTTTCTTTTACAAACATTTATGTATGATAAAGAAACAATAACATGTCATTTGAATTCAGAACACGCGATTGATCTAGTCGGTCACGATTGTGAGGTGAGCTCGCTGCGTTTATTTAGAGATAAATCCATCGAGTTTTGCATTATAAAGCTAGTGCTACACGATATTATATTCTCAGAAAGTCGCAAAACACCATAACAGAAAATATCCCTACCGTTCATCGTATCAAAAGTCGTAAAAAAAATAATTGTTAATCTAACACCCGGAGGAGAAAATCTATGCTACACTAAAGCTCAATAGCCAAAGTTTCATTTGAATAAAGAACACACCAATCACAGCAGTATCAATCCGTAAAATATAGGACCAGAGGTCCCAGGTCTTAGACAGATCGCATTCTATCAGCGATAACGATGACGGAAAAGTCAAAAACGTATTAGATTGACATACCTCATTAACTGCTTCATCTACCACCACTTTTCCCAACTTTATTGGGGTCGGCTTCCAGTCTAACCGGATGCAGCTGAGTACTAGTATTTTACATGGAGCGACTGCCTATCTGCCCTTCACAACCAAGTTAGTATAGGGTAAAACGATATCCCTAGGCTTACCTAGGGACCACCAGTCTAAACTGGTTGTCAGACTTTAGGGACACTGACTATCTGTAACGACTGTCAAAGATCTACAAATGACAGCCGGGACCAACGGCTTGACGTGCTTTCCGAGGCACGGAGGAAAATCAGTGTGTAATGGGTGAACACCCATCCACGGACCATGAAGATTGTAGAAGAAACGCTTCGAAAGCAATTTCGAAGCGTATTTCAGGAAGTAAAACAAAACAAAAGCCAACCAATAATCAAACAATAGGTAGACATGATGTAGTTCAAATACCTGCATCAAGATTAGCAATAGACAAAACGACACCAGCGCATTAGATACAAATTAAACGCTGGAACGTGACGCTCGTGCTGTGCGTGACATTGTGGAACACATTGATCTCGCAAATGGAACAGGGGGTCTACCACCACGTGCAATAGCCGTAACATTTAGTCTTACTGTGGGAAAGAGATAGACCTGTGCAGGAGATTCCTTAACAAAAATGAAAATCTGCTAATAATTTATTTAAACAGTACTATTTGAAATACCAGCATCAAGATTAGCAATAGACACCAGCGCATTAGATACAAAAGCGCTGGAACATTGTGGAAAACATTTATCTCGCAAATGAGACAGGGGTCCTGCCACCACCTTTGTAACAGTATCTTTCTGGCCTACTTCAATGGAGCAGTGATTGGAATTCCAGTGGTAGCCTCAAACTCGCAGACACTTGTGATATCCAACAATACGCCCTAAGGAAGGTCTAATCCTTCTCGCAAAGAGGAGGCCTGTGCTCCAGTAATGGTAAATAGGTTGATTATGCTACTTGAGTGTGGGAAACAGACGGAGCTGTAGGTACGTCTTGCAAAGGTCCATCTCTTTCTACAATGAAAGAAACTCAATAATACTGTGTTAAGAGTTGGTGGTAGGTCCCCAGCTCTGGTATAAGTTCCAATACTTCCCACGTTCAAGAAGTTTTTGCTGCACTTCGGAACGTTGAGCGCAAAGGCGAAAGGCTTGAGACAATATGGACGGTTAATAAAATTAAAATAACTGCTGGCGTATAACAGCGGTTTTTAAAGGCTGCCGTTACTCTCGTTAAAATGCAAATTTCGGATAAAGGAGAAGAAAGCTAAAAAAGAGTATATGGAATCTTTCAAGCAAGCACATGAAGTTTTCAAGCTTATTACTTAGGGCATAAGGGTGAGAAGCGGTAAATAATAAGGTTCCACTAAAAATCTACTTTTTCAGTCCATTTATTTTTTTAAATTATTTCTTGAGTGGTTACAATAAAACAATATTCGAACTACAGATAAAAAGTATAAAACAATTATTCTAACTAGGTTTGTAACGGAGTCCTTCTTGGCGGAGGCAGAGGCGCATGCGAAGGTGAAGAGCATCGCCTCCGCGGATGCGGAGGTTAACGGAGGTCAAAGTAGAAGGGAAAATTAGGAAGTGACCGTATCCCACTTTGTTTTTTTTTTTTTTTGCACGATTCTTCTGAGGACAGCTGCCTTTTGACTTGTTGTAATGGTGTAACGGACGCGGACGTGGCTTGTTTGAATTTCCCTTTTCTCGTTCTTCTTCTACTTTACAAGTTCTTCGTACTTTTCTTTATGCATAGATTTCAAATGCCCTTTAAGTGATGTACTGATGTTGTAGTCCGACCTTTTCTTGAATAGTTTTTCCCACAGGTTTTATGTTTTGCAAAATTATCATCTATTTCTAAAAAAAAACTGCCACATCTCACTTGTTTTCGGCTTAATCGTGTAATCTAACCCTAATTCTAACCGTAGTTGGAGATTTTGTCGGTAACGAAAGCTGCTTTAAGAATCAGTGGGGAATACCAAGATTTTAGTATTTTTTGCAAAAAAAAACCGACTTCCAAAAAAAAACACAAAAAAAGTGGAAAATAACTTTACTTTCGGAAGTCGGTGACTATTGTTTGTTTCATTGACTTTTTTGCCACCGAATACACACACCTTATAGAATCACACACAAATCCTTGTCAAGTATCAATTTCGCAATTTCTTTTACTTGGATGACATTTTTTCCAGCTATTTTGATTTCAAAACCAAACTGCTGAACCGATTTTGATGAAATTTCTATGGGACCAATCGGGATGTAGATTCATTCAGATAAAAGAATAATTTTTCAAATCGGTTCATAAATGACGGAGATATGAGGTAACAAACACAAAAAAAAAACATACAACCGAATTGAGAACCTCCTCCTTTTTTTGAAGTCGGTTAAAAAACCTGCCAAATCTCACTTGTTTTCGGCTTAATCGTGTAATCGAACCCTAATTCTAACCATAGATGGAGATTTTGTCGGTAACGAAAACTGCTATAAGAACCAGTGGGGAATACCAAGATTTTAGTATTCCATGAGCAAAGTAGTAGGTCACTACACAAATACCACTTATTTCTAATGTCAATTCCGTTGTTGACATTTAAAGGGTGGATGCCAACATAGCCCAGACAGTATACCACTATATCCATAACCTCCTGCATGTCAGGACCTCGTTGAACTACTGGTAGCTTAAGATACTAGGTTTGATTCCAGGTCGTTTCTACATATAACATGGCACTGAGGTTAATAGAGTTATGTAGGTACAGCTGTGCCTAACCATTCGGAAATCGGTTTCGGTTCATGTTATTTCACAATTTCAAGAAAACACCATTTTCTATTCAAATATTTTGTCTGAAAACAGTTTTATAACATAAAAGGTTAAAGTCCCATGTATGTAATAGGGGGCGAGCCTATTGCCATCAACCGGGCACAAATCCAGACCCCGTGGCTGCTACTGAGAAATTCCTGATGGAAAAACCTAATAATACTTAGCCCGACCCGGGAATCGAACCCAGTAGGTACCTCATGCTCAGTAGTCGCGCTTACGACCACTCGACCAACAAGGCCAACGATGACCAACGAACTCAGTCAAAAAAAAATATTATTGTAACAAAAACCTCTGTTTAGTGACTTTAAATCGTTTTATCGGAATAAATAATCGTCAGTCACGCGAGCGTACGGAACTGAATGGGGTTCACCTATTATTTGTCTGCCTTATTGGGATCAAGTGCTTTTAGCTTTAAAAATGGATGTTCTTTTGTTTTTTGAGTAGGCTTACTACGCCTTATTCGAGTGTTTACGTTTTTGTCGTTTTTCTTTACTCAGGTTTGTATTTTGGGTAAAATAAGAGTTGAAAGTTAAATTTGAAAAGAGCTTATAAATCTGTGCGGCTGTAGGTACCTACTGTTTTATTAGCAGCTAAAATTTATTGTTAATTTTAAGTCCATCAAAAGACGTGGGAGACACCTGGATAAGCGACGCACAGAACCGGGAAGTGTGGCAGAAAAAAGGGGAGTCATATTATACACAGCAGTCGGTGATTTAGGGCTGATATGATGATGATGATGGTGAACATAAAAACACAATAAATCGAAGCGTATCACTCACCAAGTTTCGTGTTTTAAGAAAAAGTTTAACGAAACGATTTACACGGCTATCAAAAAAACCCAACGCACAGATAACCCACCAAGCAGCCAGACATATTACTTCCACTCCAAAAAGGATATTCCCATATACAAAAGCCTTTATAAAGTACATAAAAGGACGTTCCATATAAAACAAGAAAGGGAACTCGAAGGCAATATTTTGCCGTTTTCGGCGGAGGATATCGAACCCTGTCAGTTGGCGGGCGTCCTGCCGCAATGCGTCACCGGGTTTACTGCATCGTCAAGATATAGGCTTTATTATTATGTACATAAGTACACATATTAAGTATCTACTTATTAGTAAACAAGACTTATAATCCCCGAAGGGTTTGGCAGATGTGTCCCACATCCACATTGCGCTAGTTATGTTTAAGTCCCTCGTAATAGGGTGCGAGCCTATTGCCATCAACAAGACACAGATACAGACTGCGTGGCTGTTTCTGAGAAGTTCCTGATGGAAAACCGTTAACACTTTGCCCGAAATATGTACTCCTAACCTGGGTATCGAATCCAGGACCTCATACTCAGCCGTAAGCTTGCGACCACAAGACCAAACAATATGATCAGAATATAATCCCCACCCTATTATATGAAACTTAAACATAAACGGTATGTAAATAACACCTCGAAGCTTCGTTTTTAGAACAGTGACAAGACGTGATAACTGTCAACATAACCTATATATTTTGCAAATCTAAATACAAACGATAAACTAAACAGGCGCAGGACCTAAAACGCAATTTCATCAAAATTGAATTTCAGCCATTTCTTATAGAGTTTTTTACAAGTAAATACATATTTCTGAAAACGGATAATGCTTCAGAAGCACGATTAAACTGGGGATTATTTATGAAATAAATTGGTCCTCTTCCTATCCTATATTTTTTTCGTTTAGAAAATCCAATTTAATTTTATCACTTATGAAACTTAATATTTCTTAGCTTTTCTTATTCTTTAATCATCTAATTCTAGAGTTAAGCCTTATGAACCAAATTGAGGACAAACCATATAAAGACGTAACGACTATAAAATCATACTATTTTCCAAATTGATTTGATAGCTCAAATTATATCAATAGCCTTTTTGGTTAAATAACGGTAAATTAAATACCTTAGATACCTACTTCCAAAATTGGTATCCTCCAATTATGGTTGTTTTTTTCCTTTCTTAGCGACGGTTTTAAATATCAAAGCGATTTGTGAGAAAACAACTACATACGTAGGGTCAATATCAATCAATCAATCAATCGTTTATTTTATAAAAAGGTGCACAGTTACAATAAAATATCATAACAATTAAAACAGAGCACAGTTGCTTATTTGCCTGAACTAGGAATATGACAAGTCATAGGTACTTTACCAACTATCATAAACTTGCTAATTGAGTTTTATCGGGCCAAATATCTACATACCCACGTATCATTTTATTTGTTTTATTATGTTCAAACAGCGTTGAATTTTTTGCGTCGAATACCGAGAATTATTCGCATATCACGCCATCGCTTCGATCAAACTTAACTGTCTATATGATTAGGTACCTACTTATGATGTACCTTGATCTGGCCTCTTCGGAACAACTAAAATAATTATGGTGTTGATGAAAATTAAATCCTTACACATAGAGCAAAAATATGTATTAAATGTTATGCAAAATATTTAGTTTTAATGACGTGAAAAGATTCAGGCCTGGATGCAGGGTTCAGCACCACCCTCACACCCGCAAAAATATGTACATGCAGGAAAAACAACAATAATTAGCACGCATGCACCTAAGGGGCCATCTATAAATTACGTCACAAGTTAAGGGGAGGAAGGGGGTCGACGAAGTGTGACAAGGGGTAGGTGGGTCCTAAATTTCTGAACCTCCTGTATATAAATTTTCCGTCGGTTATTAAAAAAACCAGCTGTTTTTTACAAAACTGCAACTTGTCAAAAGTATGGAAGAGAGGTTTTTTTTAATCTATATTTTTTATTTTATATATACAGTCGTGGTCAACTAATTAGGGACATGCAAGATAGTGAAGAACAATAACCGGTTCAGTACATACAAATATAAAACCCTATTGATTTCTCAGTAACTATTATTTGCATAATTTGGTCCGATTATTATGCTTTAAATGGCTGTAAATAAAAGAATAAATAAATAGAAAAAAGTATTTAATATCAAAGGTTGAACATGTATTCAATTTTAAGGTATAATTCTGTAGCTGGACATTTAATTAAGGACAGTAAACTATAATGAAAAATAGAGTTAAACAAAACTAATAATCTGCAGTATTATAATATCT
Source organism: Standfussiana lucernea (assembly GCA_964057025.1). Lineage (NCBI taxonomy): Eukaryota > Metazoa > Arthropoda > Insecta > Lepidoptera > Noctuidae > Standfussiana > Standfussiana lucernea. The sequence goes on along the minus strand of OZ059803.1, from coordinate 8,826,003 downwards.
TTAACAGCTCCATTTTATTTCGTGTAAAATCAGTACCCAGTAGCAAAACCTTTGTTAGTAATTACCGCTTGACACCGATGTGGCATAGACATTATCAGTTTCTGGCATGTTTCGACAGGAATGTTTGCCCATGCCTCACAAAAAGCTTCATTAAGTTCATCTAAAGTTGTGGTACGATAAGTGGCTACTTTTTTCTTGATTTCGTGCCAAAGGTGCTCGATTGGGTTAAGGTCCGGGCTATTTGCTGGCCAATCTAGCACCGATACTGACTGACTGGTAAGAAACGACTTGACTGAACGGGCGGTATGTTTCGGGTCGTTATCATGCTGAAACGTCCATATAATAGGGAGATGCTCCTCAGCATAGGGAAGCATCGTTTCCTCCAATATTGCCTTGTATTGATGTTGGTCTAAGTTACCCTGAACTTTCCTCACAGGTCCCACTCCACGTCCAGAAAATGAACCCCACATTTTAATGTTTCCACCGCCATGTTTCACCTGCTTTTTTGTGAATCTTGGATTCATTTCCGCTTTTACTGGACGCCGTACGTATTGCCTTCCATCTGAAGAAATCAAATTAACCTTGGTCTCGTCAGAGAATAATACATGTTGCCATTGGGCGTAGGTCCAATGCCCATATTTACGTGCAAACGCCAAACGAGCATTTCTATGTTCTTTCTTCAACAACGGTACTTTGCGAGCCACTCTTCCGAACAACCCTGCTTCTACCAGACGTCGTCGAACGGTCCTCGCTGAGACACCAGCTCTTTCGTCTGTCCCAAACACTTCGTGTTTAATTAAAATAGAGCCTAGAAACGGATCTTTCTTAGCTAACCTGGCTATCATTCTATCTTCTTGCGGAGTTGTTTTTCTCGATCTTTTTGTTCTGGGCACATTTAAATCTGTGTTATTGCGTCTGACATGTTGCACTGCATTGTATACCATAGTTTCTGAACAATTTAAATGTTCTGCTATCCTTCGGTATGGCCAACCATGGTCGACAACAAACTTCATGATAATTTTTCGTAGTGTTGGATCGCAACTTTTATTTTTACCCATTTTTCTTCAAAATATTTTTCAAAACTTAAAATAAATATCGGGATTGCCGCCAAAACTACCACGAAACAATAAGAGAAGAAGTAAAAAAGTATTGAGATTCAAATTTTGAAAATAGAACGCAATATCTCAGTGTCCCTAATTAAATGGCCAGCCAGCATTATTTGAACAAATAGCACTACGATAATTATAATCTATCAGCTATACTGTAAAGAGGTTTAATGTTTAATAAGTTGTTATTGTTTGTATAATCGGGCACATAAATGAATAATTATACTTACATGTAAGAGATATGGAATATGGTTTAGACTCGTTGGAAAATAAAAAATAAATTCACAATTCGGTTTAACCAGAGTGTCCCTAATTAGTTGACCACGACTGTATATAAAAATGAATCCCTATTTTCCTTGGTGACGGCATCACGCGTGAACGACTGGACCGATTTCGCTAATTCTTTTTTTGTTGTGTTTATTATTGTCAGGAGAAGGTTCTTATGAAAGAAAAAATTACGAAAGTTGAGATAGTAGTAGGTAGGCAGGAGGTAGGTAGGGGAAAGTGCATTGCAACGCATGCAGGGTACAGTTAGTTACCGATAAAAAAATCCATGTGGTTTAGGTAGAACTTATGTGTGCAGTATGATATGCTGAATACGTAGTAATTTTTTTTAGCGTCGGTGTCCCTTCAACCTTTTATATTTTGCATAACATTTAATTGACTTCCGCAAATTAACGCCTGATTCTATGACATAAAGCAAAAATAATAAAAACGAGAAATTAGTACGATTTACCGTTTCCATTTCCAATTCAATCTAATAATTTGATCGACCATGAATGGCAATTTGATGGCACGCCGTATTATAACCGTATCATCTCACAAAAAGTTTCATTTTATAATAAAAGTTATGTTATATTTATTATGTAAAAAATGAGAGCACTTTTTCAACTGCGAACGTTTAAGTCATTGTAAGTGAAAGTAGTACGATATTATAATACAAATAAAACAATAAATTAACGTCAGTAGGTGCTTAAAAAATAAAACTAATTACGTTTCATTAAAAAAAATCCTTTGTGCTACGAGTATAAATGATGACAAAACTATTTGACTCTGATGTCAGAGTCAAATAGTTTTGTTTACTATAAGTTTTAACCTTTTGAGCGCCATTGTCACATATACGTGACAAGCAAGCGCATTCCCTGTACGCCAACGACACAAATATGTGACCAAAAATGTGAAGCACTATCACACGAAATGAACAATTAAATCATTAATTTTGTATGTTTTTATTTGTATACCTTAAATATTTAATCTCTAGTCTTGTCTCTTTAATAATATTGTATATTGATAAAGTTTTGGAATCCGTGTTCATTTTGTAGGTTTTTTTTTTGTATGCGGTGAAATTGTGGCTTGGCGTGGAGGGCACGCGCGTGCGTTTATGCTCTGGCGTTCAAAAGGTTAAACTGACATGGTCACTAACACTATCATTAACGTTAAAAACGGGATATTAAGCATGGATAAAAACTTTTTTGCAAAAAATAACCGACTTCCAAAATAAAAACACAAAAAAAAAACGTGGAAAATAACTTTACTTTCGGAAGTAGGTGACTATTGTATGTTTCATTGACTTTTTTGCCACCGACTTCCGAAAGTAAAGTTATTTCTCACTTTTTTCGTGTTTTTTTTTTGGAAGTCGGTTATTTTTTGCAAAAAAGTTTTTATGTTACCCTTTTCAGTTATCGTATCACACACAAATTATTGTCAAGTATCAATTTCGCAATTTCTTTTGCTTTAATGACAATTTTTTCCAGCTGTATTGATTTAAAAACCAAACTACTGAACTGATTTTGATGAAATTTCTATGGGACCAATCGGAAAGTGTATTCTTTCAGATAAAAGAAGAATATTTCAAATCGGTTCATAAAAGACGATGAGGAAAAGACACAAAAAAAAAACAAGAAAAAAATACAACCGAATTGAGAACCTCCTCCTTTTTTTGAAGTCGGTTAAAAATAAAATATCCCGTTTTAAGTCTAATAATAGTTTTGTTTACTGTCGACTTTTGAATTTTGTCTTGTGACAATTTTTAATTTCGATTTAAATAACTCGTGATCACGAATGAGATCGCTTTCAGTCCAATGTTGATACTATTATACCTTATATTAGTTACCCATATCACATGACATCGCACATACCAGTAAATGGCCTTAACCCTATCCCCGCGCGGCCCTCTAAATGTCAATTAGCTAACGATTCCCACAGACGCGTATTTCTCACCACAAACAAGATTCGAGTCTCGTGTTACATCTTCGGATACCAGTTTGTGGTCCTTCTCGGATTATCGTATTTATGTCACAGAATACCTTTTTATACAGTGTACCTACACCAGAAAATGTGGTCATATTTGTGGTTATTTTTGTGGTGATATTTTGAAAATGTGAATAGACCATCAAACTGAGCCACTTTCTCCATGGAACCAACGTCTTTATCGCGAAAAAATATTGAGCTAGGCTACTACTGGGCCAGTACTGGGTACTGGCTAGTACTGGGGGGTTACCATGAGTAGGGGCAGTATTGTTTTAATCTCACTCCAGTGTGGGAAAGAAACGGAGCTATTGAGGTCGTCTAGCCGCATCTCTTTCCCACTGTGGAATAAGATTAAACATTACTATTTAAAGACGTGATTGTAGGCCACGTGACCGCAAAAATGCACAAGTGCCTAACCCATTTTGGAAAAAATCATACATGTTGAGCGTCGTCTCTGTTCAAAGAGATTTAAAAGACTTACGTAATATTTGTATATCTGTGTCTCTGTTATTCCTGTGTGCCGTCTCTTTCTGAAGCTTGTTGTGTCAGATAGTCTTTTACAGTTATTTTGAATCTAACATAAACCCGATGACAACATAAATAAAGGTCACTTTAATGCAAAATCAGTGAAAACAGCACAGTATTAATGTCGGCAACAATAGGTATATGATCTAATTACGTCTACTATGGTAATTTCAATAATACCCGTGGGAAATAGGCACTTATTACGAGTTTTATGGCTTTATAATGAGCAGCTAATCGTTCAAGCTATTCTTTCCATGCGGTTTAATAGTTTTCCATTAGATACGGGAAATAGTAAATCTAAAGAGAATTCTTAATTTGTTCTCAACTTAATTTTCTATTAATATTAATTAAAGTTTGTCGCCCCATGTAAAATGCTGGTATTCAGCTGCATCCGGTATGACTGGAAGCCGACCCAACAAAGTCTGTTGGGAAAAGGCTAGGCAGATGATGATGATAAATTAAAGTTTTAGTGGACTTTTCTTCTCTGAAAGTTTCTACAAAACTGCAATATTAAATAAGTCAGAAAGAAAATAAAGAAGATAGGTTGACCTTCTTATTAAGACGTAGGATGATGTAGACATTTCAGTAAAAAGTATGCATATCTGACGAAGATCCGTACATCGCGATGATAAACATACTCAATTAAGTACATAATTCGTCATAGCGGACCTTCTAACTCGCAAATTGTCCTTTTGAACTTTATGAATACTGTGAAACGGCATTTTAAACTTCGAAGTTCAGTATGACAGTCGTAAATTATACGCCTATTGGCTATGGTTATTGGTCAATAAATACCATTAGATAGGTATACGTTAGAAATTTCTTCTACAGAAACACAACAAAACGCATTACCCTCCTTCTAAGTAAGTAGGGTAAAAACATGATTGACACTCATACGTTAAACGGCGAAATAAACTAGATTTTTCAATAAACACCGTTTTCTAAAAACAGTGAGATACTGTTATTTTACAAGTACCTACTAACAATAATATAAATGTAGGTTTTGACCATAGATCAAGACCAAGAAGATTTTTCTCAATATTCTTGTCAAATGGCTCCAAATCATTTGGTAGCGTAGCGATAAACAGTGGTACACATTCACCCACATTTTGGTCTAATTCGACTTCGATATTGCCGATAGGAAGCGAACAGGCAGGGTAGGGATATACATATTTAGATAACAATATAAAGTGGATAATATGTACAGCAACACATGTATCTTAGTGTAGTCTTGTTTCATTTTTAACCAACAACAAAAACGGAGGAGGTTCTCAATTCGGCTGTATTTTTTGTTTCTGTGTATATGTTTGTTACTTCATAACTCCGTAATTTCTGGGTCCGATTTATGTGATTATTTTTGATTTGGTAGAGGAAGCTCGCGCAGTGGTCCCATATAATCTTATACGAGTATGATAGATGTGGGTGATCTGCTAACTTTTACTAACAATGGAAAATTAATACTCGACAAGAATTTGTGTGAGATACCATCATACCGCAACTAAAAAGGCTGAAATAAAAAACTTTTTTGCAAAAAAATACATATAACCGACTTCCAAAAACAACTAAAAAGTGGAAAATGACTTTGCTTCCGAAAGGTTCGGTGACTTTTGTTTATTTCACTGACGTTTTTGCCACCGACTTCTCCTCTTTTTAGAGTTTTTTTTTTTTTTGAAGTTGTTCTTTTGTAAAAAAAGGTTTATTAGTTAAATTCATTGAACATTATTTGTAATACATAAAACGAGTAATTCACTTTCTTCCGTTACGATTCGTGACGCCAAATGGTTGCTATAGTTAACTGGTGATGACCATCAGTTTAACCGTTATTATCGAATTACTACGCAAAGTGTTGGACAAGTCATTATATTCAGTTTATACTTTGCAATAGTTGTACATAGTAAACTAATAGTAAGTAGCCATAAAATTTTAAGAGTCCGTACTAGTTCAGTGTGTCGTAGATACTGAATTTTTTATAATGTGCGTGTGTTGTGCAGAATAAACAAAATTATCTTTCTTTATTGATTGATTTGTGTGTGATTTTATTATTCAGTATTTACTTGTAAAAATAAAAAAATATGTGTACAGTGGCAGGTCTAACACCTGCCACTTAAAATGAACATAATAAAACTATTTTCATCTTTATATCTTAAAGACCTTGGAAGTTCTACGTCGTAATCTTGTCAACAGCTTGGTCGAACTAAAAAACAAAGGACGATCGAGTATATTTGAGAATGCTGTTTATAGCATTTGTCTTGTGAATCTGATGCCGAATTTATGTTAATAACAAAATATAGAAATAATTAAATTTGTCTAGTGGGCGCAATCGCGACTGCTGAGCATGTGGGATATTGGGTTCGATTCCAAATTGTCCATCAGGAATTTTTCAGCAGAAGCCACGGAGTCTGGATTTGTGCCCGGTTGATGGCAATAGGCTCGCCACCTATGGGGCTTAAGCATATCTAGCGAAATGTAAGCATATTATTATTAGGTACACCTCTGCCGAATCCTTCGGGGACTATAGCCGTGATGTTTTGTATGTAAGTTTGCTCTAAACGCATCTAAAATGAAAACGTTGACTTATTTTCGTAACAGTATTACATTTATTTAGAAAACTGGGACTAGCCCCAGCTTTGTTTTTTGTGCATTTAATCCCACGGGAACGTTATACCGAGGTAAAAAGTATAATATGCCATATTTCATCCAAAACCGTTCTGCAGTTAGGCGTGAGACAAGACAAACATACACTTCCACATTTAAAATATTACGAGTAGTTCGAAAGTTCGTAGTAATTCGAATAAAATTACCACTCACGATCGGAGGAAAAGTCCCATAGTCCGTAATTATTTAGATCGAAACGACAACAAAAACTACCTAGGTCTAGTAAATAGGTTATTTTTGTTAGAAAAGAAAACAATGATAAATGTTGCTTTTAGCCTACAAAAATACCAAATAACGACTTTCCCGAAGCTTCATGTTGTTTTATTGACATTACCAACTGGTAAAATTTCCAAATTACCGCTACAGCATATAGTTAATTGAATGATTGATCACACGTCTCAATCAGTTAGGGAATGACAAAAACATCCGTAAATTGGACATTGGACATCAGTAATTCTTTATGTACTTTAAATTACACCTCGAATGTGTCAAGTTCAAGGTTTAATTGTACTCTGTGTATGTAGTTACTGGTTATACATACATATCCAAGTAGAGTTTAACAAGCCACGTTCAAGTGTAAGGCGTTAACACACAAGGAGGTGCTACATAGGTAATGATGCCAATTGATAGGAAGTACCTATCTCCTAATGGCGACGAAGCTGCCCATGCGTCAAATATTATAGACCGGGCAGGCCATGATTATTTAGAATCAATTCTTCGAATCGTTTTCGAATCAATTCCAAGTACGTAGTACCTAGTCAAGCAGTCTGTTCAGAAACCCTAACATCATGAAGAGTAGCAGGTTATCATAAGGGTAAGCCAAACTTGTATGAAAGTATAACTCTCCCGTCACTACATACTCTGGATGTCTGGACCAAGAGTTCTCCGTTAAAGAATTCTTATGAGATACAGCAACTAGCCCGCAATAGCAATGGACAGACTGGTTTTGAAAAGGGAGATAGAGACCTTTACCCCGTAGTGGGATATTGTACGGGCTAAATAGACTGATAGAGCAGTGTTGCCATTTTAGTGCTTTCGGCACTAAATCTAGTGCATTTTTGGTATGTTCAGTGCGCATCGAAGATTTTTAGTGCCTAGTGCAATTTCTAGTGCTTTTATCATGTCTGCTCTTTAATTATAAATAAATTGATGTAGCGGCCTTTTTAGGGTTCCGTACCTCAAAAGGAAAAAACGGAACCCTTATAAGATCACTTTGTTGTCCGTCCGTCCGTCCGTCCGTCTGTCAAGACCGTTTTTCTCAGGAACGCGTGGAGGTATCAAACTGAAATTTCTATATGATACTTAGTTCTACTGTCCCTGGAAGCTGTAGAAAAATCAACCTTCTAAGTCAACGCAATCAAAAGATACAGCCACTTAGGCCGCAAATTTCCGCAAATTTTCGAAACTCGCACGGGAATCAAAACCTACAGGGTACTTCCCGTGAACTTAGAATCTTGAAATTTTGTACGAAGTCACGTCTTATAGTACAGATATAGGAAAAATTACGAAAACCGTAAATTTTTAGTTTCGTCATATAAAAAAAAGTTATATACCCACAGGTTTGTACGGAACCCTCGGTGCGCGAGTCCAACTCGCACTTGAACGGTTTTTTTCTGGAATCATTTCACCGCACACGCTATCACTCGCATTTACACAAGGGTTTTTTTTTTACTTTTAGTACACGGTCAACTCGTTCCTTACGCGTACGTATGTACATACGTTTTGTTTTGCGTTCAGGTTACATTGTGTCCCTTGATAAGTGTTTAGTTTGAACTTTTATACTTTCTGTTGACTTTAAATATTTTGAAATGGAAGTACCACTTCAGAAAAAAACTATACAAGTATGAACTGCCAAGTGAGGTTGTAAAAATGATTGGATCCACCGTTTTCGGTGGATCGAATCTTTTCGAATCTTTTTTTTTATATTTTTATATAAAAAAAAAGATTCGAGCCAGGCTGGCCCGTCAAGGCAAGCAGATACCATAGAAGAACAATATTTTGATTTTTTTTAGGTTTTTAAATACAACACAATTCTAAGTTGATTGTTTTAATGTCGTAGTTAAGTATTAAAATATATTAAAAAGTAAGTTTTGAATTTTATATATATTTTTTTTTTATTTGATTAAAGGGCTTTGTCGCTTAGCGACCACATCGCCCAGAGCAGATTTTATATTATATGTCTTTCTTTTCAAATCCATGCCAATTTTAAATAGTGCTTTGAAGTCGAAAATACCACAGATCTAGTGCAATTCGCACCGCTTTTAGTGCTCTACAGACTTTGCCTTCTGGCAACACTGTGATAGAGCCTGTCTTACCAGAAGACAATAATAAAAAACAAATTAATACCAGCTGTAACTACTTATTCATAGATACAAAAAATGAACCCCATCGACAATAACCTTTAAAAAGCACTAGTTCCACAATCAAAACTCAACAAAAATGATGACAATTACACTTGACCTTTGCCAACAAAAGGTCTGACGTCACGGGCCACAAATAGACACAGACCACGGAGTACAATAGACCGGACGCGGTTCCGTATCACAAGCCTGCAATGCTCCCGAGCTCTTTTGTTGCACATCCACTGACCCACTTGCAGTTCTACATCTGTTATGTAATAGTTGGTATTATACACGTGGTTTTGTAGATGTTGCAATTTATATGAGATTTTACCAAACCGCACTGTGCCCGCGTGGTAGATAACGGCCCAATAGAGCCCAGAGAGGAGGCCTGTCACTGTGTCCCAGCTGTGAGGTATCAGCCGATTATGCGATTTGAGAGCTTTGCTTGGTGACGAAGTACAACGACGCAGTATTAGGGGAAGTTTAAGTCTGCCTGTTACAAATAACAAATAATAAGTGCGGCCTTCACAGTAAAAATGAATGCGTTGTACATGGAAAATGATAGAATGAAGAATTTATTTTATCCGGGTACGTTTTGTTAATTCATTCAAGTAAAATATATATATGGTTAACTACAATTTAAGTGTAATATCACCTCAAGCTCATTAAAATACAAAACAACGCCAAAGGATGCGCACACGCATGTCAACGGAAGTCTCTGTATTCGAAGCTTATTAACATTGTTGGATCCTGCTAGTTTCGCGGTAAGTCCTGTCATTGTTGTCCTTAAACAAACAATGTCGTCATCGGCCTAGCATTTTCCTTTTTAAACTATGTTGGGGTCGGCTTCTAGTGTTGATTACAAGGATTTTTTATGAAGATACCGCTATCGTTTCAGGATAGTTTTAATGGATTTATCACAGTTATAAATGTATGATTATATTTTTTCATTTCATGGATTCTGGATTCTCTTGAGGTCTTATTTAATATTTTTTTTATGAAGGCATCTGGCCCAAACTTAATTTACTTTCTTCACATAAAGATGCAATAATAATAACCTCAAATTAGTAATAAATGATAAAACATTAATATCAAAATAGTAATTTAATATTTAAAGTAAAATAAGGAAGCTACTGACATAATAAACAAGGTATTAATTAAAGGTATTTCCATTGTTTCTCTTATCCTAGTTTAGTCACCCCCGGTAGATTAAAGGTCTGACTCTTCGAATTGTTCTATCTGGCAAGTATTTTTTAAATGTAGTGTGCGTCTCCACGGCGCCCGAAATTCTTTTATTGTTACACATACATTGTTTTATTTTTAATAGGAGAACACACACACACACATTCTTTTTTTGCTCTTGTATGATTTCTTACATTGGATCTTACACTTGATCCCACACACACCCCTGGTAGGTTACATTTTTGGCGCTATCGTTTCATGATAGTTTTAATGGATTTATCACAGTTATATACGTACGTTTGATGTGGATTTAAGTTGTTAATAACGGATGTCAAAATACCCTTAACGAAGTCCAAAGGCACTTGTTCCCCCCTTCTAGCTACGGAGACATTGGGGTCAAAGTTCCAAATTTTTCCAATTACATACCCCGACGGCTTCGTGAAGGGTCCGTTTACACCTTGCATAATGTCTGTCTCTGTTTCAATTTTGCCGACGGTCTTTAGGAAGCCCAAGTCTGCCAATAACATGGTGCCTGAATGGCCGATCACTGACATCGTAATTGTTGATTTTGACAGTTTTGATTATCTGCTAATTGACATACGTCATTATGGTTTTCCGATGGCGCTAGTGTTAGTGTTTTTTTTATCATTTGTGTTTAAAATACTGTCTGCTAAATTTCGCAATCATCTATCACTTAGGTACCTAAAGTATTTCCCAATAACTCTAATTATAAATTCAAACATTGCTTCATGATAGAGCTCATTCAGGACAGGGATAATAAAATAGATTTTATGGATGGATATAAACTAAACACTTGTATCTTGTAATAAAACGATTACAAGCAAGCCGATAGACTGGCTTATCCATTAGCGATATACAACATTAGTTTTGGTATATATGCGAAACCCGAAACACGCGTCTAGTATTTTTAAATAAAGAATCTATGTACAAAATCTCAAAACTGTATCATAAAAAAATCACAAAGTTATAAGCTTGTTATGTTACCTGGTTGTCCGTACAAAAACATGCTCACCACGCGGCGCCCCACAGTGGGTCCGTGCCTAATGCCTGTGTTGTGCGCGTATGATTTCGGATAGGTACTAAGAGTGTCGCTTGGTTTCTAACTCGTAACCTTTTTTAATTTTTTTTGGGACAAAATATAACATGGTGTAAACATTGTTGGAATCGATTCAGTTACTTATTCTGAACAAACTATAGTCTGGTTTCGCATATACTAAAATAAATTTGTATAGTCTTTGTATATGAAGCACGCGATATTACCAAGGAGATTGAGAGAAAATCTATGGTCAGACGGGGCAAAAACTTAAATAACGGAAACGTTAGTGCTACGATTCTGGCCATTTCATTCTAAATATGGCTTTTCTACGATCCCCTTTAAATACTTAGAAAACTCTTACAGTTCCAGCTATTCATACACAAGAAATCGGTTATTGGTATTATACCAGAAATGCACATACATATGACAGAAATCTTTGGCAAACATTGGAAACTAAAATATTCGTAACCAAATTATTTTACTAACTGCGTTCAAAAAAACCGTTATCACAGCATTCACAGCTCAATAATTAAAGACGAAAATGCAGAAATTAAGAAATTTTAACGAGGAGATTTTGGCTAAGCCCGTCGTAATGAGGATAAACATTATTATAGTCGTAAAGTTCGTCTGTATACCTCATAAACTGAAGGACGAAACACTAAATATTATCTCAAAACTGCAAAATCCACGTGTTTCACAGTTTATCTTGAAATAACTGAGTTTTTATAGTGTCACCATTAAAAAAGAGATATTTATCGCAACTTTCATAAGCGATGAAAGGTATATTTTATCCGAGCAACTATCTTTCTCTCGATGAATTAATAAATAAGTATTTAGTTATTAATTCAGTTATTTTAAATAAGTTCCTAAATAATGATATCATTCAGATTCACCCTGTCCCTTTTCTGCCCTTCCCCAGAGAAGCCCTAAGCCGAGGCTCGTACACCACAGGGGGTGCCCTTAGCGTGCTGTCGCTAATCTATAAGTTTTTGCCCCTGGCTGGAGGCCTTACACTCAAGGCATCCGCAGGATAGTCCGGTTAAGCAGAAGCCAGCCTCATAGGCTGACCTGCGATTGATACCATAAAAAACCTATTTGATAATTTTTATGGTTCCGTATTTCGTCCTGTCGACAAACCTCATACAACCGTATTAAATAACAAAGTTATTGAGTTCGCCGTAAACAACACGAAAAACCCAACTTTTCACTTAAAGCTCACTGCTGCAACTTTAAAGTGCTTATGTACACAGTGTGTATGTGTGTAGTGTGTATGTGTGTGTGCGTCAGGCAGGTCACATAGGTATTCATCAAGATAATATTATGCTCAAAGTTTGCGGTTACACAACGGCTGGCCTAACCTAAATCCGTTTCTCGTAACATAGCGTAATAATAATGATAGGCTTGCCACACTAGTTCTAAATTCTAATAGGTACACCACAACTGACAGCAACATGGGTGTACTATGGTGTGGCAATGTGTTGTGAATCGTATGTGATTAATTCTGACTTTTCTTCTTTTTCTTACATTTTTTTAGTATTATATTAGCTTTAATTAGATATTAGTTTATTTTTTGCAACTTACCTAAAACAATACGAATTATTCTGTTTAAATGTGTATTTTGTGTAACTAATTTAGCTTTACGAATTTAAAATTCAAATCACTGGCTGCAATGGGGGCTATCGCGCATGATTTCGCCGCCAAAAGCGTTCGTGTAGAGTAAGGTCTTCAGAAATGTCAGATGTCATAAAATGTTCCCGCGTTGCGTGCTTTTTTATCACGTAGTTTTATTAATATTCATGAGTGTGGTCAAGATTAAGCCATTCCTGATTAATTATGATTTCAAGATTGTAGGTAGCAAGTTGGGAGCTCTAATTTGTTAGTACTTGAAGGAAGAATGATTTTTAAATGTTTCATGCTTGCTAATTTTAGGGACAATATTGTAAATATGTACCTTAAGTTTACATTATGTTGTTAAACGTAATTAAATAAACTTTTTATGAAGTTATTGGTACTTTAAAGTATAAAATAGAATTAATGACAGGACCTTACTCGACAGTGGCGCCATCTGGTGAGCGCCAAAACGATAGCCCTCATTGTAAACTGAAAATAACTTTTTAACAATATTTTTATTTGAACTTTGTATTTTTATTTTATAATCTAAATTAAACGTATAGCAGTGAAGATTTCTTTTTTGTTATTTTCGCTACAAATTGAATCATAGGTCTTCTGAATTTCCAAATTTAACCATGTTTTTCTTTTAAAAATACTTATCAACATATTTACACGGATCATTTATTAAATGATAAGTTATAAACGCGACTAATAAGATAAATAAATAAATTGTTTATTACCAAAAAGATCAAGTACATTGCACTGTATACAGATTAGAGTTCTTAATTTAGCATTAGATAGATAAGCACAATAGGCTCAACCCTGTCCCCTAAACTAGGCTAGGCCTGTATCTTAGGGGACAGAGAATTTTTAACAATATTTTCATTTGAACTTTTGTATTTTTTATAGTACAATCTAAACTAAACGTTTAACAGTGAAGATTCCTCTTGTTTTTATTTTCGCTACAATAGGTACTATTATAAATGCGAAATTGCTCTCACGTAAAAGCTACTGAACGGGTTTTCCGTGGTATGTGGAAATGGGTTATTTATATTTACTATTTCTGCTAAAACATTCGCTACGGCACGGTTAACGGCGGTTTAAAGTCTTTTCCAGCCATTATTTAATATTTTTATCAACCAATGTTAGATGAACAAATATTTCAGTTTGGCGATTGAGCCTTTTTAGACCCTATAATTATGTAGAGCAAGTTCTACATTGATTTGACTTATTGCGTCGTTATTTTAGTTTCATTGTAATCTTGCTATATTGATTATTTTCTCCATAAAACGAACATGATTTATATAATTCTCTTCATTTTAATTCTTGATAAGAGAATTTGAATAGCCCATAAAATGTTCGTTGTAAATATAATACAATAAATGAGAAATAAGTAAGTTTACGATACATACACGTGTTTTCTTAAATATAAACATAAAAACATAATTTAAAATGTTTTTTAAATAATTTCTTGTTATATCGCTTAAAACGGAGTCTTTAGATTTTTTTAAACTTTACCAGTACCTGTAATTTTTATAGAATGGGTTTAAACAGTAAATTATCCACTATCTGTGGCTTCAATTATATTATAATTTTCGAGATTGGAAAACACATCGTGTTCGTCGTATCATCGTATCTTCTTTCGCTTTAGAACAAACTGAACTGACCACAATAGCTCACAACCCCTGAGAGGTTAGGCAGAGGTGCACAAACCCAGATTCTGGGCTGACACAGAGAAATTCTTCTTCTTCTAAAGCCCAGAAAGTGGGCAACATTTGTCAGATAGCTAGGTTGTATTAGTGATGCCTGCGCGGGGTAAATTTATCAAAGTATACCACTACTATTATGAAAATATCTTAGCTATTATCTAGTAAAATGAATACGCCTTTTCCAATACCAACAACTGTATTTATAAAGTACACATACGTCCAGAATACAATACTTGGTATTTTAATTAACAGCAAGAATAAATACTAGGTATCCAATATGTAATTAACAAAGATTACGTCCCTACAAACAATGTTTTGTTTCTCCCTTCCAAAGCAAGAAGAAAACAATAATCTTTTTTTCTGGCGGGAACAGTCGGACCTCTTTTTTTTTACCTCAAGTCACTAGTCAAAGATTTGACCAAAGAGTTTTTGTAAACTTTTTGGTCATATCAAATACTATCAATTTGTTGTTTGTTTATTTTTAATATCATTAAATCACAAAAAATCTTATTCATATTTGGAAATCATGACACTAGTGTACATATAAGATTATAATTCCGCATCAAAAACTTCTGGTTGTGTCTCACCATCCATGAGACAATCGAAACACACGCAAGAAGAAAGCTATAGAAATAACATTTTGTCAAGTAAGATTGAACCTTTGACCGTGAGCTCAAAACCCAGACGTAGAATTGTTTAGACAAGAGTTATGTAACCTCGTGTCATAATGCCAAACGACGTATTATGTACATTTATTTATATATTTAATTCGACGTAGGTATTATGTAAATTTATTTATTTATTTAATTTTAGGCAATATTGACAATATGGAGGAGCTCGTGGCTAAATAATAACAGTCGCCGATCATCAGGTTAAGCCGCGTTTGCCTGAGTTGGTCCGTGGATGGGTGACCACCCATTACATACCGAGTTTCCTCCGTGCCTCGGAAAGAACGTTAGGCTGTTGGTCCCGGCTGTCATTTGTAGATCTTTGACAGACGTTACAGGTAGTCAGTGGCCCGAAAGTCTGACATCCAGTCTTACCAAGGGGTATCGTATTACCCAGTACGAACTGGGTTGTAGAGGTCAGATAGGCAGTCGCTCCATGTAAAATATTGGTATACAGCTGCATCCGGTTAGACTGGAAGCCGACCACAACATAGTTGGGAAAAGGCTAGGCAGATGATGAGGCAATATTGTCAATATTAAAAAATCAAATAAGTATGGTAAAGTTGAGCCATCGAAAAGTTCACATATTTAGTTAATACTTTATTCACACAAAGTCCCTATACTCCCTAATAATTCAAATGGCCATGGGTTCAATTCGCAGGGTGTTATTGGGTTTTTCCATCAGGAATTTCTCAGTAGCAGTCACGGAGTCTGGATTTGTGCTAGCCTGATAGCAGTACTAGGTTCGCCGCGTATTACATGGGACTTGAACATTACTGGCGAAATAAAACTGTACTATTAGATACACTTCTGCCTTACCACACAAACTAGAAACATGCCTTAGTTGATAATATTACTGAAACGCTACAATTACGCGAGCACAGTAAAACATAATTGCTTCATGTAACAACACTAATTTTTAGAGTTCCGTACCTCGAAAGGAAAAAACGGAACCCTTGTAGGATCACTTTGTTGTCCCTCCGTCCGGCCGTCTGTCTGCCTGTCAAGACCCTTTTTCTCAGGAACGCGTGGAGGTATCAAGCTGGAATTTATATCAAATACTCAGGTCTACTGTCCCTTGGAGCTGTGAAAATCAAACTTTTAAGCCAACGCAATCAAAAGAAACAGCAATTTTAGCGTTATGTTTTGCAATAAAAATACCATAACTATGACTCGATTGTCGTGATGGGTGAACTTTTACTTATATACCTACAGGTTTGTACGGAACCCTTGGTGCGCGAGTCCGACTCGCTATTGGCCGGTTTTTTCTTGTAATTAAACGCTTTGTTTAAATTAGCAATATGGTTTGTAGCCTTGTTTAGACGAGTCTCAAACAGGAAGATGTTAAATGACATGAAACAGATGAATTAGGAGCAATGCAGTGACTGTTACTACGATTAGGGCAGTACACAATTACGCATAGATCATACAGATAATTTATAGGGACTTGAGTGAACTGCCTCGCTGGTCACAAGCGCGACTACTGAGCATGAGGTAATGGGCTCGATTCCCGGGTCGGGCAATGTGTTACTGGGTTTTTCCGTAGGGAATTTTTCTGTAGCTGCCGCGGAGTCCGGATTTGTGCCCGGTTGATGGCAATAGGCTCTCCCCCCCCTATTACATGGGATTTAAACATAACTAGCGAAATAAGGGTACTACTATTATGTACACCTCTGCGTAACTTTTCGGGAATTACAGGCGTGATGTTATGTTATGTTATGAGTGAGAGATGACGCGCCTCTAACATTGTCTAGTCACAACGCATTAGGGGTCGGGGTATGAGCTGCGGTAGCCCAGTGGCATCGGCACCGAGTCACCGGCTTAGGAGTTAGAAGTGTGTGTTCATTGTTTTTTTATGAATGGCGTCTCGCAGTTCAACCTAGAAGGTTGTCGTCTGCTTAACCGGTCTATCCTGTGGATGCCTTGAGTGTAAGGTCTCCAGATAGGGTAAAAAACTTACAAACTAAGACTACACGTTAAGGGCACCCCCTGTGGAGTACGAGCCTCGGCTTAGGGCGTCGCTGGGGGAGGGCAGCAAAGGCTGGATCTGATTGGTATCATTATTTAGGGGCTGATTTAAAACTACTGGCACAGCATCGCGGGCTGGCTCGAGCAAGGGTCGGGGAGGAGTGTTTGTTCAGATCCAAGCAAGCATTTACACTTTGTGTAACTTATTTCATTGTAGCAGACAGTACCTAAAGTACTCCAGCAACATAATACAAAAAGTACTACAGCGCCATCTATACCACAAAGGAAGAGCTAACATCAAAATTCTGAATCCATTAAAAGTTATCCGAGACTCATTTTCTTCTGTCGGGTAGTAGCCCCACCAGACACAATACTTCCCGTCTGGTCAGAGGAATCTCCCTTTTTCCATGGGGGATGAAGAAGTTTACACCCTGTTCCTTCATACCCCTATATTACTGGATCATTAGAGATTGAAGGTAATCTTAAAAAATAATTTCTAACTTATCAAACAGACCGCTAGAAAACTAGTCTTGCTACGGAAACTAAATTAACGTCCAAACAGGTTATTACTGCAAATAAACGAGCTAGTCATTAGTCCATATTTGATGCCAGATAAGCTGCATCGATGACACTGATTGCACTCGCTAACTTGCCCACACTTTCTACTGCAAGTAAGCAAGGAGAGATTGACATTGAAATCACTGATTTTCCGAACTCCTGCTTCAAGTTTTTTTTAAGGTGTGACGACTTGGATGCCTGTATGGAAGATTGGCCGAAGAAAACTGCGCAGAAGAGTAGCAGGTTATGGGTGTGACCTTTGCCCAGCTGTGGAACATAATAAGTTAAAAATAAAAATACAATTCCGTCTTCTAGCCTGTGTACGGGAGTTGTATGGTCACATCCAGTGAGGGCTCTAGTTTCTGTTGTTTCAATTTGATTGAAGAGTTTCCTACGTAAAAAAACAAAACACTCATAATGATGACAGAGGGATAATTGTTAATTTCGAAATATTGGACAAGAACGTAAGATTTTAAGTTTTTGGCTCCATATTTTGGAATGCAACAATTTATTGAGTATTGGGTTAGTAGTACTGAAATCGCCAGCCATTCATGAATGCTTGCCTAACCGCCGTTTCTACGTTCTCTCACTCACACAAACGCCGATTCGCATATTACCATTTACTTATTACTTCGCCACTTATTGGAAAGACTGCTCTAACGAGAAAACGATAACTGGACCAAACTAGAGATTAGTCCGCAAGTTGCCACCACGACGCCCGGCGATACAGCCACTCAATTGCTGCAAACACTTAATTTATCTGATGATACTTCACGAGTGGTTGGCGGTTATTAAGCCCCTTTAAGGACTCTAGCTTTGTCTGGGCATTACTGGATACGAGATTCAGTAATTTGGTACCATTTGCTCGATCATTCTTTAATAGAAACGCCTTAAGAATCCAAAATTTCGCATTCTGTCGACGTTTGTAACGGGTAGTTAGGTAGTAAACCAGATACTCAATCATTCGATTCCCAATATTTTCAAGGTTAGTTACCTTGTAGTAGGTTCTTACCTTTTTTTTTCGTCAGCCTGAACTGCCCCACTCCTGGGCAAAGGTCTCCCCCCATTCCTTCCACTATAGTACCATTTACCAATATATGCATCGTACCTACCACAACATGCTTGATGTCATTTAATGAGAAATTCCAACAACATTATCGAACTGGCCGATAAGACATTACATTCAGACTAGCCATGTGCACAATATTTACGTCATTGGATGGACCTAAATGAATGTTCAACAAAACCACTATGTTGGATTTTCAAAGTTCGACTTAGCGCCGAACGTTCAAATTCCAACGGTTCGCTTCCAATGTGTTAGTCAACAACGTCTTTAAGTACCTCTTTATTTGGTACACCATAATCTACACACGCAAGATATCACGGTATCTAAGTCCTCTTCCTGATTGCCGAAATCATCATTCTTTGAGCGAGGATATGACACTTGCGACGCGTCCGATAAGATATCGTGTTAATAAACATGCAATCAGAGGCATATCGTCACGCTTGATAACGTTGTAACACTTTTACGATAAGTGTCAAAGCCTTTTTAGCTTCACAGAATAGATTGATTCTTCAGTAGGATATAGGTGGTTTGGTACTACTGAGTTCTCTGAAGGTCTGCCACTTTTCACCCTTATAGTCTAAGTAATAAGGTTGAAAAGTGGTCGACCGTCGGTGAACTCGGGTTACATGTTCTGACTTCAAGTTTTTTTATCAACGCAACGGCTTGGCCAGCTTGCAATCTGCAACCTCTTGTAAACAGGCTTAGGGCTTGACTTTTGAAATCTCGAAACCGATTATCAAAGAACCTTTTATCTTCCAGATATGGTTTTTAGTAGTTCCAGAGTGGTTTAGATAGTGTTGTACCTAAGTCAGTCTACTGACCCACCTATACCATCCGTTTCTCTGGACACCATTTGAATTTCAGAAGAATATATTTTCCATACATGGGTGTACATTGAATTGCTAAGGCCTTGCGTCGTCAGTAAGTCTGTCGCGGAACTCTCGGAACAGATCAAAGCATCTATTTGTACAACACAGTGACATAGAAACATCTACATTTGTATGTCACGGTTAATTTAACACATTGCCGCTTCACTTCACCAGTGACTGGTCTCAATAGGGCTCTCCTCTCTCGATGCTGACCTACAAATCTGTACTATATATACCTATCTATACTAATATTATAAAGCTGAAGAGTTCGTTTGATTGTTTGGTTGAATGCGCTAATCTCAGGAACTACTGATTCGAATTGTAATTTTGTTTTAGTGTTGAACAGTCCATTTCTCGAGAAAGGCTATATGCTATATAACATCACGCTGCGACCAATAGGAGCAGACTATCAATAACAAATGTGAGGCTAACGAAGCTAGTATATAATACTCGTATTATAAAGCTGAAAAGTTTGTTTGTTTGGTTGAACGCGATTATCTCAGGAACTACTAGTTCGAATTGAAAATTGTTTTAGTTTTGGATAGCCCATTTATCGAGGAAGGCTAAAGGCTATATAACATCACTAATATATATATATATATAGTCATAAATAAAATGCTCGGCCTGGCCTTCGGGCAAGCTGGTAAGCTACTCAACGAGCCGTGGATCATGTTTTATATTATTGCATATAAATTAACGTTACAATATGCTAAAGTGTAGTTAGTTAAAAAGAGATATAAAAGCTACGTCAATAAGCGATATTGGTCATATTAGTTTTTGCATTGTGTATTGTTACCAAAACAATTACAATCGCCACACATAAAACTTCTTATAAGATCTCTTTTATTTGATGAACCAAAGGAGGTTAGGTACCAACTGGTTTTGGTAATTACATTTTCCCAATGCGAAAGAGAATTTTAACTTTAAGAACTGGTTAAGATATTCAAGAAGATTCAAATGTAAACAAAGCATTTGCATACTCCAAGGCACCCTCTCAGTTCGACAAAAAGGCACACATATTGTGTTAGTGACCTTTCAATATTTGCCATCTATACGATACATACCTAAAATTGAAGTGTCTGTTTTTAATTTCAAAATAATAGGTTTTTACCGAATGCATATGAAAGTAACGGGGTGGAAAGGACACCGACGTGAAAACAGAAACCACATACTCAGAACATCTTTCTGAACTCTCCCACATAGAAAATTTTCGTCGGTTATTAAAAAAAAACAGCTTTCCTGCAAAAGTGCAATACCTACACGGTCAAAATGTATGGAACAGCTGTTTTTTTTTTAAAAAAAGGACGACAAATTTCTATGTGGAGAGGTTCAGAATGATGTATCTACTGAGTAAGTAAGTATGTGGTTTCCGTTTTCGCGTCGGTGTCCCTTCCAACGCGTATGTACATATATATACCTATACGGTACTTATAACAAAATACACTTTTTTTTTAAATTAAATTACCTATGTCTGTCCGTCTGTTTGTTCCGGATAATCTCCGAAACGGCTGGACCGATTTTGACGGGACTTTTACTGGTACAGATAGCTGATGTTACATAAGGAGTAACTTAGGCTACTTTTAATTTAGAAAAAGGATTAGGATTCCGTGCAAGAAATTAAAACTCCGGGAAGCAATATTTTTATAATCATTTCACGCGGACGAAGGCATTGGCTTGTTTTACTTAAGAGAAGACCTAATTTGCTAAAACCAACAGCCAAACCATTTGCCAAAGGTTGGTCGCCATTCGTCACGTCCAACTATATGTTGATGATCTTTGGCCAAATGAATCTAAATAAGAATGATCGTCTTGGAAACTTTCCACGTGGACCTTGTAATGACACGAATAACAGCAGCTGCGTCGCATCTAGCATTTACCAGAGATTCGGAGCAATCTGGAAGTGTTAGTGTAGGGGCTTGAGTGTAGCTCGTTGGCAACGCGTTGGATATTATATTACGAAGATCACTTTCGAGATTATACAACTCAAACGTCAGACATGCCTATACTGTTCTTTCGCGTTCGTATTTTTTTTACACAATCGTATAAATTATTGACGGATTTTTTAGTCCAATGGTCGCAAGCGTGATTGCTGAGCAAGTCCTGGGTTCGACTCCCAGGTCGGTCAAAGTGTTAGGCGGTTATCATTTCGTTTGTCAAGTTCTGACAAAAAGCCGGATGTTAACCCCATATTCAAATGTGTTGTTGCGTGTTTAGGCAAAATCATAGTCGCATGTATTTCATAGAACCTTGAAGCTAAACATCTGCAATCAGCTGCAAATAACAACATTGTCTGCTTACTGAAACGTTGTATACAGGATGGAAAACATAATTGGAACCTTGCAGAACATACCAGTCATTGATCAAATTAAGTACCTAAGGTTAAAATCATCACTATTGTTTTTGCTGGGAAAAGTGTTAAGATAATATTCGTACATAGGTTTATAACTTGAATGAAACAGTCAGCAAGGTGGTAGAGCTGACCGTAGTTTCACACAAAAAAAAAACCAGGATGGCTGGCGTTAGTTCCGTATGATGATTAATGTGATGAATACTGATTTAATTATGTTTATTCTGTAAGTTGATTTTTAGAACGTTTAAAAGAAACCCCGAAACAAAATAAGGTGTCACAGACTCTTTGGAGTCCAGACATTATCTTAATGAAGTCATAAGGTCCAGTGTCTAGGTTAGTCTTTTGAAGAAAGAATCACAGAGATTTCAGTGGAACTGTCCCAATAAGTGCACGCAATTGTACATAATCGTTTAGATTCACTGTCGTTACGCTAGGGTGCAAAGAAAGTATTTAATATCGTCACAAAATCCGATGTTATCTAATACTTTCGCTATAATTGATCATCATTATATCACGCTTATTCCGAAGTCACGTTACTTCTCCGCAGCTGTCAACACGACTGTCGACACGACATCTCAATAACTAGGTAAATTGCGGACGGAACACTTTCTAGGCGCATCTTAGTACATACTTACGTAGGTCTTGGCGAGTACCTACATTACTTTCACTTGGACTTTCCAACACGGACTCTCCCTGTCCTCATTAAGGCACAGATATCCAATAACTTGCAAACGAACGAAGTAAGAGTAAATTTGTAGAATTTATGGAAGAACCATACACGAGCAGGACTTTGACCCGGTTGGACCTGCAGCTAACCATGTTATCTTCTTTCCACTGAGACAACGTGTGTGTTTCCTGAGCACATTATGTCGATATTGTATTCCTGGGGAGCTCGTGGCTAAATAATAACAGCCGCTCGGATCAATCTTCAGGTCAAGCCGCGCTTGATAAGGTTGGTCTGTGGATGGGTGACCAACCATTACATACCGAGTTTCCTCCGTGCCTCGGAAATCACGCTAAGCAATCGGTCCCGGCTGTCATTTGTAGATCTTTGACAGTCGTTACAGTTAGTAGTAGTGGCCCGAAAGTCTGACTACCAAGTTTACCAAGAGGTATCGTATTAACCAGTACTAAACTGAGTTGTGGAGGTCAGATAGGCAGTCGCTCCATGTAAAATACTGATATTCAGCTGCATCTGGTTAGACTGGAAGCGGACCCCAACATAGTTGGGAAAAGGCTAGGCAGATGATGATTATGTAAATTCCTAAGTGTGAATGTGTGATTGAACTTATTGACATCTATCGTAGTCTAACACCCGTATCTATAGTTAAATAAAGGTTTACTTATGAAAATATTTTTATGCAATCGACAAGAATTATAAAAACGAATTTAAGAATTCTAACTTTTAACAATTCTAACTTCAAGCAATTACTAAACTACATCATAAAAATCGTATCTTAAGTAATGACTTTACTCAAATAATCACTTTGACTTGTTTATAGATACGGGCCGTGAAAGATTTCGATTGCCGCTTGCACATAATCTTCTACGTGTCGTTGGCCCGACATTATTAAAAACTTTGTCGACCCAAAACTTCGTCGTCGGTGGCGGTGTAGAGGTCTGTCTCTTCGACTGTATTTTTTAGGCACTGAGAGCAGGTTGGAAGGTGGAATCGGATAAAAATACTAGTCCAAATATATTTTAGTTTTTCAGTTTATTTTGACTATCGAGTATTTTTATCCCATTCATGTTGGCAAAGTCGTACGCACGAAAATAGAGCGTCAATAAAAGTATTTATAGTATTTTTATTTATTCGCTTTTTACAACTATTTCTACGTTTAGTCTCCTTGAGGCGAGCCGTAATAAATTTCACGTGGACATTAAAAAGAAAAAAACTAATAAAACTGGATTCTCGTTGCGTGTGTGTAAATTCTATTGCTGTTGAAGAATTTTTATTTGCAGGTGATGGAACTAAATAAGGTCCATTTACTTAGGTGTTAATTGACTGGTTTCCAACGAAGTAGTGACTACATTATAGGATTATTGGGAGGGTTATCAACTATACAAGGTGTAACATTATAAACGCAAGACCTCTCGTGTGGTTTCTCAGACCATGAACAACTTTTGCTCTACGACTTTTGGAAATTCATATTTTTTTTTAGTTTTACATTCATGTTGATCAGCTGATCGCGTTTGTTCCTCTACAAAGTTAAATTTTGTAACTCAGGTCTTGCGTTTAAGGTGTAACATAACACCTTGTATAATAAGAGAAGCAACTAATGAGCAAATTCTATAGTACATTAGTTGCTTCTCTTATTATACAAGGTGTTATCATACAAGTTCAAATTAAGTTAGCTAAGGAAACTCCACAGACGTGCTGGGTACCTAAATAAAACATAAAACAAACAAAAAAAATATCTCAAAATAGCCACCGCGTTTCCAGTTTCACTAGCTTGATTTAACCCGAAGAATCTCCTTAACTATTTGGTGCTACTTTCTCATAATATACAAGTATAGATTACAATCGAAACTTCCTTGATGTTATCGCATTACGTTGACGACAATAAGGACTCAAGTGAAAGTCGTTTTAAAAAACCGTACCAGCTTGTTACTTGGATGTGGATAACGGTAACTCAATAATCCCACACATTAAAGTCGGTTTGAGATTGTCCAAAAATATTTTACAATGCACTTTTAGTACCACTTTCACGGTTTCACTTCATTATTTCGGCAACTCTTAAGGTCTAAGCGCCAGGGTAGCCTGCGAAATTTAAAATTTTCTCGCGTTTTTTTGGGTTATTCCCAGTTGTCGCCACTGGTGACGCCACCACTGGCGACAAATGGGAATATTTTTCAAAAAAAATCCTATTGTCACCAGTGGTGGCGCCACCAGTGGCGACAACTGGGAATGGCCATTCTTCTAGTTCCCAGTTGTCACCAGTGGCGACAGATGGGAAATATAAAGTGATACGCCTCCGGTGGGGGCGATGCTAGAGCTGAATTATAGTGATGGGGTTTCATTATTGTATCACTAACGAAGTTTTAAATAGGTATATTTTATATTTTCTTAAATAAAACTTTTACACGTTACTTGGGAAGATATATATTTTTATAAATCACAATATTTGTATTCATTGAGATTAAAACTGCACAAGTACAGTTTCCAGTACTACAACTATTACAGATCGTATAATTATTTTACTTAAAACTATATTATTAGGTTCTTATCACAGATTAATCAACGTATGGCATTATGTAGTTCTTAGGTTATTTTTATAAAACAGACTTGTATATATTAACCACAATAATTGACGTTTATAATTTTCTAAATCTACAGGTATATTATTATTACTCATTAATTTACTGCGATGTCTATCACAGATTAATCAATGCATTATTTACAATAATTTATACTTCTACTTTTTTATCACAGATCAACATACTATTTACAATAATTGACTTTACTCTTTCGATTTAGCTAGATGTATTTAAATAGGAATTACTTAATATTATACTCTTATACAAATATATTACTGTGGTAAACAGTATTTTTTGATAAATAAAATCCGAGTAGTTTTTAAGAAAACGACTACCTACCCGTATATTAACATAATACTTAATATTCTTCAATCGCCGTCAGTTTTTATAAAATTACCGCCTCAAACATTCTAAACAATGACCCACTGTCATGTTTCCATGTACTAACTCCATTTGGATATCTTGTATGAACTCATCATTGAGTACATATTTCTTCTTTCTTATTTTCTTTTTATTTGTAATCATATTATTAGAAACTCTATAATATGCCGAATCCTTGACCAAGGTTTTTAAAAAATGTATAATGTTAGGTTTTTTTTTTCCAATTGTATGGTTTAATTTATGATGCCATGATTCTAAAGCGTTTGTTGTTCGATGCTGTTCACCGTATACACACCATACTTTAATGAACTCGTCTATCATCCACTGCTTTTCCATATATGCTCTAAATTTTTTAATGTCATCTTCTTGTGTATTCTTGCGAGTAATATATTTCCAGCCATTTAAAATTTCATTCGGCGGCAATAGTGGCAATACGGCGCTTAATGCCACTTCTCTTATCTTGTTTTCATCATTAGATTTAGTTATCCCGAGCTTACGACCCTTCTCCCAAATGGAATGATTAAAATGATAATAGCATCCGGATATAATTACAGACGGAAACACAGTCGTTAAAGCTTTCATTG
The DNA here is from genome assembly GCA_964057025.1 of Standfussiana lucernea. Taxonomy (NCBI): domain Eukaryota; kingdom Metazoa; phylum Arthropoda; class Insecta; order Lepidoptera; family Noctuidae; genus Standfussiana; species Standfussiana lucernea. The sequence goes on along the minus strand of OZ059803.1, from coordinate 8,799,864 downwards.
CAGCTCTTTCATAATCAGTTTTATATTTCTTTGGATCCCAGTCAGGTATTTGGGATTTAATCATGGAAAATAAAATGATGTATGATTCCATCTTCTTGTCACTCATAAGTGCGTAGACAAGCGGCACTATGTTCGTGTGGTTCACAGTACTTCCCAAATCTCCGTGAATGCTATAAAGTTGAATAAAGGGCGAGGGGCAGCTTTTAAAGGTTCCATCGCTATAAAAATCATGTACTTCATTCATAACCTTTTTTGCCTCTTTGGTGCAAAAAGCTATAATACGGTTGTCACCATCAGAATAATCAGCCAATACAAAATTATTAAATTCCGCAGGAATTTGAACATTGATTCCTTGTTTAGATTTAAGGTGTGTTACTCCGGCTGCTGCATTTCTGAATCTATATAGAGATGATTTAATACTTTCAAAGCTCGGTACTTTGCATACTAAGTCCAATCCTGAAGTTTGAAAGGACCCGACCATATCATTGTAACATTGTGGTACCGCTGGGTAATTTTCTTTTGTTAGTTGTTGTTTACAGCCGTAAAGTCGCTCATCTACTTCATTTTTTAAAAAGTCAGGTGTACATGAGTGTGCAGTTTCATGAAGGACATTGTTATCCTAAAATAATAAAAAATATAAGAAATCGTAGCGTACATTAAACAAATAAAATAAAGTGTATTAAAATAATTCATTACAAATTAACGTTCACAATAAGTGACAAACGTGCACAAAATGGCCGCCTGTTTCTCTTTTGTGTTGGCATGAGCGTGCACACAAACGTGTTGGCATGAGCTTTATGTTAAAAGTTTTTTCATATAAATAATAATAATAAATGAAAGCCGAAAACTTACTTTTATCTTTATAATTCCTTTACACTTGTATTTTCGTTTGATGCATTCCCACACAGTTAACCCACTTTTATGTTTCCTTTTTATATGATATTGGAAACCTGCGCGAAGCAGAATAGTCCCGTGACGTCTTTTTATATAAACTAACGAAACTTCACCAGAACTGCACGACGCACTTGACCCTGACATTGTTGGGAATGCACTGGTAAGTGTAACGTCACTGGTCTACGAACCGACAACAGCATAGTGGAGGGGGTTGATCGACAGGATCGGAGCGCGGAAGTTATGGCTGATTGTAAATATATTGCAATTATGTACATATTCATTACTATTTAGTTTGTGATAAGAACCTAATAATATAGTTTTAAGTAAAATAATTATACGATCTGTAATAGTTGTAGTACTGGAAACTGTACTTGTGCAGTTTTAATCTCAATGAATACAAATATTGTGATTTATAAAAATATATATCTTCCCAAGTAACGTGTAAAAGTTTTATTTAAGAAAATATAAAATATACCTATTTAAAACTTCGTTAGTGATACAATAATGAAACCCCATCACTATAATTCAGCTCTAGCATCGCCCCCACCGGAGGCGTATCACTTTATATTTCCCATCTGTCGCCACTGGTGACAACTGGGAACTAGAAGAATGGCCATTCCCAGTTGTCGCCACTGGTGGCGCCACCACTGGTGACAACTGGGATTTTTTTTGAAAAATATTCCCATTTGTCGCCAGTGGTGGCGTCACCAGTGGCGACAACTGGGAATAACCCGTTTTTTTTATGAAATAGTAGTCAATGGGATTAAACGAACTTAGAGGATTGTATTGATTTCCTATAATTCTGCAAATACATACGTGTTACGGTCGCGCATCATATCTTGTTCAACATAGGTACCTACAGCTGACACTGGCCTGCAAATTGCAACAAACGTAAGAAACACAGGCAGGCTCATACACATCATTTCTTTCGAACCACAGTGTCGCAGCCACGAAGCGGGAACATGTTACAGAAACGGTTCTAGAATGCGGGAGTGGCAGTACCTAGGTATATTCTAGGAAGATGGAAAGTCTCACTCAGTAGGAACTTTACTTCCACTAAGTTTCCGAAGTTACAGGTAGTAGGTACCTCCCTAATGGGTGTAAAAAAAGATCCCTAGCGAAGACGAAAGGCACTTGTTCGTCCCGTCATTGCGACCATTTTTTTGTTCTAGACCATACCTGGGATACCATACCATACCATTCAATACATCCATCCAGTCCTGCCGTAAAACGTGACTTTCACCCCAAATAAAAGTCGTTTAATACCAGCAACAATTTTTACGTGGAGTTACTTAGTTGATGTACAGAATGCTTGGTTGTCGGCTTCGTGAAGGGTCCGTTTACACCTTGTATACGTATATACTGTGTGTTTTAACCGAGAGCTCGCGTGACTCTAAGCTGTAATACTTACGGCGAATTCAATAAAAGCAGCGATAAAACGAACTGCCCCCCCCTACCCCCAATTCATGGAAAACAATTCAGTCTGATGCATTCACTAGCACGAAGGGGATGTGACCTGATTGACAGTTTTCTTGAAGCATGTTTATTTATGTAATAGAGTGACAGACACTTCATAAAGTTTCGTTTTTTTTTTTTTTTATAAACTGGGTTAATTTCCTTGCCTCTTCGTTTTACATGTACCTACTAAACCTTTTGAAGATTTTAATTTCCTTGATATCAGAATCGAAACTTATAGGTATATGAAAGGTTTGTTCATTAGCAAAATAACAACAGAAAATAATTACCTACGCATGTCAGTTTGTGTGTGCTTTTGACATTATTTATTGTTATTGAGACTGAATGGTAGTAGCAAACAACCAAAGAAAATTTGAATTTCGCGGGCTACCCTTGACTAAAAGCGTATTTCTTTGCATGTTAGGAAACAATACCGCTAACAAAGCTTACATATTACGATATAAAATAAAAAAAATAAAATAAAAACTTTTTTGCAAAAAAAAACCGACTTCCAAAAAACACTAAAAAAAGTGGAAAATAACTTTACTTTCGGAAGTCGGTGGCAAAAAAGTCAATGAAACAAACAATAGTCACCGACTTCCGAAAGTAAAGTTATTTTTCACTTTTTTTAGTGTTTTTTGGAAGTCGGTTTTTTTTTTGCAAAAAAGTTTTTATTTTACCCTTTTTAGTTATCGTATAACACACAAATCCTTGTCAAGTATCAATTTCGCAATTTCTTTTACTTGGCTGACATTTTTTTCCAGCTATTTTGATTTCAAAACCAAACTGCTGAACCGATTTTGATGAAATTTCTATGGGACCAATCGGGAAGTAGATCCATTCAGATAAAAGAAGAGTTTTTCAAATCGGTTCATAAATGACGGAGATATGAGGTAACAAACACAAAAAAAAAAAAACATACAACCGAATTGAGAACCTCCTCCTTTTTTTGAAGTCGGTTAAAAAGCCTTTTATTCTACCATAAATATCAAGAACATATTATAAACTTAGTTTATCGTAACTGTAACAAATCTTATTAACATTACCTTTCAACAATACATTATCACCATTATCCATCACTGTCGTTACTAATATAACATTATTGACATTACATTAATTTCATAACATTACTTTTTAACTAACTAGACAACATATTACGATATACAAACAAATATACCTATAGGTACCAATGGTGTAATACAACATCCGACAGTCTGTTATTGAATTAAGTCAAATGACATGTAATTGGTCAATTACAGGTTTGGGGACGCCCTAATAAGTATGTAGGTACCCGACAATTGGAGTGTGGCCCTAATTTTACACCCAATTTGCTATTGCAATGATGATTTATTTCATAACGGGAATGGATTTAATTCTTTACCGATTTAAATTAAGCACTGAATGATGGATATTGTTACGTTTATTTTTTTTCTACTTTTTTATGTTATTGGTCTGTCTCGTTGGACTGCTGAACATGAGGCCCTGGGTACGATTCCCAGGGCGGGCAAAGTGTTTTTGGGTTTTTCCCATCACGAATTTCTCAGTAGCAGCCACGGAGTCTGGATTTGTGCCCGGGTGATGGCAATAGGCTCGCCCCCTATTACATGGGACTTAAAACATAACTGACGAAGTGTGGGTGGACTATTAGGTACACCTAGGTTACAGGCGTGATGTTCTGATTTTTTTAGTTCCATAATTATCATCGTGCCTGTTTACCAGAGAGGCACATTTCGCCTATTGTAATTACTGTGTGAAATTTTCTACTTCTATTAACTAAGTGTACTACGTATATTCCTGAATTTTCCGATACCTATCTTTAATTTTTTTCTTGTAAAAGAAACAATATTAAACAGGAAACCACTGTCTGTTCCTCTCTACGACTCATAAAATATGGTTATTAATAGTCCAATAAAATTATAGAATAGGAAATATTAATTTTAGCTCTACTTTCATCCTTCTCAGTAGCAAATGCGAATGAAAGTAGCATTTTAATGGTTTCCTCACCTTTGATGGAGCAGAAAAGCAATACGAATAAAATACTTAGTAAGGTGGGTGGACCATGGAAGGCCATGCTCCTTCGAAGGCCAATTATTAAAATTTCGTAGTTATTGCCATGTGATGACAAATTCCTTCTATCTACATAAACATCCATCGAACTAGAAATCACAGACGCGGCGGTGAATCGCTTGCGCCACTATTTTGGCAGTACGGTCCCTTGCTTCATTGATATCGGAAATCGGCGACGTTAAAATAAGGTGGGTGTACCATAGAAGGCCACTCTAACAAATAAATAGTTATTATTCGTTTATTTACTGGATAAATGAAACTAACAAATATTTAAGTAATACTTTGTTTTATTACGTAATATATAAACCACTTCTTTTTATTGTAGATTTAATGGCTATTTATTAACTTTTAATGTTAAATGACTGATTTATTATAATGGCCTTCTAAGGAGCCTTGTTCCTAGCAAGGCCATTTTTAAGAGTTCAATGAAACTTAAGTTTAATCAATATTGATCAAATCCGAAATTTAAAAAAGTGGTTTATATTTTACGGAATAAAACAAAGTATTACTTAAATATTCGTTCGTTTCATTTATCCAGTATATGAACGAATAATAACTGTTTATTTATTAGAGTGGCCTTCCATGGTACACCCACCTTAGTTTTAGTTCCGTTGCAGAATAAGATTTCTAAGAATTAAGAAAGTATGAGAACGTTTTCTACAATTTAAGCCGAAGTGGTATTTTTTATTTTCATTTTAAGTCGTAAGACCATTTCAATTAAGTCCAAACCGAATCTTACCAAGGTTCATTATTTTAGACTGGCAGTTTAAGCGGTACGGACAAATTAAACGGACTCGGCTGTGGACATCGGACACTGACAAATACATATTTCACTACAATATCTTTCAGTGCCAGCTGCCCGGTATTCGCCGGGCAGCCGGTCCGAAAATATCCCGTCTGCCTTGCCTTTTCCCAACTATGTTGAGGCTGGCTTCCAGTCTAACCGGATGCAGCTGAATCCCAGTATTTTACATGGAGCGACTGCCTATCTGCCCTCCACAACCCAGGCAAGCGCATTTAACCTGAAAATCGACCAGAGCGGCTGTTATTATTTAGTTAGCCACGAGCTCCTTTAGTAAGGTATCGCTGAGATTAACCCTTTTTTTTTTTTTTTTTTTCGGATGGGAAATCATCAAATGACTTCTCCCGCTCTGGGCTGAGCGGGAGGGTGTGTCAGACTCTTACTGACTAAAACCCACCCATGTTCCTTCATCGCCCTTTGTGTTCCGGGGCCGCGGTATCTCTTTCGAACAACCCGCAGCACCCGGCGCTGAGATTAACCCTAAGGTACTTATTTTTAGGGTCCTCCAAAGCGAGCATATTGTGAATGATGATGAAGCACATCTCTGACTTTTGACCAACCTTCTCAAAATATTGCGAAACATATGCCTAAGAGTGCCTCATTGGCCTAGTGGTCGTAAGCGCGACTGCTGCCCATGAGGCCCTGGGTTCGATACCCAAGTCGGGCAAATCCAACTAGTTGGACAGAGCAGTTGGACCGTTGCCCCGGACTGAAGTTTAATTCGGTTTTTCCATCAGGAATTTCTCAGTAGCAACCACGGAGTTTGGATTTGTGCCTGGTTGAGAGCAATAGGCTAGCCCCCTATTACATATAAAAGATAACACTTATACTTTATACATAATATTTTATTTAATATTAGAGTCCAATAGGTAGGTACGATGTAAACGCGCGACCACACCGAGGGCTCTGTTCTAACTCGCTCGTATGCCTTTACACATACTAATACACACACAGAACGTGGCTCCGCACCGCACCTCAGTTCTGCCAACTCTTGCGTTGTCTATCAGTTCGGCTATCCTGACACAGACGATGTCCTCATCGCGATGTTCATTTTTTTTTACACGTACAAGGATTCACAATTAGAAACCAGTCTTCTTCAGTAACTCGACAATTAAAACACATCTACCGGAGCAGGTAGTCATCAAATACATCTGCCGGAGCAGGCAATCATCACATACATCTGCCGGAGCAGGCAATCATCAAATACATCTGCCGGAGCAGGCAATCATCACATACGTCTGCCGGAGCAGGCAATCATCAAATACATCTGCCGGAGCAGGCAATCATCACATAAATCTGCCGGAGCAGGCAATCATCAAATACATCTGCCGGAGCAGGCAATCATCACATACATCTGCCGGAGCAGGCAATCATCAAATACATCTGCCGGAGCAGGCAATCATCAAATACATCTGCCGGAGCAGGCAATCATCAAATACATCTGCCGGAGCAGGCAATCATCAAATACATCTGCCGGAGCAGGCAATCATCACATACATCTGCCGGAGCAGGCAATCATCAAATACATCTGCCGGAGCAGGCAATCATCAAATACATCTGCCGGAGCAGGCAATCATCACATACATCTGCCGGAGCAGGCAATCATCAAATACATCTGCCGGAGCAGGCAATCATCAAATACATCTGCCGGAGCAGGCAATCATCACATACGTCTGCCGGAGCAGGCAATCATCAAATCTGCCGGAGCAGGCAATCATCAAATACATCTGCCGGAGCAGGCAATCATCAAATACATCTGCCGGAGCAGGCAATCATCACATACGTCTGCCGGAGCAGGCAATCATCAAATACATCTGCCGGAGCAGGCAATCATCAAATACATCTGCCGGAGCAGGCAATCATCAAATACATCTGCCGGAGCAGGCAATCGTCAAATACATCTGCCGGAGCAGGCAACCTTTGTAACTGTAGGTAATGGCTTTATTCTTGACATTAGTTGTCATCACTCCCTGACTCAGTATCAGAAAATGCCTGATTGCACCAGGGCTTCATGTGGTCAACGGCAATTGTGTTTTGGTATCCGCGCCTAACCTTGGCAAATGATCGAACTATGTAACAATCATGAGGTAGCGCCGCGATAACTTTGTAGGGACCAGCATATCTGTCCACTAACTTTCCACTTGTAATGCCTTTTTTTATCACCCTTCGTTCGACCATGACTAAATCTCCAACTTGATACTGAGGTGCATCTCTACGTTTCTTATCAAACAATCGTTTCATGTTGGTAGCATTTCGTTCTGTCATACTTGCTGCTTCGGCCCGTAGAGCCGGTAGATCAGTACTAAGAACTGGTCCAACCAAATCTGCATGTTCTGGCTTTGTGTCCCTTCCTTCCACAAATGTAACATGCACCGTCAACTCGACTTAGGTGCTCCCTTGATTTTCTCATCTCAGATTGAATACCACCGGGATGAATGTTTCCTAAGTAACTGAGTAGTGTTGTAGTATTCCGACAGCCCGCAGAAACAGCGCCAACTTCAATCATTTTATCTCCAATGGTGCCTATAATCGTTTCGGTAATTAGGTCATCTGGTAGACCACACGACATTCCAAGTCCTAATTTTTCATAATAAAATTTAATAGGATCCTCATCTATCCTTCTAACGTCGTTTACCAAGGAGCGCAACATCGTGGATTTATTTTTGGTGAATGGAAATGCTTTGGACAGACGAGCTTTCCAGTCGGACCACGATATATCGTAATCCTCTAGACGCTCGTACCAATTCTTTGCATAACCACGCAGTTTTGATGTACAATTACAAATTATTGTTCTTTCGTCCCATCCATACATGGTAGCGGTGATAGACTCAATGTTACGAATCCATTGGTCTATGGGTACGGCGGATTTTTGAGGGTCAAATTCTGGTACGGCATCATTGCGCCCAATGTAGCGTATCTCTCGACTAGTTGAGGGGGTCGGTGCAACGCTAGTAGCGCTAGCGCTACCGCTGGCTTCAGGCGACGTTGGAGTTGCGTCACTCCGAATTTGACGTACTAAAGTTTCAAGTGCCTCAATTCTCTCGTCCCGGTGCCTAAGCTTCGCGGCAGTACGTTTTCTTCTTTTACTACGTCTATCATCACCACTGGAAGACGATGATGACGAAGAACCATCCCTTTTTGAGCGTTTTTTATACCGCCCCATGTTAACTTTTATAATAAAGTTCTTCCGCACTAATATGTCACATAAAATAATCACTAAAGGTAAGTCTTATTGTTCTACTCGTAAAATTAGAATACGATAGCACAAGTAACACAAAGACTGTTCACAGTCTTAAAGTTCAACAGCTATATCACATAGTATAACCGAAATAATAATTCAAGGCACCTTGTACCTCGTAATCTTACGATAACATGAAACGAGCTCACCAATTCTCAGAATGTTAATGTAAACAAGCACAGCACAGCGGTGTAGAGTCCGTACGCTAATCGGTTCTTCCCCGATGCGTATACGTCGCCGCCGCCGCGCGGGTGACGTAATACGTCACAGGATTCACAAGTTTTTATTATTCAGTTTTCACACACTTCACGATTAGATTGTTTATGAAAATAGTCACTTAACACTAGGTAAAACAACGTAAAGTTCAAATCCCGCTTCTGACTAAAAGATAACACTTATACTTTATACATAATATTTTATTTAATATTAGAGTCCAATAGGTAGGTACGATGTAAACGCGCGACCACACCGAGGGCTCTGTTCTAACTCGCTCGTATGCCTTTACACATACTAATACACACACAGAACGTGGCTCCGCACCGCACCTCAGTTCTGCCAACTCTTGCGTTGTCTATCACATAGGACTTAAAAAACCCTTCGGGGATTAATTACAGGCGTGATGTTATGTTATACGCCTTAGTGACGCCACATAAAACAACCTAAACGCAACTAAAAACAAACAGTTCCTTATCTCTGGTTTCTTAGCGTGACAATCTAAGATTTCCTGCTTGAGTGGCGTCGCATGTCATTGCTGTCGTGAATTTCAGCCTGAAAATATACACTAATCATGAAATAACTTCAGTTATTTACTGGCGATGTGGGTATTTAAACAATGTAGTATATAATCATATGCATGCACGCATACTCGCTACATGCATACCGAATGTAATTCTACGATAACAGGAGTGAATGTTAGTTGGCAGCGAAGAAGGTTAAAACAATAAGGTAAAATTTATTTCTTTAATTAAATAATTACAGAATGTTTCAATTCTGCCTTGTATGTCTTTTTGAGGTGGGTAGGTATATATATGTAGGTCTCTTGTCTAAAGTTATTGATAGGTACCCAACAGTATTTATTTAGTTTAAATCTTCGTAAGGTTACGCACCAAATGGTTCCCAGTTCTATACTTAACCAGTAGTACTTAACGTGTAGTAGGTAGTTTTAATACGTACATACGTAAAAGTAAGATTTGACAGCGATGCGGATGAATTTTTGACGTCCTGTTATTATTTTTCCACCTTTTAATACTTGTAGGTACATAAATTTAATTATGTACCTATGTATGTTCAACGCCTACCCAAATACTGTTGAATATTTATACATATTTCGCATGAAGCGACTGCCATATTATTATAAGCTATGACCTCCCCACACAACCTGACAATGAATCAATTCCCAAAGCAATTCGAACTAAAATGAACCTAACATTTTTGTTCGAATTGCTTTGGGAATTGAACTTAATGTTATCAGCAAAAAGCCGAAAGTTATTAGTCGACGAACTTTCACGGGTGTGTATTAAAAATACACATACCTACGAGTAATTAACAAAACCATCGGGTCCCTTATATGAGTGTCCTCAAATTAAAGTTGTCTCAAAGGAATCAACTTAATTAATTAATGCAAACAAACCAATAAAAACAAGGAAAACATTCGTTTAATTTAAAAACACATTTGATAATAGATGTTAAATTAACATCAACCATTACGATTAACATATGCCACACCACACCATGACGATGTTAACATTAAATCATTATTTAGCAATGTTAGCTACTTGTTAGTAACGTTCAGTGATATTTTAATTAGTTACACAATAATTTTGCACTTATCAACTGATAACCATGGTTAAAAAATAGTTAAAAAAAAACATTATCTTCCTTCTGGGTCAGTCGGGTAAAAATACAAATACATACGCAAACTGTAGAGTTAGGTACTATGAATGGAAAGCCGCTGTTTTTGTTTTATTAAAAACTATGCTGCCTGAACAATGTTGAAAATCCATCAGTGCACTTTTAACTGGACATATTCGTTCAGGTACAGTCCTTAATAAAAATCTAGAGGTAATTATAGTCTGTGATGACTTGGTGAGGCTCCTAAGTCACATCCTATTTCATCGGAGTACCCCCATCGGGCTAAGTATGCAACCTGCACCTTGGGGACCTGTCCGAGGTCATTGCTAATGGAATCAACGACATGACGAAGAAGAAGTGGTAGTTTAAACTTTATATGGACGAGAGGAGACCGAAACCGGGTTTCGCGTGCCCTAGACGTGAACGCACTTCCAGCTGGGAAAGTACTTACAGCTAATAATTGTCTCTGCGTACCCCACATTGATGTTTCCGTTATAAAGCATAACTTCACGTAAAGAGCGCACAGATTTGTTCGTAATCCATAATAATTAGATACGCCAGGACTTAACGGGTTTATGCTTCTTGCACGTAGGCAATCACGGTGTGAAGTAAAAGCTATTTTTGCATAACGATAACGGTTATAAACACAAGTTTTTATGTGTGAAAGAAAATCTGTAACAATGGGGAAAAGGGTAACCAGCTGTGCTAACCAGTAACTGGGTTGTGGAGGTCAGATAGGCAGTCGCTCCATGTAAAATACTGGTATTCAGCTGCATCTGACTAGACTAGAAGTCGACTCCGTCCAATGTAGTTGGGAAAGGCTAGGGAAATTAAATGATGAAAAAGAGGCTCTGTGAATTTATTTGTGTAACAGCCAAATGGCTAGATTGCAGATCACGGAAAAATATGACGACTTTTGAACCGTTGCCAAAACGCTGAAGTAGGAGCTGAATTTATGAAAATGGCTTGCCATCGTAGCTAACATAAGATCACACCATGAAATCCCTAAATGCAGGGTTCCCTCAGAGGTGTGCCTCAGTAGTCAACGCATGGTGCCACTGCCAGTTATGTTTAAGTCCCATGTATTTAATATCTCAGTCACCAACCAAGCACAATTACTATGGTCGTAGTATCGCGATTGGAAAACCGTTGTTGAAATAACAATCTTATAGTAAGGTATTCTGATATAAATTCCCGGAATACAGCCTTCTCCGACCAAAAAGCCCTGCAAAACTTACAACCCTGTAGCCTCATCTGTCACTGCTCCAATAAAACTGTCTCAGAAAGCTATTAAGCGCTTGTAAAACATAAAACATATAAAGGGAAGAATCGCTCAACGTTCAAGTACAGAGAGATCTACCCACAATAGTGAACGAGTGTCTATTCAAACAGTTTTACGAGCTCTGTTTTCCTCTACAAAGGGGCTATTAAAGCTTCCTAAGCTTGATAGGCATTACCTATTTAAGTAGATAGAAGGTTGGTGCCTAAGGTTTACATTACGCTTGCAAGTTCATTAAATTTTTCATTTGTGACAGTCTCCTTGATTATTTGTAAGTGTCTGTTAATTAATGGTCTTATTGAATTCTAAGCTATAAACTGCTATAAATTTTGGAAACCACACCAGTCCTTGATTTAAGCTACATACCGGAAAATAGAACATACACAATAGAAAAGAGTTCCGCTCTAAACTACGCATAGATGAGGAATAAGCTGGTGGATATAAAGATTTTGAGTACCTATCTTAATAAAAGTTGTAGGACTTCAGCTGTACCTGGTTTGTCTGGAAGCCGACCTTAACATAGTTAAAACAATCACATAACCCTCCTTTTGAGCTTCGCCGCAGTCGGGTAAAAAAAAAGAGCCCTCGCTAAGTTTTTCGCTGTCTATCCTGCTTTCTACATATGGTAGTAAAGGAAACTTGTAAAATTAATATGTAAACACAAATAACTAATATGGCAAGGGTTTACAGTTATAATTGCAACATGTTTCTCTAGATTACCTAGAGCTCCTGGCCTGGTTACTATTGCCTTCCATAAACTACTATGTGACAAGGAATAGGCTTAGAAATCCTGGATCATTATCAGAATTCACCACCTGGAGTATTCTTCTTTTTGTGGAACTGTCACCTTTCACAAAATAAAAATAATTTGTTAAAAATGTAACCTACAATATACACAGATGCAGTGTGGCATTTAAAGTAAACCCAAATTAAACAAGTGATACTTAGAGTAATTTTCAGGTTTAAGCTCTGGCCAAAATGAAGCAAATCCCGCGTGGGATGCGGAACTAAGTTCGCTTGCTCCGATTGCCACCTAACTTGTATGGAGCTATTCAAACTGGCGCTGCTTGTCGCGTCCCGCCGCAACCGTTCCCCTGAGTGTGGCCAGAGATTTATATATCAACGAGCATAAACCACTGCAACTTGCGAAATATCTTTGCTATTCTCACTTAGAACGCACAACATAGACAGTTTAAAAAAAAAACATTCTAATTTACCCATAGACTAATTCTGACTTTTTGTTTTAGTACGTCTTCGAGAACGGTTCCCGCGATGACGGTCTGCTGAGCAGAGACAAGTTTATGGAGGTAAACGCCAGGATGGAAGCTAGAAGAGATTACATGAGGGCCGAATGCACCAGACTCAGCCTTGACACATCCAGTCATAAGTCCAACGCCTGGGAGTATCTCATTAACAGGCAGTATCATGTCATATGGTGAGGATTTTGTCTTATTATGATGGGTACTTTGGTTTTGGGAACCTAAGAAATTAATTGCAGCATTTCGCGATTTGCCTACATAAATTCAGCATCGCTGATGAAGACATAGGCGGGCTCGACGAATGAATCAAACTAAAAACCTTCTGACTTTGTTGACTCTGAACTCATACAATGAGGTATTTTATAAACTGCCTGAAATAAAGTAACTTTCTGATAACGAATATCCTAGAAAGCGTTATACTTTCAGATTGAATGGTAATTATCATCAATGGTGCATTTTTAATTAGATTAAAATGCCAAAGTTCCATTTTGGTAGAAATCAGGAGGCCTCTTTATGACTGAGGCGTGGATTTTTATGCCCCTGTGCCATTGCCTACCCAAGTGCATTACTGTGGACATTACTTTCCACTTTGGTTAAGCCGATGGTAATTAATTTAATGGGTTTTCAGAATTACCCCTTTGCGTGTCAGCATTAGAAATGAGTTTACCAGAATGCATTACTATTAACGATTAATTTAACTTCGACCCCTGTCATACTGGATGTCCTAGTTAGTTTAAGGTTCGAGCCCACATTAATGTTAATTTTTTTAGAAGTTTTAAAAGTAAATTAACTTATTAACTGTACATAGTTCATGTAGAAAGTGACCATTTTTGGTTTCCTATTTTCAGGTGCAACATATTTAAAGCGGCGTCCACGTCGTGGATGTACAACTTCAACCTTATGGCAAACTACACAGCAGCATTCTTAGACAAAACAAAAGAAGTGCCGCTAGAATTAGCCAGGAGGAAATACGCGAGGCCCACAACAGAAATGATCAAGAAGGCTCAAGGAGACTCGATCACTTTCCTTATAGTCAGACATCCTTTGGAGAGATTGGCGTCAGCTTACAACGACAAAATTGTGCATGCATGGCCTAAATCTTTCCATGACAAAATGGGCCATAAGATCATAAAGAAATATAGAAAGGTAAAAAGCACTTCTATGTTTTTTCTGAGTCACATTTCCGTTTCAGTGTTCTGTGAAGTAAAACTTTTCCTTTTTGTGTTAACTACAAAAATGATGTTATCTTTCTAGCCAACAGACAAGTCCCGCACAGAAAGGTACCCAGTATTTGAAGAGTTCGTGTCGTACGTGTTAGACGAAACGAAAGCAAAACGTTCTCTAGACATGCACTGGACACCTTACACCACTTTCTGCACGCCGTGCAAATTCAATTTCGACGTTATACTCAAGTTTGAGACACTGGATGTAAGTAAATGTTCCACGTATTCTTGGCTAGACTAGACTTACTGCCAAAGCAAAAATTTTTTTTAATGAAAGGTTTGCGCATTTTCATGCTGCCTGCAATTTTAAGTGGCCCATATCAATTTGGAAAGCGTTACTGCAAAACAAACTCTATTTTTATGGCACAGTGAACATTCTTGGTAACTTTGTAATCAATTTATCCCGCAATTCAACACAAACTGGACAGCGGTCAGCGGCGTAGTGATAAAATTAATAATGACGGGATCCCAACCGGACGCTGTTTTTGCTGGTGCGGTTTAACATCCGTTTGGCGTCGCATTTCCAATTCTATTTTGATACCGAACTCGATCATAGAAATCTGCACAGTTATCCGAGATTTCTGAATCTTCGCATAAAAGGGCCACTTTTCTACGTGTTGTTTTTGCTAAGGCAGATTTTTTATTTCTGTTGGCAGGAGGACCAAAAGTACCTGATCCAGTTGGCTCATCTCCAAGATGTCGTGAAGCCTGAGTGGCGTAACAGCGGAAAAGGCACCAACACACTGCATAACATCAGCCATCTATATTCGCGACTAAAGAGACGCCAGCTTGACGGCCTTTATGACTTGTATATGTACGTATGTTTTGTGATACCGTAAAATTTAAACGAGGGTTTTAAGCTAAAATACTTTTGGGAGTTTTTACCCAGTGATGGACCGTGATTGGCTTAATTTATTAAACTGTACCTATTCTTCTATACACTCTAATGGCGTCATAATTATTTATTTTTCAGGAACGACTTCCGGCTATTCAACTACACCATAGACAACTACTATGAGATGATTGACAAGGAAAGAATGAGCAACCACGGATGAACTGTCAGTGAATCGGTTTGAACGCTTCAAGATAATGTATCATTAACGCAGCAAAGCATCGATGGTTGGTGAATGAACAATGAATTATTCATCAATGGCTGGAAAGACTGATCGTAACACAGAAATGATTGATGGACATATTATTGATCCACCGGCCGAGTGAAAACTTCTCTTTGCGTCAATTTTCAAATTTGTTGTAGCTGCAAATATATATTTTGTGATACGGCGTTTCGTGGTTCCGCACCATAGAATAGTCATAGACTTAGCAAGTGTTTTTTTTTTATTAACTGTCAAAAGCGCAGTTCCATTTTTTTCATCACCTCTAGCTACGCCGCCTGTGAGAGAATGAGAAAATAAGATAAGTGTTATAGATAACATACTTGAACAACAATTAGGTAACGGGTTCAGTATCAAATTGTTGGTACTAGTATATCTTACGGGTCTCATCAATCACCTTGATAGTTTTAGTGTTAGAGTTAAGATAGCGAAAATTACGAACTGTTGAGCTCATCAAAATTATACGTAGAGTAAATAGCTGAATTTAGTTGTTATTGTCTCGTAAGACAAATTAATGTAAATAAGGTTTTAGTTTTATAACGCAAACAAAATTCCTTAGTGCTTCCATTATAGAAATATGGAAATAATGTATATAAGTACCTATATGAGAAACGGAGTCACTAAGTAGGTTATTTTATGGCATTTAAGTTTAGAAACAGGCGAGCTTGTTTCGTTTGCAACCTTTTTTTTAATTAAGAGGCAAAGAGCCAAGTTGGCCTTTTTAGGATTAGGAAATAAATAAATAATTGTTACCGTTGCATTTTATAAATACGATTTATAATATGAGAATGTGATAATTTGAATCAAAGAGTTTCAAACGTTTAATTTTGTTGTTGAGATCATTAATTTGGTGTTGTAGGTAATTTAATCAGATACAGAACTTTAAATGTAATCAAGAGTTTTTGAGAAATATTTGTATTTTCTTTTTCTTAATAATAAAGATTTTAGTTTTTAAACATTTTTAAATTTGTGATACCTATGCCATGTTGTTTTAAGTGTATTTCATTTATTCATTGTTAACACTGAACTTTGTTTTAAACTGTTATAAATATGGATAGTTGAACAGTAAGTTTGTACGTAGGTAAAAGTGTTTTCCCTAGCTTTATATTGTGTTCTTTGCGTTTTATTATATCTAAAATTAATCCAAAATTAGCATAACATTCCTTTTTGAAAACTATCCAGCAATTACCTCATAGTAAATTTGTCTATGGTCAACCCAAAGACAATGTAACAAATCACACCAATAAAAAGTTCCGGTACCCTCTACACCTGTAAATAAATAGTTAATAATATTTATTATGTATTAAGTACAAAATTATTGTATTTCTATAATATGATAACTACAAAAAAAATCGTTTCACTTTTAAAAATGTAGAAATTGTTGTATAATTATAATGTACCCTATCTATAGTTTTCAAAGTTCATTATTGTAATTTTTCACATATATTATAATTCCCCAGTTACCATAGTTATGAATTTTAATACATTTGTAACTCGGTCACGGTCGTTTAAGTAGATTATATGTATATTTAAATACGTAGGTACCTGGTTTTATGAATATATTCATGACCGCGACATTATAACATCGAAATTATGCCTTTTATCCTTTTAATAAAAATTGATCGCTGACAAAGATTAGAATATATAAAAAGTGTATCAAAGAGTCCGCCAAGTGCCAATGTTCAAGTGAAGTAAAAATTTGATTTGAAAAAAAAAACAAAATCAAGATGGCCGCTTGGACCATTTGGCCGGCCCCTTCATACACAGAGTATTTTGATAGTTTTCTAAAGGACTCGTTAGCGTTTAAAATACTTTAGAAGTGAGAATGTAGATAACCTACATGTCAACACCTTTGCCAGTAAAAGTAAAGAACATTTTCTTTAGCTTTTCGTAGAAGAACTAAATTCAATAGTCGTAGCTAATTGTAATTCAGCTTAAGACAATTTAATTAGCGATTTAACGCCATTTATATAAAACCTTTTCCACATAGTAATCCTACAAATAATTTGCTCTTAGTGAGGTTTACTTAGATACATAAATAGTTGATACGGAATGAATTAGACCAAAAAGTTATGGCCTATGAAAGTAACTGTAATGGTGCTATAGTCCTATAGTTTTGATCTCATATCTGAGTGTGAGACTCGAATGCATGCACAGTCGTTGCTAATATTACGTAATGCGTTATAGATTCCAACGGTAACTGAGTCGGTTGTGTTTATAATAATGTTGAAAGAATTATTCTTAGTACTTATAGAAAAATAAAATTGACTATTTAATATTTTGTTGTTTTTTTGAACCTTTATAGCCGATACTCGGTGGAGCGGATGAGTCCTAGAGTGCAGACCGAGCGGGCTAGCGTAGCGCAAGACACGACCCAGCTAGATGGTCCGACGACCATCGGAAGGTTGCTGGGACAGACTGGAAGCGGAGGGTAGGGTGATATGGCAGAGCTCGAGAGGGGCTTATGTCCAGAATTGGACTGCGATAGGCTGAGTTGATTGCTTGACTTGACCCGATACCCAAGCGCATAAAACGTACTAGGGACACAGGGGTTCAACTTGTTACTTTATATAGGCCAGATCACTGGGACAAAGCACTTGGCTTCATCAAAGAGTACCTGACAAGTGCTGATAATTGACATTACATAATCAATCATCATCATCTTATGCCATAGACTAATTGCACTACAAAAGGCCATGATCAACAAAACCGAATTTTAACTAATTGCTTACTAATTTTATGACACTATTAACACGAATTTGTCGCCTAATGACTAAATGTTGTAACTGATCTTGAATCTCTATCTAGTCTAGTTTAGGCCTCTGGACGACGACTGCAAATAGTAAGGGCAAACTATTATAATAATACTAGATTTTGTCCGTGGCTTCGCCCGTGTGCTTAGCCCACGAGAAACGTACTACCAGCATAAAAAGTATCTTATGTCTTTACAGGTCTACTAGTGTGGTGTCAGGTCTACCTGTGTGGTGTCATGACTGCCTGAGTGGTGTCAGGTCTACCATTTTGGTGTCAGGTCTACCTGTGTGGTGTCAGGACTACCAGAGTGGTGTCAGGACTACCTGAGTGGTGTCAGGACTACCTGAGTGGTGTCAGGACTACCTGAGTGGTGTCAGGTCTACCTGTGTGGTGTCAGGTCTACATGTGTGGTGTCAGGTCTACCTGTGTGCCAAATTTAATCGAATTCCGTTCAGTCATTAAGGTGCAAAAAGGTACCAGACAGACAGACGGATTATAGTCGTGTAGTATATTCAAGTTTTAGGATGTTGTTTCTCTTTACGTCAATTAATAATATTATAGTTGGTTTAAATTATTTAATAATTAATTTAAATAATATTAACAATACTGACTTATACTAGCCGGTTTTTGTGTTCTGCACTAGATGCATTGGGAACTGAGGTAGATATTCTCGTTTCTCTGGCACTTTGGTTTTGTTCCTGTAACAATTAGTTTACATTGTTACTCCCAGAAAGAAATAATATAGAAACGATGGATAGACTGTGCGAAGGATGATATGGCTAGAAAGGAGGTGTCTGATGAGAAGAACGTGTTGCGCCGACCCCACATAAATTGGCATCAGGGCAGGAAAATGATGTTGATGTTATCCAAAATGGTTATCAAGTAATTGGTGTAAAAACTTTGGATGCTTTACAGTATTTAACACGCGTTCGGCTCGGTATGATTCAACCCAGCATCGGAGCGAAAAAACCGAATATTTCTAGCCAAAGCATTGGCTAAGCTTGGATTATTCTGAGCCAATCTGATCATAATTCTGCGACGGTAGATGCCGAACAGAGTTTGTCTATCAGCATGAACCAAATATTATGTTTAGTAATAGCTTCAGGACAGCTTTATTGTTAAGCAAATATTACCGAATTCAAAGCGACCTATGAATATATAGGCTCATGGGTAAATTTTGCAAATGCAATGATAACTTACTCTGGCTTCTTCTTCCTTTTCGGAGCATCCAGTATATCGATCGGGTCTGTCGTAATCATGACAGGCCGCACGGACCCGAAGAAGTCCGTGATGGGCACCTTGTCGGGATCGCGTTTGAACAAGTCTTTACGGACCCCCACAGTGGACAGGCACGCGCTTTTTGGGCAGACTGCCAGCTAAAAGACACAATGCATGATTTTAGGAATTGTAGGACAGAACTTGGATGGGTCTGTATGAAATGACGACTAATTGAGATATTCAAAGTAGAAATGCTGAGCCAACCCCAAATAAATTGGGACTGTATTGTATAATAATATGAACACTGACACAAATCAACAGTTTATATTATGTCGAGGACCGAACTAACTCCATCAATTTCAATTTGGTTTGTATTATTGTGATTGGCTATTACGCTATAGGTAACTGTTACATAAGAAAAAACATATATAAGTGAGGCCCATTTTTTTTTAAACAGTTGCCTGTGCATATAGAATAGAATATAAAATCGCCAGGTTTCAATCATATTTTTTCGTTTGATATTCCGGTTGCGAACTTGAAGCTTAGCCATGAGAGAGTGCTTAGTATTTGTCACTTGTTCAACGTAAAGTTGAGTGAAAAGCGACCAATCGCAATCGACGCCCGACAAAAAAAATTCGCCATCTTGTGGAAAAGTTTTCAACAAAGTATTCACATAGTTTGACAGTTTCTAATTTACATATTAATTCAATACAGCAAAAAAAAACTAAAAACAGTTATTGCTAATACTTACAAATTCTGTCATGCTCCTTTTACTGTTAGGGTGAACATTTTCTAGGAACTCCAACACATAGTATGTGTATCTGTCTATGATGTACACACCGATAGCTGAGTCTACATGGTGCTGCAAAATACAAAAAGAAGATTATGGCTTCTATGAAGCAGATATTATGGCCATCAACATCATTGAGACTGGCTGATGAGATCGAACTGGAGTGTCTCATTGTTCTAGTGATCACAATTACTACTGCTGAGCATGCAGCATGTTTTGAGCTCGATTCTCAGCATGGGAAAAATGTTATTGGGTATTTGTCATCTCTCAGTCCGGAGTCTGGTCAACCAGGCACAAATGCAGACTACAGACTGAGTCAATCGGTAAAACTGGCGAAATATAGGTGTAGTTTAGGTTACCTTTGATAATATGAATGAGATTGGAAAGTAACTAATATAGTAATTATTATAGAACATAAACAACCAAAAAGACGATTTACTTACAGAAAGAGAGTCCTCTCCCACTAAACTAGAGGCAGTAGCTAATATGTTAGGAGAATAGAATTTCTCGTACATTGATGAGGCTTGGCATGTATCTATTATGAAAAATATCTCATTGTATCTGAAAAGGAATGGAAACAAATAGACAAGGTGGAAGGGACATCAACGCTAAAACGGTACCCGCATACTTAGTTCATCATTCTGAACCCCCCGCATAGAAATTTTTGTCAGTTATTAAAAAAGAATCTGCTATTTCCTACAAAACTGCAATACCTACACCGTCAAAATGTACTGAACAGCTGTTTTTTTTTTGTTCCGGTTTATCTCCGAAACGGCCGGACCAATTTCGACGAGACTTTTCCTGGGAGGTAGTTGATGTTATAAGAAGTATCTTAAGCTACTCCTGTTTTATTTTAGAAAAGAATTAGGGTTCCATAAAAAAAAAAAACAAAGACCCTTGAAATTGTTAACAAAATCCGCTTCAAATAGGGAAGTAATATTTTTATAACAGTTTTACGAAGACGAAGGTTGCGGGCAACAACTAGTCTTAAATATTTATTGACCATACCTAAAATCTTCTAGAACGTAGCATAAGGTTCAATTTCCTCACAAGTTAGTTCATTCAAATAGATTAGAAGTTGAGACAGGGGCAGGAGAATGACAATCGCTCAAGTAAGTTTGGTACCTTCTCTTCTCCCACATTTGCTCAAGAGCATCAGCCAACTCCTGGCTGGTGATCTCCTCAGAATCCTGGAACTTGAGGAAGCCATCACCACCGTGTCCAGTGAGGTAGATCAATATGTTGCTGCCTTCATCTGTAAGCAGCCTCTTGGAGCGAGGAGTGTCGGGAGGTACTCTACCAGTCAGTAGACGCACAAAGTTTTCTACTGATACCTGTAACCATAAACAAATTATATTTTTTTTAATAAAATGTGGTATTTTATTTATTTACTATTTAGGACCTGTTTGTACTCTCTATGCATGTTGGTTGTCAGTCCGTGGCAGGAAATATTACTCTCTTTTTGTTGGTTGGTAACTAACCAGACTTCCTTTGTGATAATATAAAATCTGAATAATCACATTTTATCTAAATGAAAGGACACAAAGCGCAGAGGCAATAGAATAAATCTATATTATAACTAAAATCTTCAATAAAGATAACACATTCTAACCTCATAGCCCCGATAATCCACTTCAACATCATCTCCATACACATTGATTTGTTCATGAGCATTATTAAATATGGTGGCAGGACGCGGGTTCCGGGGGTTGCAGGCCATATCATCAGATATCATCAAGATAATCTGACTGTCCGGTATACCGAGCCGCTTCACACTCCGGTATATAGACAAGACGTTCGCTACATGACGATAGTTGAACCAAAACCGAGATGTGTCCACCAATACTGCCCAGTTGTTCGAGTGGTTGGACTTCTCGAAGTCTTCTGGTATCTGGAAATAATGATAACAATGGTATTTCGTGATCTCGGTAACCATTGAATTAGTTGTTTGTGTTTTATGGCCTGCGTACCTCAATGCCATAAGTAAATGCCAAGCTAGCAATTATCGAAAGTAAAACACCATAAAACGTATTTGTTAGATGCATTTTTAACTCATTAACGTCAATTTTTTGTGTAAATAAAGTACAGATGAAAAGAACGATGAACGTATTTTTATTTATCTAGTCTAGTGTCAATTCAATGTCAATGCGTCAAACACTGACATAATGATTCTATAAGTTGGCTAAACAATGATAGAATAGACAAGGGATAGACCATAGAAAACTACTTTTTTCAAAAAATTTGGCAAATGTAACTTGTATTCTCGACAGTGTTACACTTTCGTAAATCACAAAAAAATTAAGAAAGGTCTAGGAATAGGTTGCCGAGATTGTGTTTCAAAACACATTTTTTGAACAACGAAAACTATCTTTTAATATATAATATTTCAAAAACAAAGATTGATGATTATTTGAGATTGGCAAGTATTGGATTTACTTTGTGACTTTTAGAACTAAGGCGCACTAAACTACACACAAATAAAAAAATGAAAATGTCAAAATAAAAGAAAATAACTGATATCTGTCAATTTAGAAGTCAAGTAAACAAGGCAAACATAAAGCTTTATTGAGCATTTAATTCAATTTAAATCATGGGCAGCCGCAATCCTGATACGTTAATGAGTGGCCCAGTTGACGAGCCATTCGACTATTTATTCAAAATAGTACTCATTGGTGACTGCGGAACTGGAAAAACATGCATTGTGGAACGATTCAGATCTGGTAATTTCATAGAAAGGCACGGAAGCACAATAGGCGTAGACTTTTCAATGAAAACACTCATAGTGGATGGGAAGAAAGTCAAGGTTAGTCTAATTATATAGATAATGCAATAATGTAAATGCGTCTTAATTTAATCATACAAAAGATTTTTGTTGACAATAAACTTGTCATATTTCAGCTTCAGATTTGGGATACTGCGGGCCAAGAGCGCTTCAGAACAATCACTCAAAGTTACTATCGCTCGGCGAATGGTGTTATTATTGGTAGGTATGCGATATACGCCCACTCGTTACTAAATATCCTGGTTAAAAACAATGTAAACATATGACTCATGTATGATAGTAAAATGAGTACATAGATATGATGAATATTAAACAATATACGAATAAATCGATATTTTCATGGTAACTGTATGGTATCTTGCTAGGGCTGTATGAATTCTTTATCTAATTTATGCAGCAGACACACATAAGTTTGATTTAAAATGCATTCATTCAACTCTTGTTTACAATTAGTTAAAATAGCAGGATATAAATATCTCCCTAAGAGTGGCAATTTATGATTATGATTTTAGCAGACTTTGTATATAATTATGTTCATCTGTTCCCTCTTAAATCCTGAACTACTTGCCATATATTTTTACAGTGACATAATGCAGTTCAAATCGTATTGATAAGCAAATTTTTTTTAAAGTAATTGCGATACTATGTTTAAATGCTTATTAATCTATTTTCTGTATTCCAGTTTATGACATCACAAAGAGGCCAACATTTTTGTCTCTACAAAAATGGATTGAAGAAGTACGAAGGTACACCTCATCTAATGTCATAGTATGCCTCATCGGTAATAAGTGTGACCTGACGGAGCAACGAGAAGTTGAGGAGGATGAGGCAAAATCATTTTTCCGTTTTCTCTCAGAACTGACATTTGTAAAGGAGACCTCTGCTAAGGACAACACTAATGTCGAAGATACATTTTACATTTTGGCCAGAGAATTAAAGGTGATAATTTCATAATTTATAAATAACTAGTGACTCGCCCCGACCAATGATGCAATTAGAAATAACAGCACCACCTATGGGTCCAAAACCAACCATACACTTCCAAAAATGTGATCAAAATTGGTTGGGAGGCAACATGCAACTTTTTATATTTCAAGATGAGATCAAAAATGAATGATGACCTTATGAAGGTGACTGGGTCAAACTGTATGAGTATGAGGAAGGCAGAGAACAGGGTGGTGTGGCCTATATCCAGCTGTGGACTACGATAGGCTTAGTTAATTGATTGATAACCTGTTTGGACAGTATCATTTCCGCAAGGTGTTCTTTCTAAAGAATATTAAAACCATATCTTGGTATTTGATTAAAATCTTAATAATTAAATACAATGGACTATGCTTTTAATTTACTAGCACAGTTTCTTTACAGGTGTTAACTTATTTCCTTCCAGTCATGGCTGGCTACCAACATTAGGAAACACCTTCATGTCTCAATAGAGTTTCATGTTTTTGTTACTGAAACTACTATTGTTACGTTTCATGCTTGACTTACACAGACTACATTATGTCTAACAAGTTGGTTAAACGAGTTTCAGTGTTTGGGTTGATTGTTAAATCCCCTTGAAATTGTTGCAATTTAGTAAGACAGACTTCAGATTGAGATTAGCTTAGTAAAACAGGGTGAATATGGGTTTTAAGGTGAATGGGGATAAAACTTTGAAAAGAATTTTTATGTTAATTTCATTTTATTTTTCCTTAAATGGACATGTGACTGACTGGATCTGTTTAATTGATACACTCTTGTATGCTTGATGGACACTCGGTAATCATTACAATGTCAGTACACCATCATCACCATCTGCCTAGCCTTTTCTCAACTGTGTTGGGGTCGGCTTCCAGTCTAGCCGGATGCAGCTGAATACCAGTATTTTACATGGAACGACTGCCTATCTGACTTCCACAATGCCAGTACATAATTTACAGATAATATCCTTATGCTAAAGCATAAGCAAGTATTAAAATACTTCACAAGTATGTATGTGTAAGTCCCTGACATACATAAAGTATGTCATAGCTTGCTGAATATGTGTCATCAATAGTCCCTCGGGGCAGTTGTTTGGCATGTCGCACGATCGTCACTCCACGCCTTGACGCTTGAGGTTCATATCATAGGTTTTAAATACCATAGATAGAGGATAGAGGAAAAATAATTACAATCTCGTTTTACTTCTACAGCATTTTTTGGATACGTATTTTTTTTAAACTTATTAACCAATTATAATAATTTAAATTGCAGCGACAACACGACACAAGTAAAGGTCCTCCAGAAAAATCGGAATCAGTGGTCCTCGGTGAGAGTCACCCTGTAGTTAGATGTCAACCTTGCAGTTCATCCTAGACTTAATAGATAATCCAAGGATCTGACCAAAAGTTATACTCTGTGTCCCTTACATGGTGCTGTATTGCACCAATAATTGGCGGAACTGGAAGGTGACTAGTACTTTATTTTTGCCATGATGTGATTTGGCTATGCTTCATGAGTTCATGACTATGATTTCTTGTCACAAAGTTAGTTTTATTTTTATATCATGTTATTGTACTTGATTGGCCAATGCCATATTAAAAATATGGGTCATAGCATTGAATGTGAATACATTTATTGAATCATAATGAAGTTTAAGCTACAAATAATCATCGTTAATTCGAATAATATGTTTCGCTTGTTAGAATTGATTCATGCGATGACTGCATAAAGTATCTACATGCATCAATTGTTTGCTGTTCATTCGCAATTCTGATTTAGTATAGATAACTTCTTTACGAAACACACTCTAATCACATGTTAATGTTTTGAGGATTGTTAATCAAATGGCCTAGAAAAACAACCAAACTATGGCCTTAAAAGCGGCAAAGTAATGTAAACTATAATAATCTGTAATTATTGCAAGGTTGTCACGTGTTCGAGACTCCGATTTTTGCTATTCTTACACTTTGTATTACTTTGTGAGCAAGCACCATGTTTGAAGATCTTCTATATTATGTATTTTTTTAATAATAAGGTTCGAATTTGAGATTAATCGATGTGCGAAATTATTTCCACAATGAATTGTTTATTTTTCGTATTTGAGTTTAATCAATACGAAGTTATTTCAACAGTGAATTCTTTATTTTTGGTATAATATATATAATTCTATTTTATGTAAAATATAATTTCGGGACTAGATTTATGAAAGTGGCTTTAAGTTATAATTTTAAAATCTAAAATGTAAGTTAACACGTAATTGGTTTCTTTTACTTTTAATGTAATAAATTTATGAAAATCAGTTTCGATACTGTAAATAAATAACTATTAACTGTAGCTAATTACCTATAATAAATAATAAAACCACCTGCTCGAGACTGATTTGAGCCATACCTTTAGTATTGAATGTTGTAACCTGACCATAGATTTTTATCTATAAATGTTGTATGTTATTAAATTTCTAATATACAGGGTGTAAATTACGCATTCAATTGTGAAAATTCGCAGCAATAAACTATTTGCTTTCTATAAGAAAGCTAGTTAATATTTTTGCAAGATTTGAGAATTTTGTAAAAATTATTCATTCTATAGAAATATTACACCTTGTATATTTTTATTAGAACTCATCTTTTATCCTTTATTCGTAACGTTGTATAAATATAATGGAATTGTAGATGTGACGTCCATTGATAAATATGCTATTAAATAATACTCATACAGGATGTTGATTTAAAAATGCTATGACTTTGACTTATTTTTTTTTTAAATCTATGTATGTTTGGAATGCAGTTTTAAATCAACGCCGTATTTATAAATTAATCAATATAATAACTAAAGAGGTAACGATCCATCAATTATATATTACAGGAAGGTCTAAGTTTGAATCTTTGTTTTGTAAACGTCAAATTAGTTGAAGTAAACTTAGAGAGAGAAGAAATATGTATCAATTGGTTAAATCTTGTTTACCACCCTAGATCATTGTGGTGTATATTAGTTAGGTAGAAAATTATATTTTGTCAAATTATTAGTCGTGTCATAAGAATCTCTATAAATTAATTTTGTATTGTATTTTTTTTTTAACAAAATTAACACGCATTAAAGATGTGAAAGAAAACAACAGATGAAACTTAAATAATTTTATTTGTATACTTATCTCAGTGCTATAATTATCTCAATCATATTTTAATTAAGTTAACATTGCCACAATGTTCGATATTGAAATTATAATTGTTATAATTTAATACAACTGTTAAAAAAAGTTGACGCTGTGGTTTTTAGTATCACTGATGATGATGTCTAGTTGTTTGGTGACGTGGATGCCTGAGATCCAGGCAAACTTCCCTGGTTGGCTACCCAGACCCCCGAAAACCCTGACAAGTTGTCCTGTAGGTTTGAAAACCTGGACCCTGCAGTTTCCTGAGTCCCCAACAAGGATGTATCCCATAGGATCGACTGCTAAAACTTCTGGGTGTCTGAATTGTCCTTTCCTTTGACCCATAGATCCAAACTCTATGATTTTGCTTTTATCTTGCTTATTGTAGACTTTGATCCTTCCGTTTCCGCTGTCAAGTATAACAACGCGGTCGTTGGTGATGGCGACACTTGTGGGTGCGTTTAGTTCTGTGCATAAGATCTCTTTGGTGTCCCAAACGGATGGCGCGAGCGACGCCTGGGGTTTCACTGCTACTCCGATCTGATCCACGAATTTGCCATCTGGTTGGATTATCTGAAATTATAATGAAACTTGTATTAGCAAGATAAGAAAGTTTTGATGATAAGGAAACAGGAAAAATGCAATAAAGACTTTATTAGCGTAATTACTGATTCATGTATGAATCAGTCTTTTATAATGCGAGGATTTTTTATGTACGTAGGAACGTAGGTTCTACACCGCATTATTTGTCACATATTTGTGTCGTTGGCGTACAGGGCACGTTGACAGCCAGCCCACAATCTGTCCGTACCTTCACTTTTCTGATTTGAACAAGTAAATGCTTTCCAGCATTGAAGATTCAGTTATTAAAAACGATTTATGCGCATAAAATACCTTGAAAAAACATACAAAACTTGTCATTTCTAATTCGCTAGTCATGCAAGTGTTTATTATTGTGCGTATGTCAAGTGCAAGGTATAGATTACCTTAGCTGCGAATATTAATTACACATATCTATTGCGTAGTATAAGGTAATAATCATCAAGATAGCTTTGGCTTACAAGCCCTGATTAGCTTTGCATTTATAAATACCAGAAGTTGTAAATAATTGTTTCTTTGTCTCTTCTGTGGATATCGCAAGTTGGAAAGAGACTTATTCTAATCTAGCCTTTAAATTATGTAGATCTTATTTTAGGTACCTACTTGTAGCAACATTTGACATACCTACTAACAGTATTGGGCAAAATGTAATCTAACTACTGATTACTAACTACGACTACATTAAGTAATCAGTAATCATAACTACAAACTACATAAAATAATCGAAAAATGTAGTTAAAAATTTTGACTACTAACTACTAATTGTAGTTGCAATCACGATTACTTGATTACTTTTTATAACTACAGATTTAAAATGATGTTGCGTCAAAAAAAGCAAACACGCGCGATAATCGTTCATGTAAGTACATGAACGACTATCGCGCGTGTTTCGACTTGTCGTTTGGTAGGTAGGTAGTTAGTCTAACAGTGTGTACGTCCGTTTGGTTTGCCACTATTGTAATTTGAAAACGCTACTGCGCGTGAGCCACTTAGTTATTTTATCGTATTGCTAGTTAATTGCGCACTATGAACGAGTCAGATGAATGTCTGCCACTGTGCAATGAAGCTTCTACTTCAACTTCAAGTTTTAACAGCTTGGTGGAAAATATAACCGATTTAATGACATTATTGATTTTTCTACCGCCAAAGCACAAAATGCACCGATCGCTGCAATATCTTTACCACGCTTTAAAACCAAATGGTTTACTTGCATTCCCATAGAAGAGCATCAAAGTTTGAAAACCTTTTTCAAAGCAGCTATTGCAAAAGAAGTTTCTGAAAATGCTGAATTCAGTTCAGCAATAAAGAAACAAGACAAAGATGACTTTTTTCAATATGATAGCTCTTCTTCAGATACTGAGGAAGATGTATGCCGAGTCCAGAGGTCAAAAGCAGATCTGATTGTTTCTTGTTATTTATCAGATATGGATCGAGAACTAAATTGTCTTCGTAGATATCCAGAAGTGAAAAAAGTACTCATAAAATACAATACTCCATTACCTTCTTCGGCTCCAGTAGAAAGACTGTTTTCATACGCAACTATGATAAACCATCCCAAATCCCACAAGCTATCGGATGAAATGTTCGAAAAACGGGTAGTACTAAAAGCTAATTTAAATGATTAACCCAATCAACCTTTTTTGTTTATTAATTTGATTCGCAAATAATTTTAATTAAGTTGATGTTTGCTGAGTAATTTAATTTTTTTGAATACTTGTCAACAAAAAGTAATTAAGATCTGATAAGTATCGGTACATTTAATATCTACAGCTTTAATCCTTGCATTTGATTATTCATGAAAATAAACATAGGTATGTGCAATCAACTTTTTTTTTTTATGCAGCCATATTCCAAAACATTTATTACTACACATTACATTTGTTTATTTAATTGCAAAATATAAGTTCAGAAAACTTAAATAATCAGTAATTATAACTACTAGATTGCAGCAATCAAATTAATAACTACTTAATGTAGTTTGATTATTGTAGTTAAGTTACACGAAATCATAACTACATGTAGTTAACTACTTTTAATCGTAATTAGTAACCAGATTTCAAAATTGTAGTTAACTACGCCCTATACTGCCTACTAACGCTTTAAAACTGTTTTCGTTCGTAGTTTTAGTTTGTGTCAGTCTACTGCCCATTCCCTTAATTTACATGATATCTACAAGACACAAAAACTATGGAAAATAACTTTACTTCCAGATGTCGGTGACTATTGTTTGTTTCATTGACTTTTTTGCCACCGACTTCCGAGAGCAAAGTTATTTTCCAGTTTTTTGGAAGTAGGTTATTTTTTTCATAAAAGTTTTTATTTTATTCTTTTATTTTATCGTATCTCACAAAAATCCTTGCCAAGAATCATTTTCGCAATTTCTCTTACTTGGATGACATATTTTTTTCAGCTATTTTGATTTAAAAACCAAACTACTAAACCGATTTCGATGAAATTTCTATGGGACTAATCGGGAAGTATATCCTTTCAGATAACAGAATTTTTCAAATCGGTTCAAATGACGAAGATATGAGGTAACAAACATAAACAATACAACCGAATTGAGAACCTCCTCCTTTTTTTGAAGTCGGTTAAAAAGCGGTCAGATACACCTATGTATATGTATATTTCGTTTTTGCATTTCTTGTAAGAGTGGATGTATCAAGGGACTACAGTCCTTTCACAATAATTGCGCCTGTGACAGCAGCAAACCAATAGTAACCTTATTGCAACGAAAATAAAGATCATGGATTTTGCGAGTGATGCAAAATCAGAGGTAATAAACTGAAAAGATTGTACATCAGATTTAGATTTTTTTTTGTCTATTACCTGCACTCTATCATTGCCAGTATCAACAACATAGATCAGTTGATTGGCGTTGTCTGTGGCTATGCCCTCTGGTGACCGGAAGGTGCCAACTCGGCTGCCCTTCTGGCCTATGCTCCGCAGGTATTCACCGTCCTTGGAAAAGACGTGGATACAGTGCTTCCATTTGTCTGAAAGAGGAAATGAAATATTCAATGAACAACAAAGAACTGACTGACTGCCTCGGTGATGTAGTGGTCGCAAGTGCTACTGCTGAGAGATTAAGGTTGTTCGATTCGAGGGTCAGGTTAAGCGGGATTATTCCAGCCCAGAATCTGAATTTGAACCCCCTATTCCATGTAGCTTAAAAATAATAATTATGTGGGGTATACTGTAATAGGTCACCTCTGCCCCCTTCGTGGAACACAGGGTGATGTTATGATGATGAAGCAACAAAGAACTTATGGTCATTTTATAGCTTACTTATAGATCTCCCGTATCGCCAGGGTGCGTCGATACGAAAATAATATGTCATGGTGAATAGTGTCAATCGTGGATCTTTTAACAAAACATTTAAAAGTCTTATCTTGCGCAATAACCATAATCTTGCTTAATGCATGAAATAAATCGTAACCACGTCTTCCTCATTGCACGCTAAGATCATAGGTCATAATAATATATTATGAGCTGTCTACAACAAAAAATACGTCGCCAGAAGCTGTTGCTACTGATGACCCGTACACGTGATTAACCAGTTTGTGCTCGGCACCAAAGCACCAAGTTGAAAAATCTTAAACCAAATGTAGGTACTACCAACCAATGTTTCTTAGCGGCAGAAATAAGTGAGGTGATCTATGGGATCTTTTGTAGTATTTCCCTGGAACGTTTGTTCCTGGTCAAACTGTCATGTTTGAATTTCAAGAAAAAACAATTATAATACCCGCACAGTGCTTACTCTTTTTAACCGACTTCAAAAAAAGGAGGAGGTTCTCAATTCGGTTGTATGTTTTCAATACCCCTAATCATTCTGAAATCAACTCAATGACATTGACATGTAGTTGATATTCCAAAGGTGGAAATAGCATCACCTTAAACTTCGGGATTGTGTTGTGAAATTGCTTCATGTAGAAGAGTAGCTACTCATACCTATAGTAAAAAATCTTCACCTGTAACATAAATTTCTCCCAAGCTCTTCATGAACGCGATCTGGACGGGGCACAGCATCTCATCACAGGACAGTCTCATCACGATCTTGGCCTGAGCACGCTCCATCACGAGGACATTGTGGCTATCCATGCCGCATACATAGAGGTGGTTGCTCCACGGGCTCACGCCGACCCCGCAGGGACGGGACGATTTGCGCCATATGAAGTGGGGGATGAAGCTGCGAGATCTGGGAGAAAAGAAGTGTATTACGTAAGGAATATAAGTGAATGTTCGTGCTAGGATATTCTTGTTTGGACTTGGAATTTGTCAGTTCAGAGCCTACAGTTGGTTAGACTTTGTACAATATAACTGAAAGAAGGCATGGCTGCTGCTGGATGGCGTTATGCATAAAGTAATGGTTGTGCAAGCCGAAATAAATTTGGCATAAATGCACTCAAACAGCGAGACTTAGAACTGAACTGATAGGGTAAATGAATGGACTATGTCGAACCTACGACACATATCGTAGAACAGTAATTTACTGAACCACTTTTTTTTTCACGATGTGGTAATCCTTAATGAATGTCCTCCGCTCTGGGGAGAGCGGAGGGGGTCTGTCAGACTCTTATTGACTAAAACCACACCGGTGTTGCCTCGCACACTTGCGTCACGGGGCAGCGGGAACTAATGCGACTTCCGCTGCCCCGGACTAGTGCCAGCCCGCTTGACCTGCGGGCCTCGTCCCGGGGAGGAATGAGGCGTAAAACTCCCCCCGTTACGTCTAAGAGAAGCGTGCGTGGAAAACTACGCGCCGCCGTCTCGGGCCCAGTGTGATGGGGGGCGACGGATGTGCCCGAATCCGTCGCTGGTTTAGCGCCCTGAACCAGTTTAGGTGGGGGGGGGGGAGATAGTGTTGTCCGCCCTCTGCCGACGCCCGGTGCGTCTGCTGTGGGATGGGCGGGAGCTCGTCATCTCCCTCTCCCTTTGCGCAGCTTCCTTCTGCGACATGACGGTTTCGCAGAAGGACATCATCGCAACCCAGGACTCTGTGCGACAGGTCTTCTCCCACCTCTGTAACGAGGGCACGGTGCGGCTCATCCCACGCGGCACACTCAGCCAGCTTATGCCGCGCCGGGGTACTCCACCCCCCCTTTTTTTTGTTCCGGGATGGAAAATCCCCACGATGTCCTCCGCCCTGGGACGGGCGGAGGGTCTGTCAGACTCGAGCTGACTAAAAACCACCCCGATGTACCCTTCCCACACTTGCACCGGGGATCATGGGAACTAGTACGCCTTCCACGAACCCCGGCTAGTGCACTACTCAACCACTGCGCCAACCAAATAAGTTTGAAAAAAAAAATCACTATGGCTGTGACTATGGTTTCATTTAGACCTCGATGAAAATATGATGGACTAGCAAGCAAGTAGCAGTAACAAACTGATATTTTTTTTTACAAAAAATATATTGTAGATAATTTTTCTACGGTACCTTTCCAAGCAATTTTGTGAATTGAATAAAAAAGTAACGCCAAGATAAATCTCGTCAATAAATTGTAAGGAATTTTCGCTTAATTAATTTTCATAAATAAACACAGTGAGTGAGCCCGACAGCATTGTTACTCGCACGCGAGTCCAGTATGAATGCATGCACATATTTTCGTATTAGGAGATTTTCATCGGTCGTGGTAAGTAACTAAAATCTAAGTTTCCGTTTAGTCTTAAGCCCACTGTAAGTAGAAACTTATAAGTAACTCAAATACCATATCGTAGGTATCTAATGTTTTATAATAGGGAAACATGCTACCGGCTGTTTGTTTATTGCAATGTTCTGCTGGCACGTGACTGCAAATTGCGTCACGCATGCATCAAATTCTTATTGCTAGCTATGTGTGATGCGGCACATCGTCTTTTCCTAAGGATGCAGTTTAACTAATAACTGGAGCCGGGCAATTTTTTCGAACGCATTTTGTCGAACCACTGGATGCTGGGCTTAGCCCTCTCCCATGTCCTTCCTTCTCTTTTCTTGCACCACCTTGAACCAGCCGTTGCGCTATGCATCTAATGGCGCGATTTTACTTGGTCGTTAGCTCGAATACTATTGCCAATGGAATTCGGACAAACGACCAAGTGTAAATGGACGGGGTTGAGTATGCCCGTCGTCGGGCAATCTTGTTCGGTTTCATGGTTTGACTACATTCAAACTACTCGTAGTGTATAAATAAATGTATCGGATGCCCGAATTCGAGTAGTCTTTCGAGCACCCGAATACGGTCTACAGACATCTTCAAGCATTAACTAGAGATTCTTGTCCCAAATATGGTTTTACTAAGTCATTCAAACTATCCTCCTTTATTGTGCGTATTGACTGCATTAAGACTTCATCCAAGCGATATAAAAAAGCGAGGTCGCCACTATCGATGACCAGCAAATAAATCAGGCAATCGGAAATAGATAGGTATCTAGGTCTAATCATTTATTTTTTTATAAAACACGGTAACATTAAAACAAGTAAGTTATCTCATTGATGCAATTGAATGATAAAATATTTACAATATAACTCAGTAAGGTGGTAGCAGGGCTGCCTGACCAGAGTGAGGCCCAGTTTCCACAAAAGCAAAGACGTACAAAATTCGACCAATCACAGAAGAGACGAGAGGCGTTGCAAGTTTCCACCAATGTGATTGATCGATTCCCGCACGTCTCCTTTCCGCTCCGCTCGTGTCCGCTTTGGTGAAGTCCGGGCTTGAGCCGGACATACGCCACTCGCGAGGGCTCTTTCATGTACCCCATTAAGACTTTGATTAAGACCACCCATTATACGATCGGTACCGTAAAGGCGACTACATGTGTTTTATTCATACCTGGGAATGTTTAGCGTGCAGCATTCAAGGCAACCTTACACTCTTCGACTATCAATCAGTGGTTTCGTTTTCATTAAGTCGCATCGCATCAGGAGTCAGGACCTACCTACTCTTGCCGGAAGGTCCGAGTGCAACGGACATGTTTGGGTTTTAATAACAGCTTTCCAATTAATACAGAGCCTTGTTACATTTGAGAGCAGTGGCACGACTAATGTATCTGTCGTGGACGCAAACCCAAGCCAAGGCTCTTTACTTTGTGTACTTTATGTCATCACCACTGCTCTTTAAGCGTTGAAGATAAGCTTCGTGAGGAAGACCTAAAAAGACGACATCGATATCCACCAACCCACACTTTGTCCTGGTGGTGGATTGCCTTCGCGCACAAAGAGGAGGAGCGTGACTCTAGCAGTTGGAATTTTATGTGCTGATTATGCTACTGCTGCATCCAGAATTCTTCATAATCACCCCTGAAAATGAAACATTAGTGGATAAAGCTCTAAACTCACCTATAATGCAAAACCAGACTTTCTTCACTCTCTAGCGGATCATTCTGTTTAGCATTGTCTAAGACTGGGTCATCGGACTCGGATTCTAAAGGTGTTGCCGAGTCCATCTCGAGCGTGAAGTTCTCTTTGTCGAAGACAAAACGTTCTGTATCCCATTTTGAGACTTCTGATAGTAAGGATACTGCGTTTTGATGGAGATTTATAAAAGTTTCCACCTGTGGATCAAAAGATTGGTAGATAAGTTATTTTTTCGTTCTTAAAGGGGTATCATCATCAGCCCATGGCTGACTAAAACTTAAAATTTGAAGACATGTGACATCCACTAACTCGCACTAAGCCTGAGTGGTGGATGACACTCTACTTCCATAGCATGGATCTATAGACATCCTGGACATGGAACCCTTGGCCTCTTCAATCGTAAAATTGAACTCTTCTCAGCCATTCTGATTCAGCTGCTCCAAGCCACCCTACGAAGATCATCATCTACCTAGCCTGAGCGTTTTATCCTATGCTTGGCGATTTGCACCTGGTCTTCATTGTAGAACAAAATCAAGTCTTCAACGGTCATGGGTTTTATGGCTAGCTAATATAGCTCTGGCTCACTGTCGGACCTTCGCTTTCGATCGCTCAAAGAGAATCCATATTTTAATAATTATTTAATATTATAAATAAAAAAGAAGTAACTCTGTATGTTTGTTACCTTTTCACGACTAAACGGCTGATCGGATCGTAATGAAATTTGGTAAGGAGGTAGGTTACATCCTGGGGAAGGAATAGGTATTTTTTTTTCTCGAATACCTATATACATCAAAATTTCCACGCGAACGAAGTCGCGGGCTACAGCTAGTTTAAAAAAAATTATACCCAAGAAGGGAGTTCTCCCTACTATGGCTACTTCTAAATAACCTTGGAGATAAAAAATACGGGCTCAAAAACATTTTAACAAAACATTACCTACAAGCTTTATCAGTCAATCTATAAATAGGTACCTAATTGCATTTTTTAAATTTTATAAGTAAAGTTTCTTCCCTAAAACGTAATACCCCTAAAAGTATCAATATACTTGTAACAATTTGATAATGTTTTATCGCAATAATTTTGCCATTTAATTTACGTTTAATCAGTCAAATGAAGTCATTTGTCGTGATTTAGGTAATTATCAAGATAAGATACTTATTCTTTCAAAGAACAGGAACGACTGTAGAAGACTAATTACGTAGGTTTTTTTATTCACAGATTTACTTTTATAATGTCACATTCATGGCTACCGAAAACTTTCACAGTTGTAAATAATAGACTTCCCCTAGGAATTGCCACGATTTCCGATCCTAGGCCACGTTCATGGGTGCTAGTGCACATGTTTGGGTCGGTACATTCGATTCGGCAGTATGTTTGAAAGTCGAAAGTGAAGTAACTACTACACATGTTTTTCCCGAACATAATTGGTGTAAAAATACCCTTAGCGAAGCCGCAAGGCATTTTTTTGATTAAGGTCATACCTGGTAACTTTCTAGTTATTGGGGCGATATTGGGGGGCAAAGTATATGCATCCATCAGCACAATGTTTTGAGTGCGTTACATTGAGTCCTACCGTAAAACGTCGTGGTTTTTACACAAAAAAAGTCGTTTCCTGGCAATAATTTTTGCCTAAAATTACTTAGTTTGATGTACAGACAGAATGCTTGGCAGACGGCTTCGTGAAGGGTTGGTTTAAACCTTGTATATGTACTTATCTACATAATTATTAGATCTACAGATTTAGCAGCCCGGCTTTGACAAACCATGCAGACCGGAACGGAACACTTGTGTTCATGTGAGTCCACCACGATATTTAGATAACTTATTTCCTAGGTAGAAGTTGTTATGACCGTATGGCCACAGATCATGATAAATCGTCCGAGTACCGTTTCCACCATTAGGCCTTTAGAGTTATGGCAGTTAATTAAAGTTCCTTTCCTTTAGTAGCTTTTTAATTAGGACACGCTAGTCTACATAAATAGGGTCTAACACTAATTTAAATAACATTCATTTGTGATTAGCGTTACGAAGGGATACAATATGTTCACATTTTTTTCTTGTTAGCTTTTGCTCCCCTTTTGGTTGAATGCCTTTGCCCATGCATTCCATTTTGCGCTTACATCAATTCTAAGCAAATACATCGTCAAGGCGTAATATCGTTACATCAAATCTAGAAACCCACTAACACTTTTCCCAGTTAATGGAAATAGGCTCACCCCTATTACAACTTCATGAGACAAACATAACTGGCGAAATGTGGGTGTTCTAAAGGTACACCTCCGCCCAACCCGTCGGGGAATACAGTCATGATGTTATGTCATTTCTTTAAACACAAATCAATACTCACCCTATCGCTTTCATTATCAGAACTGCTCGATTCCATAGCTTTGTTCGCCACAGCCTTAGCTTCATCCAGCGACGCTTGCAGAGCTAACGCTGACATTTCTGACGACTTCTGTAAATTTGCTGCGTCTATTAGCATTTTGTCTTTAGCGTCGAAGATAGCTGCTATTTTCTCGTCTCCTGCTAACTTTATTTGTTCTGCTATTCGGTCGCAACGATCCTGGAAAAGGTGCAAGGAAACATTTAGGCAGGTACTGTGATGAGCATCATTTTGATTTCCATATTGTTTGGGGAATCAGAAACAAACGGATTACCTACGAAACATCAACATGATAAGTAGCTACACTACTCGTAACTATAAAGTATTGCCCTATTGGTAATTATCTAATCTAGTTTTAAACATGTCGGCTTTTCCGACAAAGCATGTTTTCGAGTTTAAGTTTTTGGTAATATGTTGTTCTTTGTCTTATGTTGTATATAACGCGTTTGTGAAATCAAGATTGATACAAATGCCTTTGGCTCCAGCAGACATGTGTTTTTTATCACATTATCCTCGTTTCGTAAAATCTCGACAAAGAATATTTGTTCAGCTAATCATTCGGGTCACGTACCTTATAATGTTCAATTTTGTGTTCAAGATGACTGGCGGCTGTGTCCAGCTGTTTCACAATAGATTTTAGTTGGATCCGCATATCTTCCAAATGCTGTGACCAACATACGCGGCAGAATTTCTAAAAAACATTTTTCTACGTCAGTTAATAATAACAAGAGAAAAAGAGAAACAAACAAAGATGTTTTTATTTACCAGTTTGCAATGATCGCATTGTGTGATATCAGAATTATCGCAAACACTCTTGCAGTGCACGCATCTTGTTCCTCCAGCTGCGAACAAGTCTACATTTTGCGTGTTAATTGGAGGGGTAGCCGGAGGCGTCCCTGGGTTCTTTGACACCTGCCCATTCCCATTTTGAATGCCAACCAACTGTAGTAATGAATCTATATACAAATTAGACGGCAGATTCTCCAGGAAGTTGGGGCCAAGCACTTGAACCCTCGTCCTACATATTGGACAGTCGATTATGATTAAATCTGAAAACGGAAACAATTGCCACCTGTCATACTATATCTTAAATGGTTAATTCCAATTAGGTGTGTAATTACTGTAATTTTCACAAACCGGCGATGTAGACAGACAGGCAGGCCGTACAGAAAGTGTGCTGACACGGTAACATCTTTGGATTGTGCAGCACTTCGAGGCACAGTGAGCATTGTATCAGTTCTTTGATGCCGCCAGCTGATAACCTGTTTGTGATGATTGGATTGCATTATTTTTGCACGATGCACGTAAATACAAGGGTAAATGAAACGATTGGACTGATTATTTTTATTGACTCGTTTTATTGGCTTTCGACTTCATAAAGGAGTCTGTATTATGGAATTGCAATTTTTTGACTTCGTGTTTCTCTGCAATATGGTTTTTTATATCATAATCATATACAAATTACCATTATCTAAATTGTATTGATCCATCATTCATCTAGCATTTGGTTCAATGTTTCAATTTGCAGAATTTACACTTGTTTAGAAGGCTAGGTTACCTACTTATCATACGACAACGACATTCCACGTCGTTAAACTGTCTACGAGAACAAGACGTAATAAGATCGATGAATATAATTATGAATGTCTACGATATAAGTAGTACTCACTTTCTAGACTTTGGCTCTAGATTGAAATTAACTGCCCTCGATACGACTGCTGGAGTATGTGACCTAAACAGATGAGGGTTATCCTGAGGTTGTGAAGTTGGGGTCGGCGGTGTGGGGGTTAACGAAGATTTCCTTACACCATTCTCCTTCGTACTCTGCCAACGTTTTAAGGTGAAAAACGGAGGCCTTTTAACTTTCTCTGCCATTATTTATAAAACACTTTTGTACACTTCAACATTCAATAATAGACTAAAGACTAACCTCCGATAATTATATAAATCATTATCATATACCTACCTTAGTAATTAATTTGCTATCTTCACAATTTAAGATTTAAATTCGATTAAGATATATCGACTCATTTGATAAGATAACACTGATTATTTCTGAAAACGTATTTATGTTTCCCCATATCAGGCTTAAAAATAAAAACAGCGATGTGCTGCGAAAGAATTTTGGTGCGAAATCGAAACCGGTGTAGGGCGTAAGGTCTCGTGTTGTCTTGCAATAAAACGGAACATAAATTCCATTGATCCTCTTCACCGACATTGTACTTTACGTATAGCAATTTTGAGAAAGTTATCAAAATAAATGTAGGCTTTTAGGTTGTCATATATTTTAGGGGGAGGCCGATGCATTATAACGGTGAAACCAGGTGAGGTAAATGCTGGCCCGAGGCTCCTTGCCGAATTTGGTCACATCTTCAAACCAGTCTGGTATTCTTTATTCGTGTACGCAATGTTTTTCTATTTTATTATTGTGTTAATCTGCTGTCGTTATTGTAATCCAGCGTGCGACCGGTTGATACACTTTTTGCCAAGTTTAGTAAGTCGTACGACCTGGCTAAGTAATTATAGTTGTATGCAGCAGCACGCAGTATCAGTCAGGACTCATGACTAACCAATTTCGCACAGCTAAAGACTAAATTTAGCCAAGTCTTTAGTTTTAATTTACAATCCGAATGGCCACAAGTCCACTTCTTCTTTCCTTTCTACCTGGTGTCAGAGTTTTTATGCCGCCCAAGGGCCTCTGACTTGGCTTTTACATGCCGTCGAGAAATATCTCTCAGGCATGCTGGTTTCCTACTGATGTTTCCCTTTAGCAGAATCAAGTGATAATTATAGGTACAATATGCACATAATTCCGAAATATCAGAGTGCGTGCTGGTTCCAACTCGAGATCTACGACTTGGCAGTCTAGTGGTGTGACCGTTGGACTGCTCACAACCAATCCACTGCTAGACGTAGACGCCAACAACCAACCATTTTTTTTTTGTCCTCCTGGCCTGGTCTCCCTCCATTCCTTCTACTTTTCTCGATATTGCTTCTCTTCTCGCCAATTAACGAGAAAGCCATCCAAAACCGCCCATATGCATAAAAAAAAATAATCAGTAAATATTAGGGATGTGTAAGCTAACCGTGTTATGCAAAGCCTATCCGACAGATCAGGGTGAGCGGCTTTGCGTCTGCGCAGCCATTCTGCCAATTATGTATACGATCGCCTCTCTATAGCGATATACGCTGCGTTTCGGTGCGTGTTTTGAACCATAACATCGCCTATGGGTATAAAGGCTGCGTTTCTTGCGAGGTTACCTAGCGAGGGATGTGTATGAAAGTATCCGTAGTAAGTAAGTGTAGTAGAAGTTGTAGTATATTACCGCATCCTTTCTTAGGGATGTTATGTATGTTGTGCAGTTTGATATGAGTCGAAAAAAAATAGATTAACAATTATCTTCGTTCTAATTGCGCCAGCCGATGCGATATTTTGTACGGGAAGTCCAATTTTTTATTTATTCGACCCTTCCTTATGCGGTTTATCATTCTGTTACACCCTGCAAAAGATAGCTATATAAGTAATTGGTTAGTTTTACGCACAACTCTCGCACATCTCTGGTGGAACCACACCTTTGTGGGGTTAAATGCCAAATGGGTCCATAAACTATTCTCTTAACAAAATACTTAGGTATTTGTGTTGATAATAAGGAATTGATTAAATCCAGCTTATCGATTTTATTACTGAATAAAGCAATGACATGACTCAAAATATTTAATCCTCAGTAAAGTAGAGCTGTAAATAGATCGTAAGTAGATGAACACAAAAATTTATGGATTTTAACTTACTTACCATATTATTCATTAAACAGACTGATTTTAAATTCATTGGGAATATGTCAGTGATCGAACAAGATTGCTCTTTTTTTCAAAAACTGGTGGCCTATCACGACGTCTTACGTTCAACATTACGTTCTATTCGTGTGGGAAAGAAGTGCCGCTAGACGTACTGTATAGCTCTGTCTCTTTCCCACACTGGAATAGAACTAAAACATTCCTGCATTAAGACGCCATGGTAGGCCACTTGTTCATGTTTACTTTCACCCCTGGAAGACTAACAATGCAATCAGCCTGTGGAATATTATACCTCTTAGACCAGAAAAGTTGCACATTTTTTAACTCTACGTAGTATAAAGCTCGTTCTTGCAATGAGACATTGCCTTAAATACGAATATAATAGGTCCCTTATTAAGACAACTGCACTTTGCAACATCTTTACATCTATAC
This sequence comes from Standfussiana lucernea, assembly GCA_964057025.1. NCBI lineage: Eukaryota > Metazoa > Arthropoda > Insecta > Lepidoptera > Noctuidae > Standfussiana > Standfussiana lucernea. The sequence goes on along the minus strand of OZ059803.1, from coordinate 8,758,480 downwards.
AAATAAATATAGTTTTAGTGTCTGTTTGTAATTTCTAATTAACAGATTTTTACTGAATGCATATGAAAGTATATGCGGTATTTGTCACAATTAATTTTTGTTTTTTCTCTGTCTGTTTGTTCCGGCTATTCTCCGAAACGGTTGGGCCGATTTGGACGGGACTTATACTGGCAGATAGCTGATGTTATAAGGAGCGACTTACGCTTTATGACTTTTTATAACAGACTGTCTTTCACTCCTGGAAGATTAACAATGAAATCAGCCTGTGGAATATTACACCTCTTAAAGCTGAAGTTGGACATTTTTCATCTCTAAGTAGTTCGTAGTTTAAAGCTCGTTCCTTCAATAAGACATCGCCTTATACGAATGTAATAGGTCCTTTACCAAGACTACTGCATTTTACAGAAGCTTTACATTACAAATAAGTGCCTTGTCAATGAGTAATAGAAAGAAAATGTGGCTCAGGGCAAACCCAGCAAAATAAACACTAAAGGAAATTGCAGAAATTAGTCAACTACGACAGTGATTCATAGAGATACTACTTTATTATTAAATTTTAAAACATTTGGAAGTTTCTACGACTCTAATTAAGAGATAATATTTTTTTTTTAAATCGGCAGGATAAAATACTCGTATTCAGCTGCATCCGGTTAGACTGAAAGCCGACCCCAACATAGTTGGGAAAAGTCTAGGCAGATGATGATGATTTTTATTTAATAGTTGGAATTTCAATAGGAGGGGTAGGAGATACTCTATGAGGGCGAAGTACTTATGAAATTGAAGAAATCGGAAATATGAAAAAACAATGTTGTTCCTTAACTCTGAAAACATACAAAAAATCATTTGCTCCTAACCTAAACCCTCTACCCTCACCCTCTACCTCATTTGCTCTATAAACTCCTGACCAGTCAGGAGTTTATAGGAGCAAATGATTCAGGGTTGGCCCCATAGTAAAAGTTGATAATATTCACGATTACTACAATCCCCTAAAGTTTGTCCCTTGTTTAACATAACACCCTGTATTTTTTTTCTTGTTTATTTTCCTCAAAACAAAATTAATGTCATGACATAAGGCATTTCTTACAAGTTTGTACAAGTTCATCACTTTATATCAAAACATTTTCCTAACAAACTCATGACGGAGGAGTTTTCACAAAAAAATAAAAATAACGGAGAAGCGCACGCAGAGGTTTACAAGTAGCACTTAAGTAAACCGTAAGGCAACATTAATTTTTAAGTAGGTATATCTAGAAAGTCCTTGTATGACCACATCCGAACAGGAAATAAGTAGGCAGGTATTTTCATACTACATTTGTAGTACTTACCCACCATACCAACATGAATGATGTTTATTTTCTTCAAATTGGCGGTCCACCAAATCTTATAGTTTCATCTCGCCAGATACCTGGACATAATTACGTGATATGACTGTATTAGAATATATTGTGATAGACAAAAATATATAAAATAGTATGTTCTTGGAAATATGCGCGTTTTCCTTATTTAAATGTCCTGTCCAAGACAGTTTTGCTTGACAAAGCTTCTTTTGCATAATAAAACCTGAAAGTTTGCTTGTTTCTGCTTTGCTTTGTACTTTGGTATAATTGACATCAACAATTCAGAACGATTTTTTTACATAATTTTGTATTAGGGACTAGCCAAACTTATGGACCCGGAATCTGCCTGAGACGAGCAGGAAAGCTTCATGTCCATATATCAACATTCTCCTGCCCTTATCTCAATTTATTTGGGGTCTTTTCTGTCTTCTTCTTCCATACTACATATTACTCGGCTTACATCTCAGCAGTCAATAGCTTTATGTCCATTCAATACAGGGTGTAAACAGACCTTTCACGAAGCCGTCAACCAAGCATTCTGTACATCAAACTAAGTAACACTATGCAATAATTATTGCTGGGAAACGACTTCATTTTTTGGGGTGAAAAATCACGTTCTACGGTAGGACTCAATGTAACGCACTCAAAACATTGTGCTGATGGATGCATTGAATAGTACAGAGGTATTTAAAGTAAAGTTATAACATTAAAAACTTGTATTAATAAAAAAAAACTTGTGAAAAAGTTGGAACTTTAACCCCCAATATCTCCGTAACTAGAAGGTATGGTCTTGAACAAAAATAAATGATCGCAATGACGCGTGACAGGGAGAACAACTGCCATTCTGCTTCGTTAAGGATACTTTTACACCCGTTATAAGCGAATAGTCCGATGCAGTGTCGAGTCACGTCTTCGTCCGAACCGACACTCCCTAATGCAAACTTCTAACAATGAATCAATTCATCAAGCTTCTATTTTTAACCACACAAATCATTCATGTTTAATCGTTTATGCTAACAAATTCCAGCCTTTAGCTTTACAATTCCTGCGCCGGCGCCCTGTCATTGCTGAGTATCGTTTAAAAAAGCATTGTGATCAGTCTCTTTTCCCTTTAGCCATGAGCTGAATCCGAAATCAAGCTTATTTGCTAACAGCATGTTGATGACCTGTGAGCTGTGACTTACGATGTTGAGTTCATAAGGAGAAGGATTTACTTCAGGTGCAAGACGTTTCTATTGCGAAATAACTTGGTGTACAGGGTGGAAGTTTGGTTTGATTCGTTTTTTATGTTACGTGGAAAGAAAAAAACAAAACTGTTAGTATAACATAACATCACATCACGCTTGTTATCCCCGAAGGGTTAGGCAGAGGTGTAGGTACCTAATAGTACACCCACATTTCGCCAGTTATGTTTAGGTCCCATGTAATAGGGGGCGAGCCTATTGCCACACACACACAAATCCAGACTCCATGGCTGCTACTGAGAAATTCCTAATGGAAAAACCCAATAACACTTTGCCCGACCTGGAAATCGAACCCAGGACGTTAATCTCAGCAGTCGCTCTTGCGATCACTGGACCAACTAGACAGTTAGCATACTTATGACTAATTTATTTACTAAAAGGACGCTTCACTTACCAATCGTTGTTTTAGGAGTAAGACGGAAGACCAACATCGCCGCTCATTTACTTTTTGATTGAATTTCGTTAAGAAAACAGTGAAACTGTCTATTTTTTTCTGTCTATTTTTTTTTGTTATTCCACTGACATACATTTCTTTGGATTGAATTTATATTGATTTTGAATTAATAATAAGTTAAATTATTATAACTATTAACACTAATAATGTTGGTACCAATGTGGAATGTAGTGTTAGTTTTTTTTTTCTGGCTTTAGGATCATTATTTAATTTTTGTGTTATATTTATTGTTAAAACCACTTCGACACAAATGTACATTTGTTGATGAAATGAAATAAATAAATGAATGATTTTTCCCCATCTATGCCCAAACAATACTTCAACATCGTGTACGAAATAAGCTTCGACACCAATTGACTGACAAGACAATGTACCTAACGCATACAATATTGTGCTATTTCTACGGGATCTTCGCTTCGTTGTTATTAAAATGCTCGTATGTCATGAAAGATACTTCCCGAGAAATCCAGGTCATGAACAACGCCCCGGTCATGTGCATACAAATTTAGCTTTGCGAGTTTCACCCCGGACCAGAATGCGGGCCAAATTAATTACCATGACAATGAAGCTCTAAAATACATTATTTATATACAGGATGCGAGAACTCGGGTTTCTACTTACATTTGTGTACATTAATTACATGTAAATCTAATAACAATGAGTGATACATCTACATGGTGAGGTTTATTGCGACTAATTTTAGACTTGAGTAAATAACAGTTATCGAGGCATTGGACATTGACATTGTAACGAATGACATAAAAATAAAATTAAGTAAGTATTGATTTGGGTGATTTTATCTTCATCCAATACAATGACTTTGATAATTGCGATGACGAACACATCCGCTGTAAATAATATCATACTGACAAACAAAAAGCGATCCGATAGAAAAAATAACAAGAATTATTTAATCGGATTTTAAATGCGTCTAAATTTTGCAATATGTATGCTTTCCTTGACGCAACAGAACCACAGAGCGGGTAATTTGCCTACATATTGCCCATAAACAAATGTAGTTAGAGCGTCTCTTGAGTCAAACAAAAATAGTTTATTTCATCATACCAAAACGTTTGTCGAAGAATATACATATTTGTGTCACAGCATTGCTCTGATACATGAGGTGCGGTCCACTTAAGAAATCGGAGCCTAAAATCACAATTATGCAAGTTTATGTAATTTACGTAATTGGACCTCCGCACGATATGTTCCGGCCCGATTCTGTAGTACAATATTATGTCGACAACACCTTGATTGTGTGTAATAATTATCTTGTACACACTGGGTATTATTTTCTTTGTTTTTGCGTTCATTGTTGTTTTTCTTTTTATGTGTAATCGGAAACTAGTTTGATTAGGGACGTATTCTTTGGCTCTTGCAGTGATAGTGTTGAAAAAAAAATGCCTTTATTCCTGTATCGTTCTCGATTTGGCCAAAAATCTTGTTTTTCTTTAATCAAATTTTTTATCATTTTATTTTTCCCAATAATTGCCAATAGTTTGAGCTTTGCCAGCCATGTCTTTCAGTCCAATATTTTCTAGCACTCTACAAGGATGCTTTCAAAATGATCATGGTTTCATTAATCTCGCATGTCCTTTACTCCGTTATTGGGGTCAGTTACATTGACCTCCATCTCCCTTGGGAAATCAGATGTTTGTAGTCCATTCACATTGTAGTTCGGTATGATTAGTTTTATATTGCCTGTTTATTTTTTTATTGCCTCTTTGGTAACAAGCGCGACTGCTGAGCATGAGATTCTGGGCTCGATTCCCGGGTCGGGCAAAGTGTTATTGGGTTTTTCCATCACGAATTTCTCAGAAGCAGCCACGGAGTCTGGATATGTGCCCGGTTGATGGCAATAGACTCGTCCCATATTACATGGGACTATGGGACTTAAACATAACCGGCGAAATGTGGGTGTACTAATGGGTACGCCTCTGCCTAACCTTTTGGGGATTACAGGCGTTATGTTACGTAATTATGTTATGTTAGTTTTATTTTTGATGATATTGGCTTTTTGAGTGTGATGAAGATGTTAATATCCTCATATTTATGATATTAGAGGGTTGAGGAGCTTTTGGCTGAATAATAACAGCCGCTCGGGTTAGTCTTCAGGTTAAGCCACGCTTGCAACGGTTGGTCCGTGGATAGGTGACCACCCGTATCATACCAAGTTTCCTCTGTGTCTCAAGCACATTAAGCCGTTGGTCCCACCTGCCATTTGCAGATATTTGCCAGTCATTACAGGTAGTCAGCGGCCCGAAAGTCAAACAACCAGTCTCACCAAGGGGTATCGTATTACCTAGTACTAACTGGGTTGTGGAAGTCAGACAAGCACTCCATGTAAAAAACTGGTTTTCAGCTGTATCCGGTTAGACTGGAAACCGACCCCAACATGATTGGGCAAAGGCTAGGGAGACGATGATAAAAAAGTGTTTGGCGATTGTTATTACCATAATTTCAGCCCCGAACCACTTCCCTGTTGACTTAGGCTTCCTTTCTGCCCTCATTCCCAGTTCTGTGTGTCCCTCGTGTAGGTGTTTCCCCCGACATAGGCAATATCGTCAGCCCAATGCGCTTTTTAACGACTTTAAAAACAGGAGGAGCTTATATATTCCACCAACATCTATTTTTTTTTCATGTACATATATGTGTATATACACCGATTACTCCGTGGTTTCTGGGCCGATTTACGTGATTCTTTAACATTTGATAGAGGAACCCAGAAACTATGCTTGAGTAGTGTATGAGTTAGCACCCTTTCGTACTTACGTATTTTTTTGCTTGGTCTATGTTGATGACACAATGGTCCCTAATAACTTCTAGTTACAATGTAAAGTTCATGACAAGAATTTGTGTGGAATACTACAACTAAAAAGGAAACAAAATAAAATAAACTTTCGGAAGTCGGTGGCAAAAAAAGTCAATGAAACAAACAAAGTCACCGAACTTCCGAAAGTAAATTTATTTTACACTTTTTTTTTTGCAAAAACGTTTTTTGCCGTTTTCAATCGGAAAACGCTTATACATATGTACATTATGACTAGCTAAGAATTTCCAATATAGGCCTACTGGTATTCATATTGTAATAGATAGCAAGATTTTACATGGATAAAGATATTTTGTTAAAATAAAGACGTGTTACGAATTATTAATTATCTACCTGATTAGGTACCTGCGTAGCTTCTAAAACATAGAATGATTTACCCAGTGAATTTTATAATCCTCGTAAAGATATGTGAATAGCTACCGATAGTGTAATGATGGAAATTGATAATAATATAACAGATGGTGTAGTATTGATATCTCTAGGTACAATCTAATTAAACCTTACCTTCGGGAATCCCAATTGAATAACTCACTCTTTTTTGTAGAAATATTTCATGTTATTATTATATTTCATAATAGGATGATATCATGAATATTATCTAGATACTTACCATAGTCTACTGATAGGTAATATTAAGATGATTTTGATGATCTAAGTGTAAAGGTATGACTAACAATTTTTTTGGTTTTTCCACTTGATATTTTTGTTTACGAAAATAAATTCGATGAGCGCGGCCATCAAGCGCGGGCGAAGGGCTGGTGCGCATCGGATTCACTTACAATGTGTGCTACCCATTAAGAAACGAAGCAGGAAAAGGAACACCGCTAACCCAGTGGCCAACTGGCGAGGCGACGTCGACCGATTACACCCGCCCGAGCCTCCATTCCGTACCGGTAACGCCGCGCCAGCGCTCGCAACCAGATACTTACAGACTCTCATTATTAAACACATCGACACTAAACAACCGACCTTATGACGGGCCAGCCATAAGCGATGAGGAGCCACCTGTCACCCCGGGGTGCTGCGCTCCATTGTTCGACAATGCGGAAAGCGGGGGACACGCCGCGCATCACAATTAGCGAAGAGAGTTTCGGCGACATGTGAATACAAAGTCGTCGTCGATATTGTGGCACTCGAAGAAATTACAGACGTCCCAGGACTTGAGGACGAACGTGACGCACCAAACGTTACTTCAGCTGTCGATACCAAAAAGAAATTCGACGCGGGTTATATCGAAGGAGGACGCATTTTCGTGGAACAGTGTTTGTTATGCGCAAGCGTGCCCGAAAGTTAGCGAAATTTTGGCAACGACACAGCAAGAGTGACGCCTGCGCAGCTGACCTGCTATCAGCCAATACATTCCGCGATGATCGCCGGAAAAGGACATTTATTTGTACAGTGTGATTGACAGTGAACGATAGTTCTGCAAGGACAGCAATACCTCGTGTGGTGCGTCCATGAACATTTATTCCTTCGAAACAGTTGTGATATTGAGGTGAGTTTAATTTAAATACGACCGTTACAGAATAATTTCTCAATTATCATCCAGGCTCGTACATAGGTTTTATCACATACTAGAGATTTAATTGCGGCCTCAATTAATCCTGTTTCAAGTGTCACGCGAAGTGCGTTCTTAGAATCGTCCTGGTTTATAATTGTAATCTATCTCTGTTCCAACTCATTCATCAATTCGGTGCTGATTCATTAACACATCACTTGGCAGCGAGTGTTTTATTGCACGTACCGCGGATTAATGAATATTAACGATTTATAACTGTGTTAATGGACGAATTTCATCTATAGCTTTACGCACTGTTTTTAACAAGCTACTAGAAATATGAATTATTTATAATGTGTTCAAAATTTTTAAATATAATTAGGTGTGCAAAATGGACCTAGTTAAAATTTTTTACTGCAGCGTTTTTTAATAATCTAATTTGAAAATGACGTGTGCCTAGACAGCGTGTTACTAGAAATAATAGCAGTTCATTCAACTTTATCTGCATAGACTGTAAAGAATTAAGTTTGTTAACCCGAAGATCGCATTAAGTGAACCTAACGATGCAATTTAATTGAAATTAAATGTAGACTGGAGATATATTCATAAAATTCAGGTAATGAGATAGAAGACACGATAGCCGTGAAGCGGATGCGAATACTGAATAATGAATTATTTAAAGTAGATGAACAAGACTATGAAGCTGCAATTACTTCAACGAAGAAGGTTGTAAACAAACATTGCATTGTAATTTTCCCATCGAATCCTCATATCTAAAGTGGGGCATCAGTTCATAATAGTTATGTAGTGTTGCCAAACCACAGCGGCACTGAATAAGGTCGAGCCATACGTTATAAGAGTCATGCCGGTGCTATAAAGCGGTCCACGAGTTAAAACAATAACACATTTGCGAGAGATGAAATGTGGTGATTTGGACCACAACGAGCTTGAGCTCTGAGAAGCTTTGAAGAGCTACTGTCGAACTAGATATTCTTTAGGTCACCCTAGCCTAGATGCGACAGATGAGCAAAATACACTTGTGTTTTAACCTGTCTTTGTGTGGTCCGTTAATGTTTCTTAAGTAAATATTGACACAGAATTTAAGAGAAACGGGCAGGATTTACATGTGTATTCATAAAATAATATGAACGCAACCGCAATGCACCAGCCAAACGACGTGATTCCCGTAATGAAGTATTTCAATATTAATTCACGGTAAAAAATAATCAAAATCAACAAAATATAAACTCTCCATGGGAACTGAGAAACAGTTTGATAACATATTGTTACAATGACTTGTCTTCGCAATCGATTAGTTTAATCAATTCGCAATTTCTTTATTGATTCCGGCTATCTGAAAGCTGAATTTTTGGAAAACAACTGTATTCTACTGAGCCATTTAAAACTTGACAACAAGACCTATATGAATGCAACATTATCAATAAATGTTGGATAGCGTAGAAAAACAGAGATAAACAGTATGATTGGACAAATTAAATGTACGCATAATTAAAAACGAAACGTCAGTAGTCAGATAACATTATGGCGTCAAAGAAACATGATTTCATTTATGTAGCAAATAGCTCACATTCCTAAGCCAATTATGATATAATCTAACGTAACATAACAGTAAGCTTGCACACATTCATCAAGTTATTACGGATGGTGGTATCTCAATAGCGGTGTCTTGATTTAAGTTACTTTGCCATCGTCATTAACGAGTTATTGACATCGAAAACAATATAAAAAACAATAAATATTGATTCATAGTAATCGGACATACCGAAAAAAAGTTACAATAAAGAAACGACACTAATAAATTATGGACAACAGCAAAAATTACTAATAGAAGACATAACAACTGATTCTAAAAGGACATCGTGTTATAAAAAGACGCTATAAAATAAATAACAAAACTAGTGACTTAACAAGCTATTGACATTGGAAACAACAAAGATGCAATAAATATTTTAATTCATCGTAATCTAATATCCTGAAAATAAAACATGACTGCAAAAGTTACAAAAAAGAACCGGACTGATAAATTAAGGACAACAAACAGAAATTACTAATTGAAGGGAAATAGCAATAACAGCTGATAGAAACAAACCAAATAAACAAGACGCGTTAATATAATCTATACAAATAAATAAAATTGAAGTGTCTGTTTGTCATTTTAAAATAACAGCTTTTTACTGAATGCATAAGAAATTATATACGATAGTTTTTTTGTCTGTCTGTGTCTGTTTGTTCCGATTAATCTCCGAAACAGCTGGAACAATTTTGACGGGAACTTACTGGCAGATAGCTGATGCTATAAGGAGTTAAACTTAGGCTACTTTTATTTTAAAAGAATAAGGGTTCCGTCCAAAAAAATTGAAAACTTGGGGTTTTATCCTTGATGTTGTTAACAAAATCAGATTCAAAAAGGGAAGTATCTTATTATAATAATAATTTCACGATGACGAAGTTCGCGAGCAACAGCTCGTTAATAATAAAACCAGTGACTCAGGTTTCAAAGCTAGAAGACTCGACAAGAGAATAGATTGATCACTAAAATCAGTTACAGACTTACAGTCATTCGACCTTTTTTTTTGCACGTTCAGAGATCAGATTAAGAATCGATTTTTAACGTGAAAGTGTCGAATGAATGCTTAATGAATTCCTGATGACATTTCAATACATTACGAATTCGATTGAACGAAGGACCCAATTGAAATACGTGCCAGGAATAGGAAAAGCGTTAACAATATCGACATCAACAAAAAAGGTAATCGATTAGAAAATATCGTAGATCATGCTGATAGCCTTAGATCAAATGAAGTGGCAACAGAAAATGAGTAATATAATTCTGCAGCTATTAAACATAGAACTATTTGCAAATGACTAACACTTAATAGATGTTTGTGTTAACAAGTGTTGCTTATTTACTTTTTTGTTTTCCTGGTGGTGCAAAGTCAAGAGAATCTACGTAAGTATGCAAAACGCAAGAAACACGACTTTTTTATGTAGTACTTGAATTTGAAGAAGTTATTCAGATTGTAAACACATTTGGACTTCTTGCAGCAGACAGACTGTAAGGAAATATAACTCCTAACTTATGGTGTTTAACCTTAGCTTTTATAAAATTATGGAAATATTTATGCGACTTGCTCAATGTTAGTTGAAGATGCATGATTTAATATGAACTTGACGCTTACTGGCAGGTACACCGAGATCGAATCATAATAAAGGTGTTATAGCACAATCGTTTCCATCAAACTTGTCGCAGATTTATAATCGATTGTCGTATTGAACCGGTTGCCCGACCTGTAGATCTGGTCTGGGATATTATGCGGGTTCAGGCAATCAACTCACTTGACCTGTATTACATTCAACTAGTTAGTTGGACGCGTTAACAGGTTTGATCCTTTTCAAACACTACTTAGTGTCCCCGGGAATGTTACTTATTCTGTAGACTAGTTCTAGAAATAGTCAAAGCAAAGTCATGGAAGAAATAAAAGAATGAAGTCAGTAGAATTGAAAGATATTGTAAATCATCATTTTTCTTGTCGTTATTTATTTCCAAAAATTCAAGTTCAAAGTCACAATAACTTAACATATCAACAACACGAAAGAAATAAAACTATTCCAATTCCGAAAAGAAAAAATCTGAATCTAAATCTTTAAAGTATTTTTCATTGTAAACCTTTTTAAATTCTACAGCACACGGTGCGATCACTTCATAAAAGAATGGTGGCACATTTTCGAACACAGATTTATGGCCAAGGACTATAATTTTGAATGTAAAATGTACTAAATCTTCGAATGGTCTAAGTGACAACAAGTCTCTCGAACAAAATCTCACTGTGAAGGCCACACTTTGTAATGCAGGCACTGTTGTCTCCATAGGGTCCACACGAAACATTTGTTTCATTTTAGTAGTTAATTTAATTTTAACAGTAGCAAGATACAGCTTGTGAGAGTTAGTAACTACGAACTGATCTTCAATATAACCATGTGTAACAGGAGAATCAGACATATCTAGTATATCAGGGTGTATTTTAATTGGATGCGGAAGCACCTCTGCAAAGACTTTTATGGTTTTCGACATAACACATTTCTCGGTTTCTGGTTCCAGAAATTCTAACTCATAGTAACTATTGTGATAACCAATGTGTTCGTTTTTAGTCAAATATACCGGAATTTTTACTTTTTCGTAGGGTTTCAGAAACAAATACGTAGACTCGAATACAAACGTGTCTAAAGCAAGCTCAACAATGTTTTCGACAATAAAATACATTGATTCGATAATATTTATTGATTCTGATCCGTTTTGGATTTTTGCCGAGGACATTATTGTGGTAGCTTCCAAAGCAATGTCCATTTCTCTTTCTTCTTCACTATCAGTATTCGGCCCAGTTGCTTGTAAGGAAATACTTACATCTGATTCTTGAGATAAATCAACCAGTCGTTTCTGAATATGCAGGTGATAAGTGTAGGGATCGTTAACTAATAGTTTTACAGTTGTAGTTGAATACTTACCATTTCTTTTTATATGCCAAGGGTAAACGGGCGGTATATTTATCGTTTCGGATACTAACACAGAATGCATTTTTGAAAATGCACTAACTATTGGAATACAAAATGCTTCTGGAGGAACACCGTCATAAACATCATGTCCAACTTTAAAGTATAACCCTGAATTGAATTCTTTCTGATGTTTTAGTTTGAATACTAATCTATATACAACAGGTACACCAGGATATAGTATTTTTGGAATAGCGGGCAATATCTTTGTTTTCAAAAATTGAGAGCTGTCCATTATACTTTTAAATCGAATGTGCATGTATTCATTTGCACAGTTTAGCACCGTGAATTGGACAAATTGTTGTTCTAAAGCATTGCTGGTCAGGATAATTGGAGTCGGAATACATACCACTGATGAAGTGGGTATTAAACATCGCCACTCTTCTCCGGTACTTTCCAACAGTGACTCCGGGCTATGTAAAGGGGATTTATAACGCATTCCAGAGGATTTCGATCCGATAGGTGAAACTAACTTGTGGGGATTCGTAGAGATAACCGCCGGTAAATGTGATTCTGGCATCTCTACTTGTAACTCCACGTCCATTTTCGAAAGCCCGTGTTGTATTGACACACCCTCTGGAGATGGAGATGTGACTATGGTGTTGGGATGATGAGTTTCTGACTGTTCTTCTAAAAATTTTGGGTAGGAGGTACTATCCGTTTGAGAATCAAGTTCTGGCATCTCGGGAATTTTTCGTTTCTTCAGGTCAGCTTCCATTTTACGCCAAATGCTGGCTGTCCTACATAATCCAGACGTCAAATCAAAAGGTGATGGTCTGGTGGCTTGCATATACAACTTGTCTATTATCATACTCTTTCGCAACTGTGCTCCTTGAATCTTTCGCTTGTAGTCTGTGCCTGCTATATGCATGCGTTGTACTAATTCTTCCCATCGTGGCAAGCATCGAAAATCTATTTTGTGTTTGACTTCAAGTGATTTTATGAACTTCTCCACATCGATGTCGTAGTTATTGCTATCAATGATACGTATATGAGTGCACTTTTTCGATTGCATCATGATATCACAATATTTATTTTTGTTGATGAAATAAAGTGACTCCCATATATAATAAAAGTACTCTGTGGACTCAGTGCTTGTGTTGATGTTTTGACGTCTGGTTGACATCAATTGACATTTTCATATATAATATTTTTTTTTTCATAACTGTGGTTATGACTTTATGAATAGCCTCAAACGAAAACATTACTCACAAACGAAATCCATTAGCCAGCACTGATCTGAACACAGTATTTACAAAAGTCCGATAATTATGTACCTACTTACTAAACCCAAAAAAATAAAAAGCATGACAACAAAATAGTTTTTCGCAGGTAGGCGATGGATGCATCAGTTCCCCGTGTACTACTAAGCATAGCATTAGCCGCTTTGCTGCCGATGGCTTCTCTGAACAGCCACGATGGTGTGGCCAAAGAGAACATGCCGCACTCGAGGCAAAAGAGGATACTTTGGATCACGAACGATGGCCGCTTGGCGTTGCCTCCTGGTACTACAATGTCTATCACACCGTCACTGTCGATGCCATTCGTAAGGCATCCACCACAAGGCTTCTTGTCTAATGTGACTGTCAGTTTCCCTTTTACAAGTAAGTGCGGTTTTTTTTATAACGTTTTCATCCCTCAATGTTTTATGGTCATATAAACACGGTGTAAGGAACATCGTGAATTCGTGACGCAAAATTTTACCATAGACTAATTACTACATTGCAAAAAAAACAATAACTGTTTCATACAAAAGTGTAATACCGACCGAAACCGTCGAATGATAAAATGCCTTACATCTTTTTTTTTAATAGATCACTAAAATAATCTATTAAAAAAAAACAATATGCAAGAGGTGTTTCTCTTTTTTTTATTTTATTTTCATTTTGTTTCGATTAATTGCAGGTATCCTTGCATACAAAATGGAATTTATGAGTCAGTACTTTCAGGTCTACTAAGTAGTCTACTTATAGCAGTTGAAAGTAATATAAAATAACATAGAATTATTCAAGAGGAGATCGTGGCTAAATAATAACAGCCGCTCGGGTCGATCCTAAGGTTTAGCCGTGCTTGCCTAGGTTGGTTCGTGGATGGGTGACCACCCATTACATACCGAGTTTCCTCCGTGCCTCGGAAAGCACGTTAAGCCGTTGGTCCCGGCTGTCATTTGTAGATTTTTGACAGTCGTTAAAGGTATAGTCAGTGGCCTAAATGTCTAACAACCTGTATTACCAAGGGGTTTCATATTACTCAGTACTAACTGGGTTGTGAAGATCGGATAAGCAGTCGCTCCATGTAAAATACATCCGGTTAGACTGAAAGCCGACCCCAACATAGCTGGGAAAAGGCTAGGCAGATGATGAATTTGGATAAACCATAAATAGTTTTTCCAAATTATTTACAGTCAATAAAGTAATTGGTATTCAACGTTAACACGTATTTAGTTGTCAACTTCTTAGATATTTGATAATAATAGTAAAACATAGAGTATTAATAGAGTCAACTTAGTTGAAGCTCATGTAGTGCCAGTAAGTGACGTCTTAGTTAGAATTAATTGTAGTTTTAAAGAAACAGTTAAATTAGCGGAATAGTAAACGTAGATTAGATACTTCTTATCATGGTGTTTTAACTATTTCTCCTCTCTCATCAAATCCTAATACCCTGTAAATCTAAGTTAAAGACTGCTTTAATCTAGCCTTTTTATTAGGTATGATTACTACAATTCAGATCTAGGGTTCTTGTCCGAGCTCATACGATACTTTTAGCGTCGGCGATCGATTCCAGTCCCCAGATCGCCGGTCGCTAATGTTTGAAGTCAGGGGTATGCTAATGGCCCAAATATCTTTGATGAAGGAGGTTGTAGATATCTAAACTAATTTCTAAACAAAAAAGTGGGGGACGTGAGTTAAAATTTTTCTTATGAATTTCAGTCGACTTTGACAAACTCGGTTTGACGGACAATGAAAATCCTTACGGATCGTTCCCGCCCATCCTGGCCCGATCTATGGGAAGAGCGGCAGTGTCCATGATGGCGGACTATGTAGGACAGTACTTGGACAGGAGACGAGGCAAGCGGTCCACAGGAGAGAATGTCACTCCTGATGTTGAAAAGGCAATACTCGATAGATTGCATGGCGGAGAGAGGTATTGTATGATGTTACATAATAACTGAAAGCTATGAATAGTTGTCTTTTGTTTTTTAATAAATGACTGTCTCGCTTTGTTATGCAAATCTGGGAAGATTTAACAAAGACTCGATTCCTGGCTTAAGACCTGCGCAGACAAAGGTCTATTGTCGGTTTTAAAGAGTTTTGATTTGTTTCGTTATGTATTCCCCAAAGGTAGGTAGACAGTAGTACACCATATTTCACCACTTGTTTCGGGGAATATTTCTTCGTCTGTGCGAGCCTTACAAGAGTCAAAGTAACAAAGGTCCTGTAGGGACCACACACGAAAGCCGTTCGCACGTACTTCTATGAGTCTCCAACCACGTGGGAGCTAGTAACAGTAGCGGTTAAGTTATTGGCCGTCACTTTCACCTTCGAGCCGAATACATCAGGAATTCCACTCACGAAGGACAGTTGGCGACCGACGCAGGAAGTTAATACGAAAGGGTGTTTGAAATTCTTTATGTGATTCGAAAACCGGCGCCAATTACGCAAGTGATCGAAGAATTGGAGTAAACAATAAATTGTTTAAAAAGAATTTTGTCACGTCTACGATAACAATTTGCGTGGTAAACTAAACAATAGGTTTTGTTGTTATTTCTTCCTCAGATAGAATGATCTTCAATTTTATTAAATAGGCACAGATGTAGATAAGTCTAGGACATAATTTTGCGAATCATTTAAGACTGGTTCGTTTTGAAAGCGTTCTTTGTTAGAAATTCGCCTTTAAATAAATAACAGACAAGCCAATAAGCCTGTTCAGCCGATGTTAGAATTTCATCTAGTCATTTATTTATTTTTTAGACTACTATGACATATTAACTTAGTCCCTCATAATTTTTAGAGCAATATTGTATGGAATAGCAGAGGACATGTTTGCAAACTTCGGGCTAGACGGAAAAGAGTGTCTTCTACGAGCTATTTGCGAAATCCAATCACACCCACTCAAGAACTTCGGTCTTCTCGGAGAAATGATGAAGCTGTTCTTTACGTACGTACTTCATAAAATTATTTATAGATTTAAAGAACGTTGTAGGTTTTTATGTATATTTTTCTTCTACGACGTGTGTGCAAAATCGGACGCATTATGGCCGGTATTTCCTTAGATAAGGTCAGTTCAGTGAGTTCCAGTGTAACCGGATGCGGCTGGATGAATTAGACACAAACCGACGTTTATCTAGTTGTAGATAGACTCGTATCTAGCCGGCATTCTAACTTTTACGGGCCTTTAAGTACTAATGAATGTCAGTGATAGGTTTTCAATGTCATGAGCTTTAAGAGACATGGCGGGATCTAAACCTTTTCGCTGATTATTACAATTTAAAATTTCTCTTTCCAGGCCTAGCAAGTCCCCATACGCAAGTCTCCTAGACGAATACGTGGAGGCCCAGAAAGCAGGAGAAGCGGGGGGCGAATGCTGGCCTTATTACAGGCTATGTCCCAAGAGTATCTTCCAATCTTCGAACAAATACTCGTGAGTAACGCACATTAATATTTTTATGAGCTTCATTAGGTTGGCCTTTATTGTGTTATTATTGATCGTGTTTCGTTGGAGCATGATGTTTCATGTTAAGCTAATGTAATAAGTTAGATTTTCTACGCTTCAACATTTTTTAAAGAGATCGGTGTATTTTAGACAGTTAGTCATTTCATAATTGATTTTAATGTACAGGAAAGATGCAGAAGATTTACACAGGCGGCAAGAACACGAAGACGTCGAAGAAAACAAAATAGAAGATATACAGGCAATGTAGAACAATTTAGTGATGTCACTGAAACTTCGGCTCATAGAGCCGGCAATCCCAAATGTAGTGGTAGTTCCGACCAAAGCTCTTAAACTTAAATTTATTTATTTATGCTTTACTTAATTAGACTTGTACTAACATTTATTTATTTTAACATCTAAGTGCCATTCCATTAGGGCGCGGGAAGACACATAACGATCAAACGGTTTTCATCCAATGACATCGCGTTAAACGCAACATCATTCTTGCTCATATCCTAATTTATTTGAGGTTGGCGCAGCGTAATTATCTTCTTCGTCCATACTTCTCTACTAGACGAGTAACCCTCTTTCTGCCTTATCATGTTTCATACAGTCCATACATCATTTCTTTGATCTTGTCTACTTCTACTCTCATAGCCACATTCATACTCAAACTTTCCTCACGACATTTTCCTCGCGTTAAACTTGTGCGCACAAAATGAAAATTTCAAAATGGAACGTTACATTGATCGTTGTGTGTCTGCGCGTGCTTTTAATTTGTTTAGTTGAATTATTTTGTTTTTCTTTTGAATTTGTTTAGATTGTAATTTATCCTAATTGTTTGATTAATTCTGTTTTACGTTTTAATGTTATTTTGCGCATCTTTGTTGTCACTGTTGTACTAAGTTAAGAAACACGTGAGTCTAAAATAGCTAGTGATTTTGTAAATGTTAATGTATTTATAGTTGTTAAGTAATATAAATTATTATTCTAAATGATTGCATTTTTTGTAGACTAACGTTGATAATTTTGTCAAGTTCACAACAACCCTACCTACCCCAGAAAATTAAATTATTTTTTTCGGATTGGACATCGTAAACTTTTGCAAAAATAAACTCGAAACTAAATTCTAACCGAGTGTACCTCACATCCAGCAATAAACATCGTAAAACTACGGGTACACGGCTAACCGTACACAAAACAATTCAAAAACCACACAACCATTCCTTTAAAACCAAAACGAACCCAACCACATCGACATGGAAAAGATAATCAATAAAAAGTAGATATCTGGGACGCGACTACACGTTTAATAATAAATACCGATAAGGCACGTGGATAGGCGCGCAACCCTAGTCGGAAAGCTGAAAGCTCCGTCAGGGGGCGTAACATGCAAGGCACCGCTGCCCGATAATTTTTCTATTTTTGGACCAAAATCCTGCTATGATTAAGGTAAGACCAACAGAAGGACGTGAACCAAGTATATGTGTGTCAATAAGGGTGTTTGTGTGTACAGTGTCCGTGTTTTGAACATTTCAGGCGCAATATGTAATGTTCGTGCTGATACTTATGTTGAGTGCAATGCTTGAGACTGCATCGGTACAGAAACGGAGCTATTCGGACCAGTCCGTCAGAGGATACATCACTGAGGTATTGTTTCTTACGCTGTTCTAAATTACGTAATTTTTCCTGATGATAAGTGAGAAGTTTTAATCGATAAACTGTTGTAGAGAACATGCTGGTGGAACGAAGTATGCAAGGAAGAGTTCCAAATACTGTTCCGATGTAAGTGCCCTTCGTGGTCTTACTGCCGCAGTCCAGGGCGCTATTACAACGCGATATGCTCCATGACGGAGACCGGATACATCTGGGACCAGCCCCATTCGGAATGGCGCCCGCAGTAGTCAACAAAAATCACATTAAACCATTTTAAACATGCCCCCACATATGATTGTAACACTTGAAAGTTCTAGCTTGTTACCGTAGATGTAAGTCTCGTAAAATTCTCAAAATCTTCGAATGTGCCAAATTCTTACAACGATTCTAATTTGAGACTGATTCAGTATAAAATGAAATAAAATTTCGCCTTCTATTTTCATAAATTAGCCTAAGATATGCTCATCGCTTTGTTTTGTTCACCAAAATGAAAGAGATCACAATATTAATAACGAATGTGACGCGCGTATCTTGACCAATTTTGTTGAATACACTTGTTCGAATTATGTGAAAAATAAATCTATGTTTATTCGATATTTATGATTTTCATTTCACGTTTCCCCAAATTTGACCTTGAGAACGTATAAGGGAAGCCAGTGCTGGAACGCGCATGCGTATCGTATGTCGCCTAAGAGTGAATAATCAATAGCCAAGGCAGACAGCACTCGGACCCTAATAATACGTAGACCACAACAAATAGGAGGACGTTTATCAAAATGCTGCCAGTACTAGTGTTTCTTCTATCCCTAACCGGGATCTATTGTGAACCGGAGACAGTGAGAGAGAATTTCGACTACTTCAGTTACGGTTCTAATGACGATCTTCTGAAAAACTTGGATCTCCATTTGGTAAGTCAAGTTCATCTATACACATTTTATCCAATTCAGGAAGATAACTTTTCTGAATACGTAATTTGTACCGCTGAAGAATCAACTTAGGTGCATTCAAAACGTGAGAAAAATAACTCTGTTGAAACTTTTCAGCCGAAAGATGAAATAGTTCTGAGACCTCAAGAAGTGAAGGACTGGCCGCAAACGTCGTTAAACGTGGGACAGATAACCTCCGTATCCATCAACTCCCTGGGACAACCAGTGATATTCCACAGGGCCGAGCGAGTATGGGACGAGAGGCGAGTAACTATACCCACGAATTAGAAATCTTTATTCTACATATTGTACCCTCTTCATCCTTCTGCCCTTTTGTCAATTTATTCAAAGTTGGCGCAGTATGTCTGCCGCACACTTTTATTGTCCGTCATCGGTATTTACCCCGTTTATGACCATTCTATTTTTCACACAGTCCATCCATGTGTTTGCCATTCTCCTATAACTGTTGTAGACATCCATCCATTGTTCATAACTGTTATACCTTTAACCTTTATGCTATAATGAAAATAATGGTATGTTAAATACTTTGCAGCACTTTCAACGAATCCAACGCTTACCAGAACTTGGACAAGGGTCCGATCATAGAAGATACTATACTAGTCTTGGATCCACACACAGGATCCGTACTGCACAGCTGGGGGGCATATGCGTTCTACATGCCACATGGGCTGACTGTAGACCACCATGATAATGTCTGGGTCACTGATGTCGCCAAACATCAAGTTTTCAAAGTAAGATATATGTTATTCAAGCTAAAAATCATGTTTTTAGAGAAAATCGAAGTGGTTATTAATAAATTGAAAAAGTGCCCAAGGTGACACGATTTCAAGGGCGAGTTTGGTACTGCGGAAGTTAGACATCTTGCATTGGTGAGGCTTCTGCCTAACATCGACTGACTTTTTTTTTTAGTAAGTAGGATTATCCTACTCTGTGTACTGTGCTGTGGATTATATAATCCACTACTTGGCCGTCTGAGGCTAATCGATTAAGAACAGGAGACACTCGCTGGCTACACAGAATTTGGCAAAAATGTATGACCTTGCGTTTTATTTTAGTTGCGCGTTGCTGTGATCTTTAATTTCTCAATTTCAGTACATCCCCAACAACCACAAATACCCGACCTTGACCATCGGAGAGGCGTTCATAGCCGGCTACCCCTATAGACGCCGCGTCTTACTATGCATGCCAACCTCAGTCGCAGTCGCCACCACAGGAGAGATCTTCGTCGCCGACGGCTATTGCAACAACCAAATCCTCAAGTTCAACGCCGCTGGGAAACTGCTACTAGCCATACCTTCCTATTCAGATACGATGACCTTGAACCTACCGCACAGTGTGACTTTATTGGAACATCTGGACATCGTCTGTGTCGCTGATAGGGAGAATATGAGGATCGTCTGCCCGAAGGCTGGATTAAAGAGTTATGTGAAGATGTTTGAGCCGGCTACTGTTATTGAGGATCCTACTTTGGGCAGGGTGTTTGGTGTTGCGTCTCATGGTGATACGATCTACGCGGTGAATGGGCCGACGTCCCAGAATATTGCCGTCCGAGGATTTACCGTGAATGCGCTTTATGGAAACATTTTGGATACATGGGAACCGACCACTGTAAGTTTTCGATTTTTATAACGGTGCTTTATTTATACTACCGTTCATTTTACTGGGTTACTGTTTTGGAACTGTAGGTATGATGATGTCGTTTTAATAACTATTGTAACTTTTTGAGTCCAGAAGGTATTACATTGTGAATGGTTTATTTTTATCCGATAAACTATTCTTCTGTTTTGTAGCGTCAATCGTCCAGTACTTCATTGTAAACATGCATCAAGCAAGATAATGGCAATGGGCTTTAGTGCGTTTAATAATGTGCCAATCTTTTTTCCAGGGTTTCACTAACCCCCACTCGCTGGCTGTGACAAGAAACGGATCCCACCTCTACGTCACAGAAATCGGACCTAACAAGATCTGGAAGTTCGAGCTGACAGATGTATATGATAAGAAGAAGTAAACCGTCTATTAGGACCATTAGGACAAATATATAGAGCTATGTTTATTAACTTCAGAGTAAAACTAGATAAATTGCTTGACGGTGAATCAAATTCGCCAAAATATAGGGAAATGATAAACGCGATTTGTATAATGAAAATTATAGGAATTTAAAAGCTCATGTTTTTAATAGTACCTACTTTATATAACCGACACATCCGGTAGTGTTCTTTCAACGCTTCGATAGCTCACTTGAACCATGTCTAATCATAGAGCCATAGATAGAGATTTACCTTGCTTCTCCATAACGCAAAAATAATACTTGTATTGTAGACCACTTTAAACTTATATTTAAAGGTTCCTGCCATATTGGCTCATGTATCGACGAATAAAATGTATGATAGTTGTAAAGTGAATTGTTTAATATTGTAATTAAAGGGCCAATCTATAAAACACGCACATAAAAGATTAATCGAACCCTAATATTAACTGCTAAGGGCGATTGTACTCAGTGTAAGGGTCAGTTTAGACATAACGGAAAAATGCGCGAGCAAATTACTGGCTACATTGAAAATAGGACCGTATTGCCATTGTTTAAAGGCCCGCAATCTAGTCGCGAGGCGCCGCTAGACGTCCACATTGATATTCATACAATTTTCTACTTTAAACAAAGGTAATCCGCTATTTTCATTGCAGCCAGTAAATTTCGCGTGGATTTCTGTTTGAATTGACCCTAAGTCTTCAGACAAGATAATGTCTTTTTCTATGTACAAACGTAACATAGATCCTATAATAGCACCTGTCGAACTGTTTTTACCCGACTGCGGCGAAGCCCAAAAGAAAGGTAAATATTTTTACCGTGTATAAACGCCGTTAGCAGATGTTCATAGTAACGCAAATGAAATATATTTTCATATTAGTAGTTAAAAACTTGGCTTTCTAAATTTCTAGTGTTAACTCTGAATATTGTAGTAGTAACTTCAACTTATAGTATTAAATATTATGGACCAAATTGGCATGTTCATTCGTAAATTATTCAGAGTATAAATTCGGTAGAAAGAGAAATAAAATTTATAGAATCGATTTATCAAAATTAAAAGTGATGTTTTATTGAACTCAATTGAAATAGATTAATAAATATCACTTTCTATACAAGGTGGATAGACACTGACGAAGAAATGGTTACCACGTATTCAATACATAATTCTGAGCCCCCCTTCACTTATCGAAATTTTCCACCGGTGAAAAAAAAAATCGGCTGTTCCATACATTTTGACCGTGTAAGTCACTCAGTAGGTAGGTACAGTTTTCAAACACTGTTTTAAGCTTTCACGGTTTACAACTGAACTTACACTATCACTGGCGCTTGCAACAGCGTCGAAATATCGCGAGCTCAATATAAACATTAATCGCGGAAGATATCCCGTAAGTGATAGTGTAAGTTCAGGTACAGTTTTGTATGAAACAATGTTTTTTTTTTTTAAATTACCGATGAAAAATTACTATGGGGGGAGGCAGGTCAGAAAGATATAGTTAATACGTGGTAACCGTTTGTACGTCTGTGTACCTTCCACCCTGTATGTAGCAGACTAGATTGATTTCTGGCTTGCCATAAAATCAAAAATATGAAGTCATGTGACGTCTTCTAACAGGCCCGCGTGGTGGATTATGGCCCATTCTCTCCCACCGGAGTACCAGCACCGGTAAGTAACAGGCTCAATAACAAGTACAAGTGTACAAGTGTATAAGTAAATTTGCAACCCGCCACGGCTTCGCACAGGTGCAACGTAGATGTTACTAATGTTGTTGTCTAATGTTTTCTCTACTTAATATGCATGTATTATACATAAACCTTCCTCTTGAATGACTCTGTCTATTGATGGAAACCGCATTAAAATCCGTTTCGTAGTTTAAAAGATCTAAGCGTACAGACGACGGGAAGCGACTTTGTTTTATACTATGTAAGGATACATTAAACGACATATTACGACAAATTGTTTATTTTATATCCACATTTTTAATCAGATATTCCACAGCATACATAAGTTATTAATATTAAATATACTACAGTAATTATAACTTATTTTGTATTTACAAGTACTTAGAAAAGGAATGGAAATAGATACCAACACCTGCAAGGAATAACATCATAACTCAGTTTTAGGCAATTTTGAGTTACAATCATATTTTTGCAGATTTCACTCACCCCTGCGGCTAAATTGCTTTACGTAAAGATTTTTATAGTGTCAAAACATTGTAAGTGAGAGTCAACTGTAGTTAATAAAAGGGTTTTTTTAAATCTTTAACGCGCTCTCCTCTAAAGTTGCTAAATATTAGTTACGATGTTATTCCTTGCAGGTGTCGACATTATGAACTTGTCACCTTCTGCTTATCACTTTGAATACAATACATACCTTCAAGGAATTACTCGTTTTTTCATTACCTTCATGAAGAGCACCATGTCTGTGGTAAAAAAATACACAAATTATAGTAACAGTAGTTAGTAACACAGACTGCCGCGTTGGTCTAGTGGCAGCAAGCGCGACTGCTGAGCATGAAGTCGTGGATTCGATTCCCGGGTAGGGAAAATTGTTATTGGGTTTTTCGGTTTTTGGTAATTTCGCAGTAGCACCCACGGAGACTGGATTTGTGCCCGATTGATGGCAATAGGCTTGCCTCCTTAAAAAAACCGGCTTTTGAATAAAAAGTGGTAACCATCAATTATTTGATCAGATAGGGAGCGACTTTCTTTAGTCCAGCAGTTATATATATTTTACCTGAAAACTATTCCGAAGATAATGGAAATTTACCCGATTGTTTGAGGGTACACGACCCTGTACTAACTTGGGGGGGGCAAAAACCTCAAAAATTTCTGTCTTCTTTCAGTTTGTCGATAATGGAAACTATAACTTACTAATAAATATAGCCATGACGATAGCCAGCATGATCCACAGCCAACATTTCCACGCACTCCGGCTGTGTTCCTGCAATCGGTCCGACTCCACTTTCAACGACGATAAGTTACGATCTGTGAGGTCTGAGGATTTCTTCAAAGCCTGGAATAAAATAAATACTCATAGTTTAACTATCAGTAAACAGGTTACTTGAAGTGGACGGCACAATGCATAGCTTGAAGCAGGCTTCAAGGTATGCTCTAAAGTTTTAATAAGTGTTAGAGAGGGGTGGAGTTTAGGTTTAAGTTTTAGCAGTTTTTCAATTTCGTTAAATTCTTCTTCTGCTCTTCTCATACTCAAATAAATTGGAGTACTACATGGGTGTTAAAGGGGTTGATGACATTTTAAGGAGGGGGGCTGTTGGTTAACGTCTGTGCTATTGCTTAAGGATATTATTCTGTGTGGAAGGGAGGGATGTTCCACGCACAAACAAGATAGATAGAGATAATCGAAACCAAGCCCACCATGAACAACTATAATTGAACAATGCAGACATAGGAGTGATGAACCCAAGACACGCACCTGTCTGTTTTTTTTTAATATTTATCACTTGCTTCGGTGAAGGCAAACATCGTGAGGAAACCAAACCAGCATGCCTGATAGATATTTCTCCACGGCATGTAAAGCCAAGTCAGAACCCAAGGGCAGCATAAAACTCTGAAACCAGGTTAGGCACTAAACAAACGAAAACTAAAACCTAAATGGAGTCTCACCTCAGTATCGCCTTTAATGATAGTGCTGGCTATCTGGGACTGTTCCTTCAAACTCTTGGTGAGCATCACCATGTTCTCCGCTACCTTCTCCTGCATGTTCTGATGGTATTTAAGTAGAGAGTCAATGTCTTCCTGGCTGCTACTGTTGCTTGTAAAGTTCGGAGCCTTAATGATGTTCCGTTTTCGAAGTGCATCGTCACTGTCTGTTGGAATATGTTGTAGGGGTGACTAAGGGCTTTTAATGTAGCATAGAATTTAAATGAAACAGGGATGCCGAGAATTATATCAACATGTACCACTAATTAATGTTTATCAAACTGCCATATTGGTCTAATCATCTAGTGGTTGCCAGGGCTACTGCTGAGCATGAGGTACTGGGTATGATTTCCAAGTTGGGCCAAGTTTTATTGGGAATACACTAGGAATTTCTAAGTAGACATGGAGAACCTCCACAACTCAGTTACTGGGGAAAACAGCACACCCGAAACCCCTTGGAATATTATTTAATCTAATGCTGGGGGCATTAGGTAAGAATAGTAAAATAAGGTAAACTGGTAGACCCTAAGGTAGACTGGTAGAAAATGCCCAAGGCATTAGGTCCGCTTTTCTACAGTTTTTACTTGTGCATAAAGTTTTAATAAATAAATAAAATGAAAACTAACCCAATCCAAATAATTCAGATCTGAGCTCTGCTCCATACTTGACTCTTGTTTTCTGATGTATCTCTTGAGCTGCTGCATCTGCAGACATGGTGGCCGCACCATGTGACAGTAGCTGAACTGCCTCCAACTGTAAATTTATAAGGACAGGCATTAGAGACAAATAATGTTATTATGATGAGCAAAAGAATCAGGAAAATGTTGCAGGGATACTTTTTTATATGCAGAGTTCCCACTGTGTGTGTGTCTGTCATTTTTAGATCCTTGACAGTTGTTACAGGTAGTCAGTGGCCCGAAAGTGACAAACAGTTACCTGGGTTGTGAAGGTCAGATAGGCAGTCGCTATATAGGTAAAACATGGGTTTCCAGCTACATCCGGTTGCACTAAACTTAGCGTATTTGATTTTTAATTTCATAGACGTAATGTATTTATATGATTCTTATTTTATTGGCATACTAAATGGATTTGATTATTATTTTATTTTAGTGAGTTAATGTATTATTTCATTATTATTGTATTCGACTTGATATTTTTATTTTATTTTTTACCTGAGGCATTGATTACTTATAAATGAATTGAATTTTACCTAATTATTATGAATTACTTAATTCTACTGTTAGTTATTTTTAATGCTACTATTTATTTTTTTATAAAATTGTTGTGCCCGACAGGGTTCATGTGAACTATAATAGTATTTAAGATCTTGTAAAACACATGTGATATACAATAAAGAGTTGAATTGAATTGAACATTTGAAGTCGACCCCAAGATACTGGCAGATGATGATGAATTTAGTTGGCTGTAAGAATAGGGAAAGCCTGATGAAACAATGGCTAGACTAGGTGCAAGATGATGTGGTTGGAAAGGGAATGCCTGCTAAGATGATGGCTTAAAGAGAAATATGCAAGAAGTATGTCTTCTTCTTCTTGGCACTGATGCAACCCTAAATAAATTGGGATAAGGGCAAGACAGTTACAATTAGAAACAAACTGATATATCATACCTTCAGCTACTATTGTATAATAAAGCAGTAAATAAAAATTATATATTCATATGTCTTGATCTCGTTTTGATTGCCGAAGGATAATTTAGAGTGGTTTGAAATAAAACTCACAGTATTAGCAAGAAGTGTGCTATTAATTGAGCCTTTGAGTTGCCCCAAGTTACTAATAAATTAAATTTTAATAATTCATTTTCTCATTTAAATCAAACAGTTGTACTACTAACCTTCTCGCTAGGTGTGTTTAAAGAAGCTGTTTGGACCACACCTTTCAGGAAAGCAGCTCGTTTGGCGTATTCTACTAACGCTTCCTTCGTTGGCTTTCTAAAAAAAAAATTTCACAAAGAAAAGATATGAAAAGACATGGTGAACTATCTCAAGTGAATCTCAGTAACAACTTTAAAAAAAATATTTACAACACATATTCAGGATCAGTGCTAGTCTTCAGTTCTGTTATCATTTCAGTGAGGGACTCCACGTACTGCTTGAGTCTACAGTTGTTGTCAATAGGATCCTGTTTGGCCATAAGTTCACATTTATTTAGCAGATTTCTCACATTCATTTCTAGTCTAGATTTCGTCGGCATGGTTATTTGGGGTTTTGGCCTTTCCACAGCCATTATGGCAGCTTTTTATATTTCACTACTTAAGAGTATAAAACGGTTTAGTATTTATAAAAAATATGTTTTCAATGTTTTATTTTCGAATCATCGCGTAGCGTATTGATTTTCTAGATTTGACGTTGACATCTGTTAACAACTTGACATTGACAGTCAGGCACTGACATAGAAATCATATGGACTTGGCATACCTACAAAAAAAACGTGTATACCTACATTTTACTGAGAGGATAAAATGGCGGATAATAGGGCAGCCCATATCGATATTATTTCTTACAATAACATCGATAAAAGATTGCGTGAGTGTAATTTTTTTTTGAAGCCGGTTTTGAATTTTATGACCTTAGCGTTTAGCTATAAAAAAAATGAAAAGTAGTAATCGAATAAATTACTTTTTTTTATTTTATTTGTTAGACCCTTGCGTAAGGTACACTTCGCAATGGAGGGAACAAATTCAAAGATTTCATAATTCATAACAGTGCATCCGCGATGGACTCCCGGCGCAGATGAATTCTAATAAACCGTAATCCTACTATAATTAATGTTTTAATATAATAAATAATAGGTAATAATTAAACGCGAAAGTTTGTGAGAACAGATGGATGGATGTTTGTTACTCTTTCACGCAAAAACTACTGAACGGAGAAAATTTAGCACACTGAGTTTATGACCTGGACTAACACAGGATACTTTTTATCCCGATATTTCCACGGGATCGAGACTTACGCGGGGCTGCCGCTAGTTCTATATAATAGAGCTGCAATTTGATGAAACGTATGAAAATTAGAATTTTACGGGCTTCGTTGACGGAACCACCACCACCTATAAACGAGTATGTTATGGACCAAGTGATTAATGTGGGCATTATACATAATGCCCGGTCATTATGAAAAATGCCTAGCTCTATCGGGCAAAGTGATTAATTACGTTCTTAACTTCATTATTTATCACATTGCACGGTCATTATTATATTGCTACATGACAATTGGGCAATTTGATAATAAAGCTAAATTTGACGCGGTGCGAGGGCGAGGAGGGAAGCACGCATGGTGTGACACGCTTTGACCAATCAGAGACCGCCATACAGCGTGCGGAAAGCAAATATACTGATATACCTAGTAACTAAGTACCACCTGCCATGATAGCTCGACGGAGCCCCGCTTCGCGGGACTCCTATTTCTGCGTGCGGGGTTTAAAGTAACCTAACATGAAGGGAATGGCGGGGTATTATCAAATTGCACTCTCATATTGGGCATTATACATAATGACTGGGCATTATGCATAATGCCCAATTTATCACTTGGTCCATGACATACATATATAAACCTATTGCTGTTCGTTAGTCTCGCTATAACTCAAAAAACTGCTTAACCCATGTGAATAATTCTTTTTTCGTTTTGTTTGCCAGAATATAGGGAAGGTTTAAAAACGACAAAAAAAAATAGGTAGGTAGGCAGGGTAAATAGGATTTATGGTAGATAGGGTAGGGTAGGTAGAATATCGTAGATAGGGTAAGGTAGGTAATCAGTTGGGATCGAAGCCGCGGGCACAGCTTGTAACTAATATCTTTAATGTTAAGTTTTAACCTTTTCTAACTTGCAGGATGATTGTGGGTTTTAATTAAAAGTCAACAATAATTACTATAATTATTAATGTATTTAAATAAATCAAGCTCATTCATTTCTGAACAATACAATTTTGTTCAGGTAATTTCTATATGATATTGTTTCAGTAGATTTCTTCCCATAATATTTGTATCTCAAATTCATGTATACCTCTATTACACTTTTAATCAATAAATATTTATGATTTGTGTCATGTTCACAATCCCCAGAATCGAATAAATTATTTGGTTCGGCATAGTAATCTACAAAAAACTTAAAAATATACAAATAGTAATTTTCTTCCCTGTCTTTTACATGCAAAACACCTTTTAATATTTTTTCGACATTTTTCAAAATGTTTACAACGTCGTTCGAAGGATAAACCAGACCACCTCGAGATTTTAAAGTAATTAAACTTGTTTTAAATTGCTCAGAAACTCCAAAAAGAAGTTTGTTACAAGTTTCGCATTTCAATGAACGTGACAATTTTCTAGCCACAAAGCCAGCAATATATGTTAACACACTTTCTGTATATCCTGAAAGATTACTGTACATACAATCAAGTAAGTCTTCATACAAATCGCTATCATCCTCCGGAATTTCTACAAAGGATTTCTTTTCTGTTAAATTATTTATAGTAGTGACTGGGCCAACTTGACTGGAACAAGTTAATATATTGATTTGTTCCAGAGGAATACAGCTGCCGACACCACCGTCGCGAATTTCAGCTCTTATTAAAAGTCTCTTAAACGCAGCTCTGAACTGGACTGCATTCGGATTATTATTAAATCCACCACGAGCTCTGATAGCCGAAAAAAACAATTCGAGGTGATCCTGGCTCACTTTATATAAAGGAAGATATTTTAAAACTTTTATATCCTCAACTAGATATTTATATAGCTGGATTGTACTCTGCATGTTTATAATCAAGCCAATAAATCCAGTTTTTCTACGGGAGCAAATGACTAACTGACCCGATTGCAGCTTTAAATTGCGAAAGTAAGTAATGGCTCCTTCAAAGAGCGCTTCTATAAGTCCGATGTTTTCAGGGCATACAGCTTTTTTCCAGCCCGGCGGTCGAACTGAATGACTGTTTAACCTCTAGAGCACCGTCGTAGAGCTTCGTCTTAAACGATTTTAAGACTTATTTTACTACAAATAGAGTTTTAATTCGGTCGGGGTTTGGTGGTACATTTTTGTACCAGCGGCGCCCTAGCGGGACGTCAAACACATCGTTTACGATTCGTATGAAGTTGATTGTCGCTGTACAACCTTCAAATTTCTTGAGCTTGAGAATGAGGTCCTGAGTTCAATTACCGGGCCTGGCAAAGTATTCGTTATTTTTAACCGACTTCAAAAAAAGGAGGAGGTTCTCAATTCGGTTGTATGTTTTTTTTTGTGTTCATTCTCGCAGTAGTTTAAGGCGTCAGCGACTGAATTACTCAAAAGTTGAGTAGCTAAACGGACCTTCATTTTTTGTTTGTCAAACATCAAATGTGCCTTCGTCAACTTAGTCGCCATGTGCAAACCTTCACAATCTTGCAATTTTAATAATTCTTCTAAATATTCAAAATCTATTTTCCTGCCAAAATTGTCAAAAAATACCTTCATTTCTCCAAACGCGTTCCGTATCAGTTTGATAGTATGACATGGATCTATAAAGATGTGTATTCTATTTTTACCTGTTTCAAATGTAGTGACATTTTGATCCTTCATGAGATCACAACCTAATGAACAAAACTTGCTGAAATTTGCAGCAGGTCCGTCACATGTTATGCTCACTATTTTGGCACCCACTTCCTCACACTTTCGAATACACATTTCGACTAAAGTCGATTTTTGTTCTCCCGTTAGAGATGTGATAAAAAAATATCCTACAGGTAGTTTCCATCTTCCATTTATGCAATTCAGTAATATGACAAGGCACTGATTGGCGACATCGAGGGCATCACTATCGCAATCCATACCACAGTTTACACGTCCATAATATTTTTTTGTTTGCGGATCCCAGCACAGCGACTTTCTTATTGCCATTTCATCAAACATTAGTGAGCATAGTACTGGCAAATTACTACTTTGAACTTTTGCTTTTAAAGTGTCAAATGCTTCACTGCAAAAGCCAGGCTCAGCATTTATGTGTTGATACCATTTACTCAGGGTACGCGGATGTGGAAGACAGGTATTATAAGTACTACGCACAAACTCATAAGCTTTTGGGGAGAAAAAATTTAAGGTGAGAGCAAATTTCCTGATTTCTTCCGAATATTGCCTCTCTACTGGCAAACCTTTAGATTTTGCCACTTGCCTTTTTAAGAAGTCTTGGGGTCCTGCACATTCTGCAAGCAAAGCTTGGGACTCTGAATTTAATAAATTTCTTTCCTTTAAATCTTTGATAATATTACTAAAGTGAGCAATTTTTTTCGTCTGTCTTCTAACTTTCTCATTAAGTCTCTTTATCTTCTTGGACTGTTTTTGACATTTGTCCTTTAATTTTATTATTTGACGTGTCTGAACCTGGAATCAAATAAAATAAAAGTAAGCTTTATTATATATTGAACACAAGCATGAGATATCTCCTGTTTCATTGAAGAAAAACTGAAGCTAGTCATACCGATAAATCTGGCGTAGTGGAGGTGCTAGCAGCGAAATCTGGCGTAGCAGAGGTACTAGCGGCGAAATCTGGCGTAGCAGAGGTGCTAGCGGCGAAATCTGGCGCAGCGGAAGTGCTAGCGGCGAAATCTGGCGCAGCAGATGTGCTAGGGGCTAAATCTATGGCACTCCTCTTTGAAATCTGTCCAGGTTGATTTTGAATGGTAGGCATACAAACAGCTTTGTCCTGAAAACCACTCTTTAATATTAACATAAATAATAATAGAAATAGGAAAGCAAATACTCAAAAATTTTATGACTCTTTAAAAACAGTAGGTTAATCCTACTGTTTTTAATTACACAAAAAAAAAAAATTACCGTATTTGAAGCACCACATCCAGATATTGATTGTGAGTTTGTCTGATTTTGATCATTTTCAATTAAAATTCTAGACGTATTTGATTGAATCGCAGGCTGTAAAGCAATAAAATTATAAGTATTTTTGATGTTTCTTGATAATATCAATAGGATTTTAATTAATTCTAAGATCACACTCTAAAACATCCTTTACATCACTTTTTGTGTCTATTAGACAAGTGTTGCAATTGGGGACATCACTATCATTTATCACCCTAATACACAATCATGTTAGAAATTATGAACACACAAGGTTACATACCAATAAGGTTGGTGAAGGTAAAGCATCGTCACGCAATGTTACTTTATTCAGTGTCCGGTTGAAACATGATTCTTCAAAGTGAAGAGAACAAATGTGAATTGTTTTTGTTGACATCTTTAAATTTTCAACACCAATTTTTTCCAGCCAAATTTTCTTTTTTCTTTTATTAGTAGGCAGCCTTGAAAGTAAAACATAAAACCAATAAAGAACCATAAAATAGCACTATCGATAAATATAAAAATGCCTAAATTCACAACTCTATCCCTCCAATAACAAGAAATTGATTTCATGAAATAAAACTTGAAAATAAAGGCAAAACGTAAATTATGAATGTCTTACTGTTGAAACTTTTAAACGAATGCAGAAGCATAGGTTTTTTATCTAAATCTAAAGATATTTCAGCTGAAATTATGTACGTACTGGTGCAAAGTTATGTTCGGGTGATTTCCGCTTCTTTTGATGCCACATCCGACTATATTGCAATTGGGCATCTTGCTATTGACAATTTTCACTATAGAACAATAGAGTTCAAACGCAACAACACAGCAAATTCCTCCAAAATTCTCAAAAAATATCCACAGCTCAAGAGCATTTGACAGTTGACGTACCCAACTTTAGTACCAAACAGCGAGCTGATAAAATGGCGACCCGGCCGCAAATAGGTATTTCAATGACGCTAGGAACGAAGGGTTGCCATTATAGTAACTGTCAAAAATAGTATTATCCTTTTTTACTTACGCAAAATTAATAAAGTTAAAAAGAGACGGCAGCATTTTTATGATTCTGGCGTCGTTATGCCTCATATTTGTATAACTATTTTTTCTATAGTCAAACATTTCAAGTCCATATGATTTATATGTCAATGCAGTCAGGTCACAACACAACCCTACTGATTTGTGATTGGCAACCTTGTTGGCAACATAGATAATGTTGCCTGCATATATCTTGCAGAGGAAACAAAGAGAAAACAACACAAGATACTTAGCATCAAGCCAAAATAACCCCATAACCGTTAGACAAGTAAAGATTAGGCCAAACTTTTTGTCAACTATGTTAGGATAGACAGCTAAAGCTATAGGCTTCAAGTCTTACCCTTGTCTAAATATGGTTTGGTTAGACTTGAAGCCTATAGCCAGGGTTGGGCAGTATTTGAATTACTTGTAATTAAAATACTTAATTGAAATACAAAAACGTATTTGGTATTTGTATTTCAATTACTTGGAAAAATGTAATTATGTAATTCGTATTTCAAATACCTGACGCCGAGGTATTCTGTAGTTAGTATTTCCAATACATAAGGCTTCAAAATACATTTTAACATAAATACATTTAACCAAAATATGAAATAAAAATCAAATATCCAAAATATAAAAAATGTGTTCATTCAATTTAACACAAGTTTGTGTTCATCAGGACCTGTAGAAAGACCTAAAGATATTTTGTATTTTAAATACTTGCGAGATAGTATTTTGAGCAAATCATGTATTTTTTCCAGCCCTGCCTATAACTTATTCCTCTATGAGTCCAACCGAATGCAGCTGCATAATATCAGTATTATACATG
Organism: Standfussiana lucernea; assembly: GCA_964057025.1. Taxonomy (NCBI): domain Eukaryota; kingdom Metazoa; phylum Arthropoda; class Insecta; order Lepidoptera; family Noctuidae; genus Standfussiana; species Standfussiana lucernea. The sequence goes on along the minus strand of OZ059803.1, from coordinate 8,724,925 downwards.
GGAGCCACCTCTCTCTCAACTACTACCACCTTAGCGATCTAAAAATAATTTTCATTTTCTTGTTCATTCCAATAAGCAGAAGGATACTTATTAGAAACTTAACTTACTGCTGTTTGAGGTAATATGTGGTAACCGTTTTAGCGTCGGTGTCCTTTCCACCTTGTATATCACATCACATCACATCTAATGCAACTAAATCTACTAAGTAACCCACTTATTTTCGACTCCCAAACCCAGATCTAGTCTGCTAAACATAGGCTGGGCTAAAGAAGTGTTTAGCAACAACAGTGATCTTCGCGAGTCCTATCGTCATCCTAATGCCGTATTGTATATGAATGATCTCAGCGCAACTCGTCTTTTTTTGGTAGCCATTTTGTGACCCACTGTTGTGCAAAGGCTCTCCTTTCTTCAACATGATCAGATTGTCACACCACCTTCGCTGCGGCCGTTGGCGATGTGACGATGTCCTCCGTCAGGTTTTTGCCCAGCTTTCCGGGTGACCACATCCACTTCTATTTCATGGAATTTAAGGTACAAATAAATGAAAACCAACAGATTTACTGTAAAATATTTAATGTACCAATATGAGAACACTTATTCCAATCAGGAGTAAAAAGATTACGACTTCGGTGCCTGCTTCTTGGCGGCTTCGGCATCAGCTTCACTCTTCTCAAAATCGTTTATCAACTTCTCTACTTCAGAGCTAGTTAGAACTCGGATGATGGTCTTGTTGTCTTTGCGCGTTAAAGATGCCATTTCAACTGGAAAATTTTAAAAAAAATTTAGTAAAAAGGAAACTGGAACAATTTTAAATCAAGTTCTAGAAACACTTAGCTGGAGCACCTCATGAAATAATGGACATACTGTTTACAACAACAGCAGGAGTCATCAGGAGCAATGACACCCCTACCTCTGAGATACTTGGTGGAAAACCATGTGCTTTTAGTTAGTAAGAGTAAAACAGAGCACACTGGCCATGGACATCCATCAGAATAGTCACAAAAAAAGGGTGTACACCGCATCTAGATTAAGGTTTATACCCTAATTAATACAAATAAAACTCATGATCAAGAAAATATAAATGATTCTTGAACACACCTTTTTCTGGAGTCAGTTTAGTCATGTCCAGGGTCTTACTGAGGACCTTGATCGCCAAAGCTTGGGCTTCAGCAAGGGTGGTCTCATTCTCCTTGTACTCCTGTTTTAGACTTGATACTGCAGCCTGAATTAAATAAAAAATAATAATTTTGAATACATATTAAAAGTCAGGCTGGTGTGTAAGTTTCCTGATCTAGCCAGAAGATTTACTTAACCTTTTGAATGCCAGAGCATAAACACACGTGCATTGCATGCCCTCTACGCCAAGCCACAATTTCACCGCATCCAAATTAGACGTGTTATGCCATCTGTGGCGTCGTAAGCAGTTTTTGGTTTGACGTCCATAGGCATCCATAGCAGTCAAAAGGTTAAGGGAAAGTGCCAGGGGAGCCCGTGATATTGAAAATTTCTCGAGTTTTTTGCAATTTGCAGGACAGTGTGTATTGTATTGATGATTTTAACAATTATAACTCGGTAAACCCATAACAGTAATGTGCGCAAATCATATTTGAATCAGGGTGGTATGCACAACCCTAAACTGACCTGCACATTGCCAAAAATCCCAAGAAAATTCGAATTTCCTGGCCTACCCTGGCGCTTTCACCTTAAAGTTATGGTTTAGACCATTACAAAAGCATATAAATAGCAAGATTAACTGCAGGAACAGGATGGTGTTTCATGTCTGGCTGAAATTGTGATGATAAACACAAAAAATAGTGGTCACAAAATGCTTAAAGATAACCACGAAAATAATAACAAATACTCTGAGCTAAATAAATGTGGTAGAACAAAATAACATTAACTTACAGCACTGTTGTTTCCAATGCAAGTGGCCTTCCATCCACCGTAGTTACCACTGGGGTCTGACTGGTACAGCTGGTAGCCGTAGTGCTTGTCCCAGCCCATGTACAGGATAGATACACCGAACGGTCTCTTACCTGAAGGGAGAGATAATTTACTTAGACATAACCATACCTAACTGTAATGTAGAAAATGTATTATAAGAACTTATATAAAAAATGGGGTGAAAAACAAAAGTTTTGTTTTTTTTCTTTGTTTGAACAAAAAACACATGAATCAGTGGTATGACAAAGTTCTAACTCACCTCCGTATTGTGTGTAAGCTTGTTTGACATCACACAGCCAAGACACAAGCTGCTCGCAGGGAATAGATTCACCATACTGCAGGAGGTATCTCTGAGCAATAAGTCTGAGTTCATTCGTCAGAACGTTGGCGTCTGACGTGATACCAGCCACTGAGCACACCATATCATCATTCAACTTATAGATCTTCTCAGAAAAGAATACTTCATCAAGGAGTTTGTTTGTATTCCTGCGCTCGGCAGCAAGCAAGATGCCGTCTGTGGCCAAGATGCCGAGACATGTTCCGGCATGACTGATAGCTTCCATAGCATACTCGACTTGGTACAGCCGACCTAAAACCAACACATTTGTTTTATTCTCTGATACATATTTCAGTAAATGTAATACAGAAATAAGGGATAACATTTACCTTCCGGCGAAAATATAGTTGTACGTGTATCATAACGCCGAGCCTGTAGAAAATAATGTTATGAATCGGAATGATTGAATGACCAAGCAAGATTGTTAACCTAAGTAAAGTTCGGTTTTACATTACACTCAGTGCAAAATATGAACATAACTTACCATGTTTGTTAAGTTTAAATATTGTTTCTTGTAATAATCACCCAATTAACTATGATATTATAATAATTTCTAATGTTTTATGAAATGCAACTTTGCCGGACCGGACGATTCAACGATGACATTGACAATTTTAATTTTGACATATTTAAAAGGTTGTGTTCCAGTCCAAGTCTCTGCCAAAGTAGTAGCATTATATAGCGCACACTGTCTGTCCTGGTATTATTAGTAGAAGTAGCGCTAGTTTTATTGCTGAAGATCCTAACAATCTCAAAATAACTGAAATAACAGGGATGACAACAAAATTTTGATTGTAAAGCGTTTAGAAGTACGATTATATGGAAAACCTGCCAGATGTAAAAATAAAACATCAATATAAATTATTAGCTAATAATATACAGTGTGTTTGGCTGGGGCATTTTAATTTTTAAATACACATTTTTATCGCCAAGGGCACCGCGCGTATGACGTGGAGGCAGAAGCTCGCTAAAGAGTTCTTGAGTGGAACGGGTGCACGAGACGAAGTGTGAGAGTGAAGCGAAGGGGCGACAAGACAAAACGAGTTTTCTGCCGGAACACATTCAGAAATGCCTATACTGCGCCACATAAATACGCCTTGCTTGCCCGCATGCTTAATTATCATAGACCCAAGCGTGGAGGCCCCCAATCAAATCCCTCACTTTGTGCTTATAAATTATGTTCCTTTGGTAACATGTCCAGGTCTTGCATGACGTCTTAAAGGAATCTTTTAGTATTATTCCAGTGTGGGAAAGAGATGGCGCCAGACATCCTGTATAGCTCTGTCTCTTTCCCACACTGGAATGACATTAAAACATTCCTGCTTTAAGAAGTCATGGTAGGTCACCAGTACCATTTTACCTATTAGTAGGTAGGTGCTAGATTTCTAGGGGGGGGGGGGGTTCAACCACCCTCTATAAATCTGCAAACAAGGTGCAATGCAACTTTCAAGAAATAAACAACAAAATTATTACAAACGTTTATTAACTCAATAACACTCATACATGCATGTATTAGGTTTCACTTATTATTATTATAAAATAATAACAATATAAGCACCTAAAATTAACGACAAGAAGAAATGCTTAAATCTATATACTTAATACCTAATAATAAAATCTTAATACAAGTTTTATAAAGTTATTGAATTACCGTACGTATTAAAAATTAAAAATACAATAGTGTGTAAAAATATTGTCATCAAGTTATTTTCAAAAGTCAATTGGGGATTTCGTACGCGTAACATCAGAATTACGCATAAAAATCTGCTTTTGCAAGCACGCATTTCCTTTCATACAGATTATTTTTAATTAATATTTTAATATGAAAAAGTTGATGATGATGAGTTTCCATAGTGCAGCATTAATAAAAAGGATGTTTGTGAATTGTGATTTATAGTTGAAGGGATACCTGTTTTAAAAACAGTTTTATGCATTGCTATCGTCGTCAGGAGGGCCCTGCACCTTAAGTAGTCACATTGCTTTTCTTGTAGTCGCAACCAGGTCGTAGATAGGCTGAATCATGACGTAGAATAAGATCATCATGGTAAAAACTATGAGCGCTGTCGACAAGGCTCCTTGTTCGACCGCGAAGTGGTCCATATGGAATCCAATGGCCATTGATATAAGGCCCATGGATACAGCAAAGAGTCCCACAGCTATATGTATAATCTTGACGGGTCCACTCTTGACCATAAGCCGCACTTTTGCAGAAAATAGCGCGACGATGCCGGTTATGAAACTGCACAGTGTGAATGCTAAAGCGATGACACCTGTAACAAGGAAAGGTTGGGAAAAAATAAGATTAAACAAAGTAATAAGTACATAAATAAACGTTCCATGGTAATGATTGTGTCGATTTATCTATAACATTTTGGAGATGGACGATCTGGGTGGCTGACTAAGTCTGAAGTTCGGGTCATTGAAAACGAAAACGATCCTTTTGCCAGACGGATACCTATCCGAATTGCGACAAAAACCGTTGGTTAGAGGCTCGTCAGGAGAAATACCCACCTGGTCGGAGGATCTTCCTTATCTGGGTGGTTTGTAGGTGGCAGTACCTACAAGGTGTCAAAATCAGTCATTGTAGGTAAGCTATTTTTGTTAACAAGGTTAGAGTTACCAGTCCTCTCCATGAGCTCCTCTCCAATAGCTACCTATTGATGTTATTGCATTATGAAGATATGTCAAGATATCTTTTTGTTATCAACAAGATGATGACACTCGAAATTTTTTAGCAATTGAGAAATTGCTGACGCACACTCAATAACTTACCTAATAGTGGGTATTAATATTTACAAGCAAATAATTTGTTTGTTTTGGAAACAGCATTGTGAAAGATTCCCATTTGACCGACATCAGTAATTGCATCTTTGCCTTGCAATACATCCGATCTGTGTTTAGTTCCCCCTTCTGCCATAGTTTCTGCATGACACATAGCGAAAATGGAATTTGCAGTCACAGATGTTACTACACGTTCCGACCCGGTTTTCCAATGATATCAGATAAATAGGTCCCAAGGTGATAAAGTGAGATACGCACAGTAGAGTAGGCAACATTGATATCGCAACATAAATGTTTGCAGAATGAGACATGTTTGGGACTACGCTACGGTTTATCAAGAAAAGGTTGTGAACGAGAGTGAAGGAAGTCAAAAAGCAGTGGTCCTTTATATCACCATTAGCAGATATGATGCAATCCATCACAGCGAAATTCTAGAAATCACAACAAGTGCATAATTTAATAGAGCTCTTTTTGAGGGCTATGCAGAAAACGATATTCCTCAAATCATACTCTGCAGCCAGAGAGGTGTTTCTGGGTTCCAGTTTGAAGGGTATTGGTGTCGGTGTGACTAAGGCTAGATACCTATAATGTATATTATCAGGCATTTCAGCTTTTTTTCTATTTGGTATTGTAACTGTCTGTAGGCGGTATTCACAACTTAGCAACAGGCGGGCTGTCGGTTCGTTTGCCATAAATAAAAAAAGGAAAATCTTACCGCAAATGCCGTGAGCAGACGAGATAACCATGTCGACTCTAGCCAGTCCCAGGAAAGTGCCAGCAATCACGAACAGCGAACCTATGAGTTGCAGGCATCCGTGAACGATCCTTTTGCCATCTTTGGACATTTGGATAGACCAGGAGTTGTGTCTGTGCAGTGTTAATATTGCTTCTACCAGGAAGAGTTGATACTGAAATTATTTTTTAAGTAGGCTTTAATATCATTGTTAGTTGCCACCCTTGCAACACAGAAATAATTTTAACTAGCCAGTGCAAAGCACCACACACACAGTTACGCACAGGTGTTAGTTCACGCAATAAAATCTGTCGGAACTTGTAACGAGGGTCTCCTTAGAAGTACTCCCTGATACCGAAGAATTTGTTTTAAAAACAATCAAGAGTTTGGCCACGTGGCAAGGCGATTAACTGGTAAACGGTGGTTTTAGGTTGCAGTTACAACATTCAGTAGACTAACTTTACTCTTTTCCACGTGTAATTAATATGCACTGAAAAAACACTCAAACAACTTCCAAGTGAACTATTTTCCATTTCAAATTATTATTATCACAATACGTACGCCTGTTCCCGCGAAAATGATATGTAGCTCCAGATTGGTGATTGTCCCGTTTGGTGCCGAGGTCAGTGCGAAGCGCCACAAACAAAACACTACTATCGCGATCTGCATGTGGTGGAGAAGGTTGAATAGCTGGCAGATGGCTCGAAACGCTGCTATCCACGAGGAGTCGTACACGTCCCCGCTCTCCTGGTCATAGGCAGCCGGGGCCCGGGTCAGCTCCGCCTGGTAAGGCACGTGCTCCCGAACCTCAAACATCTCCACCTTTTCAACAGACTGCCGACTAGTACTAGGCCTAGGATCCATTTTCTTTCACTAACAAGTCAAAAAAACTTCAACTATCCGCCAACATGCGGTTACATGCGAGTCCCGTCGACTAAGGAACTAAATAGCAAAAGTATTTTTTGAAGATAAGCGCTACTCTTGTTTACGATAACGGGAGAAAATTCGGCTGATAGGTCACTTATCGAAAAGAATTGACGGTTTCGAGATTACGATCTTGCGTAACGTAAGATAATGCGAGATGATTTTATACTTATTCCCTAGATTATGCTTTTATCTCGTTCCATTCTTAGGGGAATGTCGAAATTTCTGTAGTAAGCCGAAGGAGTGGTGATACAATAAGTAATAGAGTATCTAGCTGTCTTGACCTAGTTTTTAGTGTTCGGGTGTCCATTTCAAAATAACAAGGTACCCGATTATTGTAGACAGACCGTTGGAGTAGCGCTAGGTACGATGCAGGGGCGTCCAGTCATAGTCAAGTCCAGTATTTGTTTGGCTGATTAGGCGAAGTTGTTTAGTTAATATACTTTCGCAATTCGCAGTCGCACTGTGTCAGGATGGCTGGCAATCAATTTCATTCAGTTTTCTTGTGTCCATTGAACAGAATTGGAGCATTGAATGCATAATCTTCATAGCTGCTTTCAAATTATTCAAACGTCTATTCTTGTATTATTTGTATATAAACTGTTTTTTCTATTGTACCCATTCAACGCTGTTTTCCATAATATTGTGACTTGACATAAAACGTTTTAAGACATTTTTTCGACTCAATTATTCAAGTTTCCCTACTGAGTTTTTTTCCTTATTGAGTCGAAGGAAAGCGACGAGCCACGATCAACGTGGTTCGTCGCTTCCCTTCAACTCACATTCGACGTTTTTTTGTGAATGGCATCTCGCAGGTCTACCTAGGAGGTTGTCGTCTGCTTAACCGGACTATCCTGTAGATTTGCCTTGAATGTAAGGCCTCCAATCATCACCCTTTGAAGTACCTAACCTAACTAAAACTTTATACTTAGGCAGATTTAGTGTTCTGGATTTTAATAATACTATTAAAATAGTTGTGCTGCAGGTGTTAGAATTCTACTTACCTCATTAATAAAACTACGGTTCAGTCATCTGTTATTTATCACACTTTTGTGAAACTTAGTATGCGTTGTCAGAAATTAGTATCGCTATTGAACGCTAGATGGCATTTTATAATAGTTTTAATTATTTTGACATAGATGTCGCTAGTAGTGCCACTTGATGGGAAAAAGTTTTTCAAATCAGCAGTTTATTTAATTTAGATTCGAGGTGGTATGGCTACATGTAATTTTTACACTTTACCAAAAAACATTCTAAGACATAATTAGATTCAACCATAAAATAATGGTAGTCTGTTCCTCGTTCTCAATCTCGATCACCATAGCCTATTTTCTCCTACCAAGGATCCTGGCTCTACCTAAGGCGGGGGGGAGGGGGGACGGACGCCAATAAATTAATAAAATAGATATGTCATGTCATAATTAAACATCAGTTTCAGGGGTACCATTATTATAAAACCTACGGAAACAATACAAATTAACTGTATTATTAAGCCCTGGGCCACCATAAAGTCCTATAATCCCGTTACAGAAAAAAAAAACAAATGAAAACGTCCATAGACAACAATCACAACAAAATAAAAAAAGCAAAAGCAGGAGAAATAGGTGTTCAAAGATGCCGTACGTTATTAAGGTGGGTACAGGTCCGCCTTTCAATTAATTAAGGTGCTAATGAATTCCTACCTGAGGGTTTAGTTCGCCCAGCGAGGCGTAACCCATTTGTCAACGCAACACGTGATAACGAGGGGTCAGACTGGCCTTTTTAGACCGAGAGCCGCCGAGAGCAGTGACCTGGCCTTAATAGTGTCGTCTATCCGTGTAAAAGGATACCTACGTGTTTCATTATGAACGAAGATGGAAGAAGGATGTTCAATGGTGAATCTCAGTTATATTGAGTGAATCTGAAAAGATGCCTATTACTAGTACTTATAGCACATAATGTAGTTATGACTATGTGTCTTCACATGCAGCATAGCATCAAACAGATAAACGGAAGCAGATCATATTTTTCCAATTTGTAACCTTCGGTTGACATTCATAAGTCTGCAATTTTATTGAAAAGGCTGCCTCGTTTTCAGGATCACCTCATCTATTATGATCGAAGTTTAGTTGCCGTTGTAGTGTTGTGTAGGTATTTAGATGGATGATGCTTTTAAGCTGTCAACTATGAGCCAGCATAATCATCTCAAATAAAATGTTTGCTAATAATTCGCAGCTCAATGGCAGTGCAACGCTGGATGACAAGGTTGACATTCCGAAAAGTCAGATGCTTTGCTTCCTACTTCAAAAGTAAGTACCTATATGCAAAGGAGGACGGTAATAGAAACTCTAATCCTTTTAAAAACATAATAAGCAAGTAAGCAAGTACACGTTACGGCACTAAACAGATCTGCAAGCTAGCGGACGCAGTAACTAGTAAGAGTGGGCGCGGTCATTACTCCAGTGCAGCAGCGCGCGCGATCATAAACCGATCGATCGCGATTGAGATGTTACATTATGGACCTCTCATTATTAATTCTGATGTCACTGACGTTCTTTTGTATCCTTTTTTTCTGCGTTGCGTTCGAATTTTGTAGTCACTAGGGTCATTTTGCGAGCACAGAATTAACTTTGTTCACGTCATAATCTTCAATTGTTTATGATCAACTACATTGAAGAGGTTTTAATTACATTTGATGACATTCTTACAATATTTTTAGGACTACACTCTTTACAGAGTACAGGGAGTCAAGATTATCCAGACGAGTTTGCAAGCTCATTAGAACATAGATTAAGTACATTTCATAGTCGTATTGATAGATTTTATAAAGCTTAAGTATCTTTTACAGTCAACCACTTAGGTATAATACTAACTTTACTATCAATACTGTATCTCTAGAGTTACATTCTACAGAATAGCAAACATCCCGAGAGAACCTTCCCTCAAATATTTAATGCTCCATAAATCTTTTGTATTTTCTACGGTAAACGCGTGTATTGCACGCCTCACGTCATTCCCATGATTGTTAATTATTATAAATCGATGGAGGCTGCGCGGCGGGCTCGTCGACTGCATTCGATTATTATCATTAGATTTATCGCTGGTAACAGATGCAGGCGCATCCCGCCGCGAGACGCGGACGCGACGAAACATCACGCGTGCTCCGTGGATCATTCTTTATTCAAAATTAAGTTGAACATTATGGGCTTCGCTGGTGTAAAAAAGTCGGTATAAGAATGTCAAGCAAAAGGTTGGGCTATTGTCGCTATTGGGCTACCGTCTACCGTATATGGCTATTGAATTACAATAGGTTGTACCGAATTTTGAACTGGAATTTTTATGGCACCATACCGGTCATTGGAGTTTAGAGGTGCGTGCTAATTCGAAAGATATTTCATCGACTTTGATACTAAAAATATCAAAATCGGTGAAATATATTTCTTTCCATGTGAGTGGTACTGGACCGGCTGGTATTTTTGTTGGGCGACAATTATATACTTAAATATAGTCTTACACTAATTCTTTAATTTTTTGTGAGGAATGCGGCAGTAAACCACGTCTTTCGTCATCACTAGATAATCATGAATTTATTGAATCCACATGAATTATGTGAAGTTACCAAAGTGGATCGAAAGTGCATCACATCGGGCGGGAATCCATTACCGTTGCGTACAGATTTTTAATTTATTGTCATTTTGTCGTTGACATCCACAGAATTTATTTCAATTTTCTAAATGGCTGCAGCGATATTACTGGAATTAATAACGCTTTTTAATGGGCAATTCAATGCAGTATCTCAAATAGACGTTAGAAAGGAAACTATTACGTGATTCAATGAGTATCGTTGGACTCAAGCTATCAAATAAAGATGGCGCTTCACATCGTGAAGTCCTGGCAAATGAACCAGAAGGTACATTGGATTCGAATCATAATTATAAAGCAAGTAACGTCGAGTCGATTGGTCGGCTAGGCTCTGCCATCAATATAGCGTTTGCGAGCGGTAGTTAATATCTTAATAAGAAAGCAATAGAGATTATAGAACCGTGGCAGTACGGGGGTGGGCTGGGTAATAGTCGGCCACTATGTGTGGTCCCGTCCACCCGAGCATTGCGGATGTATCGATAAATCCGAGACCTGAGTACGGCCGTAGTTAGTGCAGAATAATACATAAATAATCGCTTCACAAAGAACTTTAAGTGATGTACTTAATTAAATACTACACGACTTCTACTACCTAGTTTTATAATGGATGTCCCAAGTTGTGTATGTGAATGGGTTGATTCATTGGTTATTATATTACAGTCATATTTATGTGATATCTTCCTACCATTGGTGTTTAACTTTACCTTTTTGTAACTCTACAGTACACAATAGTTTAATTTTCATTATGAGTTAACGGAAAGCAAGCTATTAGTAAAATTAAATATTGAGCAATACCAAGCGACACTTTAAAACCTAGACAAGTGGCAGACATTTCGTATTTATGTCTTTCTTTCTTTATTAAGGTGACTTTCAACTAGTTTGACTTAAGATTTATGACATTATCTTTTACTCGTATAATCTAATACACCTATTTAATTTTTCCAGCGTTATCACTGTTATTTTAGTAACAGAGCCCTGACAAATTTAGTGAAGAATGTTAATTTGTCTAGGCCCTTTAGCGAAATAGTCAACTCTATTTCTAAACTATCGATACAAAACATCACTACAGTCTAACAAAATACGTTGTTGGTCGATTATCCTCATCTAGTGAGGTCTACAAAGCTAGAGGATACTAAATAATTGTTTTTCGTGACCCACATGTTATGTTACCCGGTAATTTCTACACGGTGCGTGCGAATGCTGTTTTTCTTTTTTGAGCGTGTGTGTGTGATAGTACGAAGACTCATAAGTGTTAGTTTAAAAGATTATTGTTTACTTTGTAATTCAATAGTGTAGGAGTCGGATTTTCTCAATTTTGCTTGAAAGTTTGTTTGTTTATTAAGCGTATGACGCAATATATTAAATCGTTATGATTTTAATAAAACATCAAAGCAAAACTTTCCCGCAGTTTTATGAATCTATCAAGCTGTAAACATAACAATTATTAATTCGCGTAGTGTGCAATTTTATATAGTTCTATGGATAGTTTAGATAGTATAAATATAATGTATGATAGTCCCCATCTAGGATGTGCCGTGGCGAATGGGTAAATGCCAGCGGTCGGTCCCGAGGGAATATGAAGCGATTTTTGACGAGAAACCCCTCCTTCTTTTAAAATTGCCGGTAATAAATCACTTCAGATTGCTTAGAAATAACGATTCGCTATTACGATGTTATTGAATTAATTTTTATTCGTATTATCCTTTCAACTTGTTGAAATTCTCACGGGGTGTTTGCTTCCTGATGTTGACAGATTGATTGGAAACTGAGTTTTCTTCCACTCTCTTATCTATGGTTTTGAAATGTGACTATGGACTTTGTTCCTCAGTCTGTTTAGCATGTTTTGACTGCGAAACTAGTCAGTCGACACTAATCAAGTTTGGCGGATATTTTGGGAAAAACACTCGATATTTTTGTAGATACCCTGAAAAATAAAAAAGTATCTAAAACCATGCGGATGACTGCACGGGCCCAGCGTAGTGTAAATAATTTCATTTGCGGTGGTTCGAACATGGGTGTTATTTTTAAAACCTATGCACATCTGCCTGGTCGAAAATAAAAACGTTTGAAAAATATAGGTATTTTTTGTACTAACATTAACAGCGTATGTACGAGCGAATCTAGATTGATGCAGCATTTTCTAAGATTTATTGGTCTCTAAAACTCTCATTCTCTTTTATAAATTCTAGTTTCATTGAACCTGAACCTGTGTAAGTGCGTTAACACACGCTTTTGTTATTTGAATCTTTTATAATATGAGGTATAAATACCTACACGTAGGTACACTGATAATATGAGTAGATATTTATATGGGTACGTCTATGTTATTGGGTACAAGTTACTAGCGACACTCGGCTCTAGCGAGTTACTCGATTTTTACATCTTGACAAAACATCGTGAATTCGTGATGTCTTTATTTTCAGTAAGTTTAAGATTAATGTATTATACACTACAGATAAATCTTTCGGGATTTAATCTCTTAATGGTGACGAAAACTGCATCAAAAGCATCAATAACTGTTTAGGACTACAAAGCTCACACAAATCGATTTTAATTTACCTACCTACAAAATTGTATTGATTGTATATATTATTATATATATATTATATAGATAAATATACGTACTGATATGTGAGTAGTTATTTACATTTAGCTACATCTAAGCTCATCACAATTTTCCTACATTTATTTGCTCCACACATAAAATCTTATAGCTAGCAATGCAACTCGCACTAACAATTTCATACAACCGTCGAACGACATTATCGCCAACAAAGTGCCGTTTTACACTGTCATGTAATTACTGTAACTTTTACTTACAACATTTTTACTTTCCACTCGAGTAAAGTATTAAGTGAGTTCTTGTTGAGCCCTTTTTCAAACAGTCGAAAGCCGATGCCGGTGTCAGTAGGAACGACGCAAGCGCAGAGGTAACGTCATAAAGAAAAACGTAATTAAGAAAATTGTTGTAAGAACTTTATTAGATGGTGCGAAAGTTTAAAGACTTTTTGTTGATTGGCGGAGTCAAGTAAGATTATAATAAAAGACAGTGTTTTTCAAAAAGTGAATTAATAATTTTCATTGCAAAAGGTGACATAAAAAAGGTGAGTAGGTACCAATTTTATTATCTTCATTTCTAGTACTTTTAGATACTTCTTACTTCAGAGCATTTCCAGTTATTCAGTAATTTATCGAGCGGTACAAGATATTTACGGTACTTTGCAAATGTGAATATAACAACCCTTCATTTTGTTTCATCGTTAGTTCCTATCAATCTGCCTGTCTATTTACTAGACCTGTTGAAAGTAATTGGCCATGTTTTCTGGCAGAGAATAACCACCCGTTTGTTGCTGTGGGTGTCAAAAGGTGATTTGGAACAAATAAGGACCTTGTCGGAAGGATCAATCAAATGATTGTTTTTTGCACTTGTAACGACGTTCATTTACTTTTTGATCAGCGTGGCTTAAATTCCCACGAATAAGATAATGTGTGGAAGTCTTTCTAAAATGTTGATTGACGGTAAAATTTTCTAAATGCATTCTGTAATCTTTTTACTGTTTGCTAAATCATTCAGCTTTGATAGGTTCCTGATAGATTGCTTGTGTATGTTTTTGCTTTTAATACCCTTATCTGTCACTATTCATGTTGATTTATTAGTTCCATTCCATTCTTACATCACAATAACGTTTTTGTTAAGAGGAAAATTGGGTTTTCCGATTTGTATAGCAAAGTTTCAGAGTTTTCTGAATGTGATTTATGCGTCATAGTGTGAATAGTGCAGTATAGTGTTTGATCTTGTTTTTTCAATACTATTTGTTGGACTAGTGGTCGCAGCGCGACTGCTGAGCATGTTGGCCTTTCGGTTCGATTCCCAGGTCGGGCAACGTGTTATTGGGTTTTTCCATCAGGAATTTCTCAGTAGCAGCCACACAGTCTGCATTTGTGGCCGGTTGTTGGAAATAGGCTCGCCCCCTATTACATGCGACTTTAACATAACTGGCGTAATGTGGGTGTACTATTAGGTACACCAGTGCCTAACCCTTCGGGGATGACCGGCGTGATGTTATGTTATTTCACACACAGATATTTACCAACAGCGCCAGAAGGTAATTTCGTTCTAGCACCAAAAGTACTATGACGCACTATACAAGCATAAATGGTATAAGTAGTTGTGTCGTCGCCTGTTAATGTATCGTTTTCTCAGCTGCCAATATCAATCATGTATTACTGTCAGTGTCAAACATTCCAATATTGACTCGTTTACCGTTAGACATGTGTAATTAACTTGATTGTCTCGCGGGGCAGACAAAGGAGTTCACATGTCATCACCTTTATATCGGAAGCGTGAATTTGCACAAGTGTCACTGTTACGTTTGCCGTGTTTTCGTACGAGTACTTCGCCGGACGGGCGTCAGGGATGGCAGGCGTAGGGTTATCAAATATTTGAATGTCGATAAGCTCAGGTTTATTCAAGAAGTTTTTGTTGATCAATTAATTATCTAGCTCGTTGTTTGAAAAATTAAGTTCCGTCTCACCATCTGCCTAACCTTTTCTCACCTATGTTGGAGGACGGCTTTCAGTCTAATCGGATGTAGCTAAATAATAGTATTTTACATGGAGCTCCTGTCTATCTGACCTTCACAACCCAGTTACTGGGTGATACGATACCCCTTGACAAGACAGGTTTCTGGAAAGTTCCATCTAAAATGTTTAAAAACATCTCACTATGTAAATTCGACCACGCTACAAGACATGTGTTTTCAATAATACCTAGGTAGATCTATTTAAATTTAACAGACTAGTCATAAATTAAAATGCCACCAATACTTAACCAGAGTTTTACTAAACACCAGATCAGGTCATCCGGTAACCCTGCGCATGTGTCGTGCCGGCACCGGGCAGCGCGGCATGCGGCACCGGCGCAGCGCGGCGCTCTGTTTGCACGGTGATGCGCCCCACGTGCACGATAACAGGTTATTCAGCCTAAGAAACATTACACACTGACAGGCGAAGCGATTTTACAACAGCGATTTTATTAACCCTTTGATGCGAAAGAATGAGGAAAATGTCGTGAGGAACTCTGCTCTTACACTTACTCCCATATACTGAATACCTAAATTGTTGAGTATGAACTATAAGAGTAGAGAAAGGCCAAAGAAAGGATAGATGGACTGGATTAAAGATGATATGGCTAGAAAGGAGGTGACTACTGAGATGAAGACTAATAGAGAAGTATGGAAGAAGGATATGTATGCGTCGAACACAAATAAATAGCCAAAAGGGCAGGAAAATAATGACACTTTATTATTCCGTTAACTAATCCAACCATAACGTTAATTCTCGCGAAGTTTACGTAAATAAGTCCTAATCTACAGTTACAACTAAATCGTGGGCGCAGGACAAATTGCACAGATTATCTCAATTGCTGAGATACGCCTAATTGCTTAAATGTGCGGCAAGAAAATATCTTAACTAGAGATATGTTATTTTAACTATATAGCAGTGCGCAACGAGGAAGAAATTAAAAATATCAATGATGAAGGCAGTTTAACAGTACAAATATTTAGATAGCACAAAATATAACAACAAGAGACGTATACGTATGGCAATAAAGATCACAATCAGCCCGTAGAGGGAATGAACCAATACTGTGGTCGGGAGTATTTGCATAGCCAGCAGCCAGATCGCGGACTTGTGAACTACCCGAGGAGATGAATCCTGCGATACCACTGCACAGTTAGCCGGTGCTCTATGTATATGAATGAACATGGACGATGGTACCTGGTAGGGTTTGAATAAACTAGATTGTGCAGCTACGGTCGGGGATTTCATTTTATTTGGTAACTGATTTTGTTTTATGGCTAACGATATTGGTGTCGCTTATATTTTCTTTGTTTTTAGTAAAGCTATCTCACATTACAGGGAATAGTCCAATTAATGTTTTATTATTGTTTATTATTTTTGTCCAATTTAACCCAAAGGTTGACTGGTAGAGAATGCCTTGTGGCATTAAGTCCGCCTATGTACCACTATTGTACATGAAGTTTAAATAAATAAATAAATAATAAATAGTCCGATGTTCTGAATTTGATCAATTGATGGATTTCTGACCACAGTGATGGACCTCTTGTTTTCCCCAATTTGTCTTCGTGTTAGTGTTTGATCCAGTATTGGTGCCAACTTCGTACAACAGCGTTTTTAACATAAAAACCTCGGAAAACGGAAGCTCTATTCGTGAAAGGTCATGTTTTAGGTGGTTGTGATGAAGTCAAAAATTTGCTGCAAATGCTGAATGTTAACAACCTTTTGTATTTACCATTTCTAGAGTATTTATACGAAGAATCTTACTTTCGTTTATATCACTAAGCTATGGGCCTGTTTGATTCAGTTTGCCCCACCTGTAATTGATGTTAGATAATCTGCCGGCGGCTATGACGTGCCTCTTAATACATTAACGTTACATCCTCTAGACATGTTACTTTGGTGTTCGCCGATTTTATCCGTCATTGGTTAAACAAGGTTTTCGTTACGGAGCGCGGCAATAGTTTGATTTTGATCAGCTCTGATATAGAGACCGTTGGACTGGAGCAACCGGTATTGAATGATTGTTGTTTGTAATAACAAATAATTCCAGTTGGTAGTGTGTAAAGGAGGTAGGACAAAAATGAAGGAGTAAAATGATACTGCCAAGGTGATTTTGATGATTGTCTTTTTTGGAGGTAGTTGTAGGGAAATGCCAATGGTTTTGGAAACTGTCAGGGTTCCTGTAGTCATTCTTATTGACATGTTTTATGTCTGATTCATCTTTGCAGTATTTTGTTTCCGCTTCAACTTGGTAGCAGTTATTTTCTCTGTGAAAAACCTTAATAATTTTAACCACTTTGTAGTACCTTGATCATGAACAAACTAGTTCACATCTACTTACGATAGTGTGAAGGTAACATGAGAATTTTTACAGCTATTATTAAAAATTAATACGTCGTCCATCCGGCTTAAAATGGCACTCAGAGCTTAATACGACATCCTGCCTTCTGAAGGATAGCAGTTTTGTTTAATTAAATTCATTACATAATTATACATATTGCTCGGAGACACGCAACATTTTATGTTGCAGTTTGCGTAATTAATATGAGTATAATATGCAATTATGAATGTAATTATTGTTTATGCATATTAGGGTGCAGAGTTATAAAGTTGCAGGTTCATTGAATAGGTTTGCCGTCAACGACCTAAAAAAACGTCTGTTCCTGAAATGAGCCGTATTTTGTATCTTGCACAAGTCGGGACAAAACTCTTTCGTAACTATGTTGGGGTCGGCTCCCAGTCTAATCGAATGCTGCTAAATATCGGTTATCATGGAGCGACTGCCTATCTGACCTCCACAACCCAGTTAGTATAGGCTTATTTATCGTGCTTTATGAGGCAAGGAGGAATCTTGGTATGTTATGGGTGGTGACCCATCAACTGACCAACCTAGATAAGCACTGCTTAAGTGGCTGTTATAATTTAGCTACGAGCTCCTCATTTATTATTTATTTATTACAAATTCGTTTCATATCATGCATATTTTCATGCCTTTTCAACCTTGCCTTGACTGAAGCAAAAATCATAAAATCTATGTTTACCGACACAATTCAAGGTTACAATCACACTGATGCTGAAATGTCTTAACAGCTTACGTGGGTTTACATCGAAAATAGATTTGGCGGCGGTTTATAGCTTCACCAAGCGACATAACTTTCATATCTGTTCGATAATTTTATCGTGTGCCTGAAAAAATACTTCACAACGCACTCACGTAAACGAGAAGTTGGTCTGCATGCATTTGCCAATTCCGCTTCCTCTGTTTTCGAAGCTGTTGCTACTGGTGAAACAGCATGGTTGACAGTATGACTTTAAATAAAGTAGCTAGCTGTGTTCTGCGGTTTTCTTTTCATCCTAGAGGAACTAGATCTCTAGTCAGTTATTGCTAATCCAGGATATGGTCTATCAGGACAGCCGATTAAGAGTTCGAAAGCAATGAACATAAAAACTTTCTCAATCATAATATTCATCATTAGGATGTCTGTGTGTAAGAAGATGAAGAAGTAAGATAAGCCCGCAGAAAATTCCTTGACTTCAATAATATCACAGAATTAATTTAATAATAACACAGAAAGGTTTACAATTTTTTCTACACAACTAGATCTAGTTATATGCGGTGTTCTAGACGATCGGCGCGGGCGCACGCGGTGCGGGCAGGAAGAGAACCCGACACCGCTCTGCTAATGGCACGCTATGAACTTGTGACGTCGGCCAGCTCGCTACGTCGCGAGGGATTGAGTTACTGTCCCCCTGGACAATGTTGTATTATTAAGATTTTGTATTCTGTGTCTGGGATGGAATGTGTAGTTAAATGGAGTAGGGATGTTTGCGTTTGACGACTTTATGCCAATAGGCAATATTACTCAGAGAGCAGCCTTCCAGAAAAGGGGCCATCCATAAATTACATCACGCGTTAAGAGGGGGGGGGAGGGGATCGACAAATGTTCGTGTGACGTAATTTATGGATGGCCCTTAATAGAGCTGTTAGAAATACAACAGCAAACTTGGATCAGTTTCCCATCTGGGTTCGTTCAAGGCGATATTTCTACTCCACAAAAAGACTATTCACAACTGGCCATCATCATCTGCCTAGCCTTTTAACAACAACTCAGTGGTGATTTTCAGCATAACTCTGCGTGCTATATATCCAAGACTTTCCACTTTCAACTACTTGCTTATAAGCACTTTTGATGTGAGGATGTCATGCCGATGTTTTTTACAGATTAAAAACAACCAAATCTGTCAAACACGACAACTTTGTTGACCTTTTTCAAGTTAAAAAGTATTACTGTAGCACTAGTTGCAGCACAGTTAAGTAACAATTGCTAACCAACTCGTGTGTCTCCCCACGGGAACTGGCTTGTACCGACGTCATGCATGTGCCAGCCACTCAATACTTTGATGACGTTCATATTAACTCGCTGCGTATTTATATAGAGTTATTAATACCACTCGGAGAAAGTTTTCACGTAAATGAAAGTTACTCTAGCTAGTCTCTTACGGATGGATAGTGATAGAGTCCCTTAACCTAGCAATTAGTGGCTTCGAGATAGTAAAGTCTTACACACGTATCTGTAAACAAGTCAAAGTGTTTACTTGAGTAAATGCCATTTTTTAAGATACAATTTTTATTAAGTAGTTTAGTAATTGCTTAAAGTTACAACTATGAAAAGATAGAATTCTTAGTTTTGCTGTCTTTGACGGTTCTTACTTCGTATAAATTCTTGTCTGTTGCATAAAAAAAAAATGCAAAAGTAATTACTTCAGCTCAAGTAACTACTTTAACTTGACTGTAGATACAGGTGTTAGTTTGGTTGGACGTAAGTTTGTCTAAATATTGATGTAAGTTAAAGATCACTGTACCAGGAGTTTCAGCACACTTAAGTAACTTTTGCTAACCACGGAAACTGGCTTGTACCGACGTCATGAATGTTCCAGTAACTCAATACTATGATAATGTTCATATTAACTCGCTGCATATTTATATAGAGTTGTTAAAACAACTCTGAGCAAAAAAAAACTCGTTGGTGTTATTTTAACCTCAAAAATGTTAACTTCTGAGTTTTTAGTGTCCCTAAATCTAGCAAGTTGCTGTTTGTTCAAATTATAGTTTGACCTACGTTAGTTTCTCTTGTCGATTTACTGTCTGGAATTCCAGTTAGAACCAAACCAACCGGCTCGTTACGACGTGGACGTCATACACTATGGATAACAGCTTGTCAATATTATGATGACGGGCTTTATGCTAGTTATGCAATTCTAAAGAGATGTTAATACCACAAAACACGGGAAGTGTTCGATTTGTAAGTGGTTTATTTTTGAGACTGGAATACTCCATTGGTCCTGAGTTCTTATGGAATAGGCCGTAATGAAAAACTTTCACAGCAACATGATTCGAATTGCATTAATATCAATTAACTCTAGAATCTAAATTAATCGACATGAACTTTTAAATCGAACAGCTCTATAAAGATCCAAACTCGATGGCCGTAACCCTGTCAGTCGATTAACCGGCGACGCACTGTAAAATTAAATTTATTTACGTACAGATACGATAGCCGAGTGATTCCGAGCTCCGACATTAACCCAGTACTCAGACTCAGAGCATTCTATATGGATGCGTTCAATAATTTAATTATTTACAAGATAACTTACCGTTCGTTACGTAATATTGATTAAACTCATATGAAAGTATTAAGAGGAAAATTATCTTGTATTTTTTACGATCTATCTGGTATTTTAGTAACAGGAAAATGTATTGACGATGTTTACAATTTTTTTCTCAGGCTTATTAAGCAGCTAATACTCGAATAGTTTATAACAATGTCTTTTTTATCTCGATTATTTAGTATCATTAAAGATTGTGATAAAAGAGATGTCCAGCCGTTACGATAAAAGAAAATATCGATAGACATAACACTGTCAGAGTACATGAGATTACTGTCTTTATTAAACGCGTATCCAGCTGAACTTAATGGTGCGAGTGACTTTAATCTGACGTGTCAACATTTCTGTTACACTGGCTCACAATAACAAACATTCTTTAGAGTGGATGTTACTAGTCACATCGATATGTTTCGTTATTGAGGAAGTAATTTGGACATCACAAAAGATGTCATTTTATATTGAAAAGTACCTTTTAATTTTTTATTGTTACAATAAAATTAAAATGTATTTTAAAGTTTAAATTGGATTGTTCAATGAGGCTTACGGATTTTTAAACAGGTATCATAAATACAATGTACCGTTACAGTAATTTGCTTAAAGGGAGCGAATGCAGTATTTTTATTGCCTTGTTCGATTTCCATATTAAATTGGGGTTTTGTTATTCTGACAGAACATTGTTAGTGCGGTCACGATGTGGCCCAATCTCATCATATTAACGGCGGAACACCTACTATGTATGAGAGGAAGTTAATGCATTTTTTCACGTCGTTTTAAATTTTGACGGTTCTGAATGATCTAGGTGTTTTTTCTAAATGACCGACATTATTATAAGCCTGTGTTGTCCCACTGCAGGGCAAAGGCCTCCCCATCCCTCCTTCCACATTTCGCGATCTTGTGCGATTGTAGGGCAATCCTCTGAGAAAGATTCCAACTCATCCCGCCATCTCCTTCTGGCCCTGCTGCGTTGTCGTTTCTTGCTGTTTGGTGTCCATTGAGTGGTTATACCCATGCCCATGCCCGTGTTTATGCCCATTGCTGTGAAGTGAAGTGACCAGCCCAGTTCCATTTCAACCTAGCAGCGGTAAGGCCAGCATAAGCTATTTGGGTTTTGGAGCGAGGGATGCAGTTTCAAATGCATTCCGTAAGTTTGACACCCAGTATACATACTTCGCTCCATAGCTCGTTGGAAGACTCCAAGTACGGACTTCTGACGCTTTGTAAGCGACCATGCACAACTACCACTAGTTACACAACTGCCTAAATCATAATGAAGGTACCTAATTAGCAGGTAATAAACAGACTCTTGTAAATTAATGAGAGGTTTACTTCAAATCAATTTAAATTATCTTATTTTCTGTCTTCTGGCTCTCATTTAGATAATTACAAGTAATTATGTTGAGGTGACATTCTGAGAATAGTTTACCAACACTTAAGAGAACGACTTGTGTCTGTAATGATTTTTATAGTATTACATTATATATCGTGACTCTTTGAGTGAGAGAATATTATGGTTTTATTATAAAAATTCCTCACCTGCCAGTATTGCGTAGGCTTTTCAAGATGATAATTCACCCAAACTGACTGCCACATCGGTCGAGTGCTCGCAAGCGCGACTGCTGAGCTGTCCTTGATTCGATTGCCGGGTCGGGCAAAGTGTTATTGGGTTTTTCAATCAGGAATTTCTCAGTAGCAGCTACGGAGTCTGGATTTGTGCCTGGTTGATGGCAATAGGCTTGCCTCCTATTACAAGGGACTTAAACAAAACTGGCGAAATGTGGGTGTACTATTAGGTACACCACTGGCTCGCCCTTTGGGGATTACAAGCGTGATGTTATGTTATGTTTAATGTTAATTCACCCAAAGGCAAAAAACCACAATAGGGCAATCTTTTTCACATCTGTATAGCAACGTTTCGTCTTCTAAAATAAAACCTGCTTAGAATTATTCTGTAATTTTATTATGGTGCTAAGAAAATGATGTTAATTTCACAATTATAATATTATGAGATCATTAGCAAATATTATATTAATTATTTTTGTTTTTGAAGCTGAAAACATAACATTACACGTAGGTAATCAAATATTGTGTAAATAATTAATTTAATAATATAATTATCACGTAAAAAAATCATCAGTATAACTAATATCAGGGTAGAGTAAATCAATTTTCTGCTGGATAACATGACACAGTCAGATAGACTGGTTCCTGTCAATATTCTTTAAAATCATGATAAAGAAAAAATAAATTAACAGAATTATTTGATACACAAAAAACCTGCAAAACGTTCAAGCCAAATTAGAGGTGTGAAAATATAATCCATTTCTAATTGAATCGTGAGAGCCGAAAGTTTATAAGCTAGCAATTAGTATAACGGATCTATAAAAACACTTTCACTGGTAATTGTAACAAAATACATACATTGAAAGCGAATTCTATTACCTTCATAAGAAAATAATAGAAGAAAAATATTGAACGCGAACAAGCTGTAAGTAATTTTCATTTGCGATCTGTCAAAATAAACAATATTATGAAACTGAAAGAAATTGCTGTACGAGCGGGAATTGTATTACACGAAAAAGTAGTGTCTTCTTTATTATGTACGTAAAATATTAGGTACATCATACACGAAGTAATGTTACACCTAGTCTAGGCAACAATACTTTTCAGAAAAAATACAACTGCTTAGCAGTAATATTTAATGAACGTAACAACACTATAGCGTGTCTTAACAACATGTAGACATGGTTGTAATAATTGTAATTTATTTTATGATGTTGGTTGTGTTGAACTATGAACTAGTTCAAACTTGCAGTCGGGCTTGCCAAATACTGGAAGCACACTGAAGATCTGTGTTCTAAATGAATGGCACATCTAGCGGTACTCAAATGGCACGGCTATGTGTGTGGGGTGTCATTGACCCGGGTGTTCAGCAGTTATATCATTATGTCCAATACTTGCCGATCGTTGTCGCCTATTGACCCCCGATCCTATCAAGTAGCTGGTGTCTATCTATTTATCGGCCACTTCAATTATTTCCTTTTCGTTTTGTCCTTGAGCCTGAAACACGTCGTAAAAATTCATGAACTATTTATTGATTGGCGTCACGTGGTGTTAAATTAAAAATTAAATGTCGGTTGGTTATGGAATTCGGAATTGGGCAATGTATATAAATACCGAATAAATAACAATTAGCGTCAATAAGCTGTCTAAAAAACGTTATACGTCGTAGGTATTGTCTGGTCACGTAGACCGAAGTATGTCTGGCATTTGTTTTCAGGGTTCGATAGGAATTCTTAGTTATGAAAATTTGAATTCAGAATTGAAACTACAGCTACAAAAAAGTGCCTGGAACCAGGCCTTTTGGTTTCGTACATGTCTAATCTAATTAGTTTTAGTTTTCATGGAATTATTGTCCTGCAGTGCGATTTCCAACAAATACGTTTTCTTTTTTTTTTCTAAAACTGTACAAAAATAGAGCTTGCGACTTTCACGTTTCGTACCTGACAATGCGTAGACGAGTACGAAACTTACTTAACTTTTGCTAGACCTTGATACTAAATATTGTACGGAATCATATCACATTTCCTCAATAAAATATTCGCAATATTCCTCATCCTTCATAATCATCAAAGTATCTTCCTGTTTACTTTCCTCATAAGCTGCCTCAAGCCATTTAGATATGAACAAGTGTTAGATGGGCACTAGAATATCGACCAGGTAGAAAAAGTGAGTATTTGCTCAACGTCGCTACAGGTTATTTTAAGCAAACAGTGGTGGACGGAATACATTCCCGATTAATGGCGATAGATTGGGTCGGGCTAGAGTGCTGCTTTTTGTATGGCTCACTCGTAGTTACCGGGTTAAGGGTGCCTTCATAACGGTGGAGGGAAATAACATAACGGTGGAGGGAAATAAAGTTTGAAGAAAACCTTTGATTCATCCATTCTTTATCTAAGCCAGGTATTAAATCTAAATATTCTGGCATAATGTTTTAAATTCCCTTTGTATCAAACGCCAATGATGTGAAAAGTTTCAGCTCTTGAATTAGTAAATTAAGTAAAATAAAAACTAATCTGGCTGCGGTTGACATTAAGGAAATTATGTATATGTTTTTTTTAAATTTTGGTTTTTAAACAAAGAACGCTTTTTAATATTGCATTGCATTTAACTTCCAAGTTATAATTTCAGGTTTACAATCTGTGACTTGGAAGATGAATGACAATATAGTTGTGTTGTGTTGAGTATTCAGAATCATCGTCTCCACTAAAATTTAGGAAATACAAAATTACTATACTAAAGTTTACGACACACTTGCGGTTAAACTTTTACGTCACCGCTAGGAAAGTGAGCGGTGTGTCACTAGCTTTACCCACTTGTGCCTGATATGCGGTTTCTGGACTAACGTGAGCTTGCAGATCACTAGAGTAGCCACTTCGTACACGTCGATATTGTGAAGTCTGAGAAAAACTTCTAGTAAATGGGTTCTTGTTACGAATAAATCGTTGAAATCGGTGTTATGGTGGTTAGCTTTGGAAATTGGTTAGTATTTTAGTTTTGAAATTATAACTGAATATAACACTGAAAAAAAACAGCTGTGTCCTACAAACACTTTTAAGCTTACACGGTTTGTAACTAAACGTTCACTGTCACTAACAACAACAACACAAACAAGACAAGCATTACATACCAAGGCTGGCAAGAGAAGCTATTGAAATACCAAAATACAAGAATTTCAATCGAGTGTTGAGTATTCTCAAAAGTAACAGCCAACGGCGGCCAAAACTCCACAAAACCTAGCGATATTGTGAGTATGTTTTACCGTGACTTTGTTTCAAGTTCCAGTACTGAGCGTAGCAAAAGACAAAGAAAGAGGGTAGACAGATTTGTCTGCGCCTGACAAGTTTTTACCATCCACCCGCATTCTCCAGTCATCTCGTGATCATGGCGCTTGCAACAGCGTCGAAATATCAGGAGCTCAATATAAACATTAATCGCGGAAGATATCCCGTAAGTGATGGTTTGTTTCCTACAAAACTGCAATATTTACATCTTACGTCAGCATGTAAGGAACAGCTGTTTTTAATTACCGTTGATAGAGTTCAGAATGAATACGTGGCAATCATTTTAGCGTCGATACCTTGTGTTAGAAAGAAAAAAAAAAACGTATTTTAAACTAGTTAAAATGAAGTAAACTAATCTCTGCCCAACAAACTGAAAACTGCAGTGACGACTTTTGTTAGTGACCGTACCATTATCAATTATATCTCTAATTTGCAGTACCTATGTCTTTAGAAAAGGCTCAATCCCATTTACATTCCACCGCCAACATTACTATCATCGACATCGTACTTTAACAGCCCTTAAACTAGGTTACGTTCCAAATGTCAAATTTAAACGAAAGAAAGCAGGAAACTGACACAGAGGCAATAAATATAACAATAAACCGAACATAGAATCAAGTAGGTTACTGTATCAAGACCCTGTATGAGGTCAAAGGTTACCGAAGGTTACCAAAACCCGCTAACTGGTGATAATTGAACCCTAATTTGCATTGCATCCACGTACGCGCATGATTCGAGTTTTATTTGCTTTTACAGTTAATAGTTATCAACCATATCTTAGATGTCGCGATAGATTTCATTCACGAATAATAATGAATTGTGAATTTAAAAGGGACATGGGTTTACTCTTTATTGGACGGAAAAGGTTACATAATGATATGATATTAGCTTCTGCAAGCGACTTTACTACCGTACAGTGTCTTTTTTGGTGGCTCGGCTCTATTACATGGGACTTAAATATAATTGCCGAAATGTGGATATACCATAGGTATACCTCTGCCTTACCCTTGGAGGATTACAGGCATGATGTTATATAATATGTTTAATGTATTCTATGACCGCCAGAAATAGTGTAACTTTTTAGCTGCGAAGGATTTTTTCAATGTTACAAACAAATAATCAGTTTTACCTTTTTAAAATATTGTTTTAGAGGTTTGCATTATTTGGTTATTTCAATGATTACTTTTCGAGAGCTTTATGATAATTACAAAGTTGTTTTTAAAAAAGGGTTAACAATTACAAAGACAGCACTTGAAATGTTTTGACTGTCATGTCTAGAATCAAGCGTACTTGAAACAAAATTAATTACAATACAAATAATCTTTTAAGAGCGTTAACTTTGTTTGTTAAGAGTCGCTTTCTCTTGTATTGTTAATGATTTTATGATTATTACAACAATCAGTTTGTTGTTAATTCAAATTCAATTGATTAAAAAAAAAAAAACGAAATACATATATCGATACTTTCCAATTAAATCTTTATATTTCCAACTGAAAGAAATCTCACTTCCTTTCGTAAAAAAATTGTACTTATTTAAGGCCAATAGCATTAAGATCGCCCCTTATCATAGACTAACAAAATATCTAAGCAACAAAGTACTGTTGACATTAACCGAGAGTGTCCCTGCCCGTATTTTGACGACTATTTATTCTCTAGTAATGGAACAAAGTGAAATGAGAAGACAATAAAAGTTATCAGAGACGCGTTAACGTTCACATTGTGTGGTAATGAAATGTATGGGTGTTAGTAGACCACCTAGCTAGCGACGTTGAAGCCCGGTCGTCTCTTGTTAACGAAAGAATTGCTGCGATTCGGACATTTTATGGTGTTTTCTACGATTTGGTTTGGTATTGATGGTATTTGTTAAGGGGAAACGCTTGAAATAACACCCACGGTAGAATTAATAATAGTCCTGAAATGATGTGATACTTATGTCGAATATCACTAAACAAACTGAACGCTTTCATTTAAACGGCGTTCATGAGCAGTGCGCTTTGAAAAATTTACACTGACAGCTCTTGAACGCCGATTAGATGTTCCTACTGATCACGTTCAGTTTCAATGGTGAAATCCACTCTCAGTTATTAAACTTATTCTTTAGCAGGATTCGCGGAGCTAAATTTTAAATTGCATATAAACGGTCAACAATGAACACTCGCTAACAGTCGAATTATTGTTTTCTCAATTTGAAATAGCCGTGAATCGAACTTGGCCTTAAGCGCTAGAATGCAGTTGATGAAATTAATGCAGGTGGATGCGATATTGTAGAGCCGGCGCAGGCGCATTGGCTAGGCAAACTATGTAAAATGTTATTTTGATTGGAAATGCGTAAAATACCAATCTATGCATCTTCATTAAATATGGTAGGTATTCTTAACTTAGGAGTATCAATTTATTTTATTTATTATTTATTAAAACTTTATGCACGAGTAAAAACTGTACAAAGGCGGACTTAAATGCCTTGGGCATTTTCTACCAGTCTATCTTAGGGTGATGCAGAAACAATACACAGTAGGTGCAATAACAGAAAACAAACTAGAAAATATTTATAACTAAAATATAAGAATAATTAAATACTACAACTTAATTCCGAGACGAATCTGCCAACTTCCTGTGTATGTGTTCACGAGCTTTCACTTTGCATGTGAATGTGTGTATTTTCATAGATGATATTGTTTTCTTAATCACAGGAGGAAATAATGACACAGCTTTCAATTAGGTGCTGATGACATAAAAACGTATTTTTATCTCCAGTGAGTAGAATTCATCTTAATTCTAAAGACGTGGTTACATCATGCGCAAAAAAAAGCTATCATATAACAGTCCTACACATCACAATACATATTATATTGGTTCAGTTAGTAACCGCAAAAATTTGCCCCGGCCTAGCCATGTGCCACAAAACAACAATACTCGATTGATACCGACATTAATGCCCGCTTAACAATTGAATGATAAACGACATTATTGCAACGCGAATAACCAAACATTGATTCTCGATTCGGTCCACGAACTCGTTTTTTATTACCAATCAAAATTTTGTCTATTATTCCAGAACACATATGCGTCACATACCTCTTTATGGGTCCATTTAAAATAATAAAAGTAAAATTTTTATCGATAAATTTGCATATTTATTTGCGTTTGAAGACATTCCAATGTGATGATAATAGTAGGTTCTTTTTGATGAGTGCGTAAATTAAATCCCGCTTGTTAGTAGATAGTGTGGTTGGCAAGGGCCAGGAATGATTTCCTTGTGTTACAACGAAGTACTCTCCATCCACACCACTTTGGAAGTTACGGATGCGTTCAATGTCCAGTCTGCTAAAAGCAACTCGATCGCGCGTACATCGGGCAACTCGTATGCTCGCTGCGGGAATCCGCCCTTAAGCACGCGACTCACTTTGACAGCTTCTATAATAATAAATTCATAAACCGTCTAAAATTTAAAAAAAAAATCGGACAATCGCGGCAAAATATTTTTTATTAAAGTGGACTGTTTCATCTTTATCGTTGATAGTAGGCGTTATATTGGTAATCACTGTTAGAATAGGTAAGTTTACTTATTAACATTTTATTACATTTTTATTACTGTTTAATACTTAATTTAATCATAAAAGGACCGGAGGAGGAAGGAGGGTCTTCATTTAAATAACGATAGTGTTAATAATTTACTGTGTAATAAAATTAAAATTATGTAGGAATCTCTTAAGTTTTAAAATAACCTTAAATGATACACAAAAATGGTTTTAAAGGTGCCTAAAGGTTACATTTTTATAGTGAAACGTGTAAATATGTTTTGTGTGTCAGAATTGGTTGCGTTATGTTCTGACCCAATTTACTCTCTTCGTTATTTACCTCGGCAACGGTGCGCCGGCGCAGTGATAAGGTATTGTGAAGTTACCTTAATTCGAACCACGTGTGGTGTGAGCTTTCGTGAAAAATACACGAATGGTGCGGTCATTGAACAGTTATACATACAGTCTGTTCAACTGTGGGTATGTTATAGTATAAATAGGAAAAGAAAATTGTTTAATATACAGGTACACAGGTTATATACAAGTCCGGATGTCACAAGTGAATTAAAATATTACCTACACCCAGTTTACACAAATAGTGTTAGTCGCCAGTGAGAAACCGGTTATTTCAAATTATTTTCAGCACTCTAACATTCTGAATACACGGTCTTGAACGATTGAGAACTTTCACATGTAACCTCATGAAATATCTTTAGAGTGATAATTTTACACCTAACTAAACAATTCGTTACTTTATGGTTATTTTAATGTGTGATTTTTCTTACAATAGGAGCAATTAACCATGCGATCTGTTCCTAATGAGCTTGTAGTTCTATTGAAAAACAATTGAAGGTGTCATAATGCATTTTATGAATACCGCTACTGATGACCGTGAGATCCTGGGTTCAATTTCAGGGTCGGGCAACGTGTTATTGAGTTTTTTCAGGAATTTCTCAGTATCAGCCCGAATTCAGGAATTGTGCCCGGTTAATCGCAATAGTCCTTTTATTCTAGCACAGCACTTAAAAATATTAAATAGTTAATTTCATGAATGACATTACTACAACGTAGTTTTCCCAAATTTTCTCAACTACCTCCCGTATCTCAGATTATTCACAACACGTGTTATTGATAACAGCTTGTACGGTAACACAGTGACACAGTGCAGCGATGTCGTAATACTTTGGTAACACGCAGTATAACAATATTTGCCTACATTATTGACTCTGTTCTCAAAGAGATAACGTGCTCTCGTCCGGGAAAATGTACGATGGTACTACTGTAATTTCTCGACTGCATGATCAGCCTGTAATGTATCCAAAGCTGGGACACGGATCTTCGGTCTTCTATGTAAAGGAGTGGGCTGTAGTCGGCGGGTTGGTAGATGTCACATGTCTTGGGAATTTTTGGTTCTGTTTGTATGTTGTGACGGTTTTCTTACGATGTTTTTCTTCACAGTTCTTCACAGTGGAAGGCAGACATATTTCCATGTGGAATTGTGTATTCAGAATGATGTTCTGAATACGTTGTAACCGTTTTAGCGTCGGTTTCCTATCCACCCTGTATATTTCACAAAGTAACGCGCCGGTCCGAACCCGAACACGTACGAACACGGTGCTGTTTCCACAGGGCACCACTGCCCCAATCGTACGATATTTGTCCTACTAAAATTTCTAGGCTGTAGACATGTTTATTTGCACATGTAATAGGCACTTTGGTTCCAGCTACTAAGAATTTGCGAAGCACGAAGTCGCACACTGAAATCATAATGTCAATTATGATGAGACTAAATTATCATGTTATTTTCACATTCTGATCTCATAGTTAGTCACCTTGGAATTGTTTTAATTTAGGAATGTGAGATGAGTCTGAAAGGCAGGCATATTTTACGCGCCATAAATTTCGGTATGTTGGTTTTTCAGGCGCCTAATATGTCATGAAAGCTTTACGTTACGCCTCCGTAACTATGTTTGCGTCACTGTTATAGAGTTTGAATAATGTTTTTCTTCTGAAGAATTAATCAATGGATGTCTATCATGAAATGTTGGAGGTCAAAACTGATTCAAGTAGGGAAGGTCTCGTGGATTTATTTGATTAAAGCTTATAATGTATGTATAAAGGTTAAAGTAATATTTGTCGATATGATTATTTCACTGTTTTCTTCAGAGACATATCGTTTCTTCTTTCTAATTTCACACTAGCTGACTCACGCAACTTCGTCTGCGTAACATTTTTGATTTGATTGATGCTCTACTCATATTGGTCGCAGCGTGATGTTACATAGCCTATAGCTTTCCTCCATAAATGGACTATCCAACACCTAAAGAATTTTTCAATTCGAACCAGTAGTTCTTGAGATTAGCGCGTTCAACCAAACAAGCAAACAAACTTCAGCTTTATAATATTATATATTAATATATTAGTATATATTCTTTCAGTGAAATTTCATCACCATTGGCAAAATAATGTATTGGTATTGCAGAATATGCTAGTATTGCTTAAATATGACCAGCTTGAAAGTATTACTTCAGAATGGTTAAAGCTGCGAGTTTGTTTTCGATGACTTTTGAGGTTTGAATAGAAACTTTAAGTTTTACGGTTGGTTGTACAATAAATGAGTGTAAACCTACTTTGCCCTCATTCTCCTAACCCCGTCTCCTACTGAAAATGAGTCAGTGTTCCTCTCAGCGATGAGATGTTTGCATCTTATCTTAGTAGGTACCTGCTTCCGTTTCTCGCCTTAATACGTAAAGAAAATCTGGGATTAAAATGGATGTTTCCCAACTTAATTATAGTGACCTTTGGAGAGGAATATTTGAGTGATTAATGTTGCCTAATTTAGCGAGAGTGTAGTCCCGGTCACGTTCACTGTGATTTGTAAATTTTTGTAATCTATTTAGTTACATGTTCCTACTCTCCTAACATCACGCTTGTTTTCGTGGGAGGGTTGGCAGAGGGGCAGGGTAGGTTGTGTTGTTATTGAGTTGAGTCTACTTTCTAATTGGGTCTCAATTGGCCTCCATATTCCATATTTAACCTATTCAGATATCAAGTCACTGTCTTACATAGCATTATATCACGCTTGTAAGCCCTTAAGGGTTAGGCAGAGCTGTGTCCTATACCCACACACATTATATTCACATTTATAAACCAATGCCTTCTTTTGTTTCAGAAATCATGCAAGAAAACATGAAATTGGCCATTAAATCAACATGGTGTCAAACAATCGTGGAGTGACATGACAAACGAACACTTTCCGTGTCAAATGTTTAGATTATTCTGAGAGAACACATAAATCCATCGCATTTAAGAGATAATCATTAAGTTGTCGTCACACAATAAAATGAACACAGACAAGTTTAACTTTATAAGTGATAAAAATCTACTGTGAAGTCGTAAAATGGAGAAGAAAAGATATTTTCTCAGTAAAAAGTTATTATGGTAAGTATTTTTGTTATGTCTTGTGATAATTAAAATTATATTTAAGATGCTTATGAGCTGATGCGATATCTCTGGAAGTTAGTCACGTGTTACATGAGTAAATAATTAAAGAAAAAACTTTATGTACGTTTTAATGCGGACTGACATAGTCATGTGATGTTGATTAGAAAGATTAATAGATTATACGAGTAGCTTACGGTTAATTTGAACAGTCACTTTGATACAGTAATTCATTAAATCCATCATCATCAACATCTGCCTAGCCTTTTCCCAACTATGTTGGGGTCGGCTTCCAGTCCAACTGGATGCAGGTGTTTTACATGGAGCGGCTACCTATTTGACCTACACAACCCAGTTAGTACTGGGTAATACGATACCACTTAAATCGCATAAATATCAGCTAAAGCTCGTTAGATCGACTATATTGTCAAAATCGCAGGAAGCACCTGGATAAGGAACGCACGGAACTGGGAAGGGTGACAGAAGAAAGGGGAGGCCTATACAGGGTGGCGCCGACAGTAAGACAATAAATTAAACTGCGTATACCTCATGACGGGATCGAATAAAGTTCCCACCCGTACGCAAAATACGCGCGTTGGTCGTGGAGTTGCGGACACCGGCCCGCTATACAATACAATACAATACCTCATGACGTTCCGAGTCTGCATACAAAAAATCTATCGGATGTATCCAGTAGTTTAGTCACAGGACATTATTTTTCATTTTCTACATGATGTAGATTATTAGCCAAGCACCGACAGGTTAGCGACCCTCACGTCGGTTTAAACACTAAACACATGTTGCCAACTTGCTACTTCAAAACCTTTGGCTAATTCGTTCCTTGAGTTTTATTTCTAGATGTGAATTAGTGCAAATATAACCCTATATACCCAAGATTGGTAAACCAATCAATATAAATGGTGTTTTTTTTTTCACAGTTTATGCTATTTAGTTTGTTTGATTTTTTTTTTTTATTTCTATGTTAGAATGTTTGATAGTTTAATAATATTCTTATGAATTAGTATGCCCAGTGTTTTCATTTACTGTCGTATTGTCGGCGCCACCTTGTATAATATCCAGCATTAAGTGATTCCGGGCTGATATGATGATGATTTTCATCTGCCTAGCCTTTTCCTAACTATGTATGTTGAGGTGGGTCCAGTCTAAACGGAAAATCTAATTATGATATAAATGTTGGTACTTACTTTTAGTATTCATTTTTTATTATGAAATTAGATCTATTTGTAATTTGTATGCAACTACGACCCGCCCCGGCTTCGCACGGGTGCAATGCTGATACTAAATATACATATTAAATAAACCTTCCTCTTGAATCATTCTATCTATTAAAAAAGACCGCATCAAAATCCGTTGCGAAGTTTTAAAGATCTAAGCATACATAGGGACAGACAGACAGCGGGAAGCGACTTTGTTTTATACTATGTAGTGATGTAGATAAAAGTAATTTTAATAAATTATGGTCATCTTAGACAGTCATTATAGGTTACAAAAATGTTTGCCTGACCTGAAATACTGAAACCATAGAGCAAACTCTATACCTAATAAATCTCTTTGAACGCTACGTTTACGAGCGAAGCGAACGTGTGACCGCTGCCGCCTCACTATCTCATCTTCTTTTAGGGATGTGCCGATTGTTTTTTATCGCAGTAATTCAATTTTCAATAAGTAAAGGCCGCTGTTGATTCGATCATAAACACAATATCAATTTAAAATAGATAGAGAAAACACAATAGCAAAGTATGGTTTCTTACGAGGACGGGATCTGAAATAATGTTATTGAAAAATTATCGCCATCTTAATGTTTTCTGTAGATATCACAAAGTTTACCTAAAACGCCCCCTGCCAACCCAAAAGATTCCTATAGCACTTGTGGACTTAGGTGATCATCAAGCCGTCATGACATTTCAAATAAGTATTTATCTACTTGAAGAATGTTCGTTAAAAATTTAATCGAAACGTTACGTGCATCCCTATAAGTTTGTCGGTTAACAGCAGACATCCAACTCTGGTTAGTAATACATCGAATTTTTCAAGGTATTTCCGAGATTTATTGAATTATTTAATAATCAAGTTTATGAACTGTGAGTGTGTTGGTATGCGGATGTTTTGAGGAATAGCGCGCTTAAAAGCAGCTGTTACAGTATCAGCTGATCACAGTACAGCTGATATAGATTATAACCCTGTTAATTAACTAGTGAAACTTTTCGTTGGCCACGGTTATCAATATCATGCTCTTAGTAAAACAAATAAAAACTGATTATAAGAAAATACTAGCTTATACCCGCGGCTTCGACCGCATAGAATTCAGTAGTTGTCCCACAAGATCATACTACCGGGATAAAAGTCCTATATCCTATGTGTTTGTCCACGTTGTAACTATCTGCGTGCCAAATTTCATGCAAATCCGTTCAGTAGTTTTTGAATAAAAGAGTAACAAACATCGATCCATCCATACTCATAAAGTTTCGCATTTATAATAGTAGTAAGATAGAAAGACATTACGAAAACTCATAATTTCAAGTAGCTAAAGTTGATTGTTTTATGTTTGTAAAGTTGCGCTAGTTAATTTATTCTGAACTTGGATAAAATAGACAGGTGCCAGTGAATGATGGGAATCAAAATACTTTCCACAAGGCTATGTTATTACATTCGGAAAGCTATGTTACGGTACAACAAAACTACATAACATAACCCAATATACATAATTGCTTTCCCAATATACATAATTGTAACCTTGTTTCTGTCTATTGTTATTGACACTTAAACAAAAGACATAAACGAGCACATTTCGTTCGTTACACCACATTAATTTATTAATAGTGTCTATGTTCAGCCTCAATGTCATACACATCAAATGATACACAATTCCCGGGAACATTAGGGAGGTACTAACTACCCGCACTATAATTATAGTCCTTATTGTTTTTGCTAGCAAAATTCCCAGTGTTCCCAACATACCCGGTATCGCCGCATCACTAGACATAACTGTTGTATACGGTTCAAATGTGATCATCTGCGTCACGGTAGGCGTGCTGATTATACCAGATTACCTCCCAGCTTGTGACCTATAATGCGACATTAATGGGCTTTGCATCGAGGCACAGCCTGTGTGTGAAATGTAGGAAAGTAGTCACCTACATGACACATCAAGTCTTGCAGTAACGGATAAAGAGAGAACAGTCCCACTGTTTATTTTTCCACTTAATTCAAAGTTAAGGCCTCCCGATTAAGGACTCTCCTGTCACTCGTTAAGCGTGTGAACTGTACCTACAATGTACCAACTAAATACATGCACAAAGACCGCTGTAGAAACATTTGTCCACAATAAATATTTTCCTACGTGTTCAAACGGTAAACTTTTATGATCACTACTTGAGAGTCCTTTGAGAGTAAAAGTAAATAGAAAATTATACGGCCCATTCACTGCGAGGCGCACGCGCTTCGGCAGAAGAAAAAAAAATAAGGTCAAGAGCGAAGTCCCGTGGTCTTAAAATTGTCCTTTACTTGTTGGTCTTGGGCCTACCTATGCGTTCGGAAACTGGTTTTGAGCGGGCAGAGTCGGACGCGTAGGGTTATCTCACAATTCTACACCTTACTGAATAAATTACGGTGTAAGCTAATTTTGTGGCTTCTATTGACAGTGTGTCGACACTGTCCACTGTTTGACTGTTTAAGCCAAACATTTTAACAGAATTCCAAAAAGGTAGCCAACTACCGAATGGTTTATTTAATGACTTGTGTGCTGACAAAGTTTATGTTGACAGGTAACTTTAACACTACTCTATAAGTCACGTAAAAACGACATTGTAGAGCGACAAGTTATCTCGTTGGTTTAGCCATAGCGGCCGATATCCCGGGGCGGGACCACTGGTCCACTGCGTCTAACTGTTTGTAGCAGTGTTGAATTGTGTCCATTTGTAACCTGCGCAGATGCAATTATTCTTAGATAACAGTTTGTTCTTGAACAAACTTCGTAAACTAAAACACTTTGTTTTATAGCCTGAGTTATTACAGTCGCGGCAAGGATAGTGACCTGGAGCTATTCTTGTCTTTATACCCGTAGTTGTGGCAATGACATAACAATTAGACATAAATCAATCTGAAGACGCTCCTAAAATTGTCTACGGCGTGTGTTGCTGTTTATTTCTGTAAAGCTATATTGTACCACGCTATTGAGTGTTTTATGCTATTTCAGAACATTCTTGTTTATGGACTGAAATTGTTTGTTTACATGCGAATATGATCTAGTTTAGATACAGTTAAACTAAGCTTTAGTTCCTTGGGAAGCCAAATAAACATGCTCCCGGCAAGATCATGAAGACGTCCCTAACGACCTCATAATTCCTTGTAGGTTACTTGTTTATTTTCAAATGTGTTCATCACCTTATAGAGCGTTATTCTTTGCGCGTGTTTCCGCGCTCAATTGGCCGCGGGCTGCCGGCCGCCGACAGCGGTTACAGGCGTAAATCTAATTAGTACTATTGACATGTTTATATTTATTCTACTAGAAAGCCATTACTTAATGTTAATTATCATTGTTAATTTTGATTTGTATCTTTGTTTGAGTTGAGACGACTTGCACATTTAATTGGTTGTACAGCGCGTGTGCCAAGTGGGCGTGTATCAATCAAGCGAACTAATAACTCGCTACATTTATTTTGAATTATTTAAATTGTTGATTAGCGAATGTTCAACATTGCTTTGAGGCAGGCCTTAGTAATAAATCAATTAAAATGAGAGCCATAAATTGTAGTGAAATAAAATTGTAATGTTGGTTATTTATGGCCGTAAACTTGCAAATAGTTTCGAGCCATTAAAATTTCGTCATACGGAGACACTTCAAAAACGAAATGATTTCTCATGTGGCAGTGGTAGACGAAGTGATTTTAACATAAAAATAACGGCGATCGGCACTTAATAAACCACTTAAGATGTTCATTAGGGCGTTTTACAGTCGTTTGATCGTTTTAATGTGGAGTGCGTTGCGGCTGCGGGTGCAGTCGGGCAGTGCGTCTCGCGCCAGCCTCGGACTTCTAATGGAGTTGTCAGATTGCGCAACGCGGTGAGAACTGCGTGGGCGCAGACCCGCAGGGCTGTCGCCTGCCGTCACCGATGACCTGTTGACTTACATTATTCGATTTTTTGTATGTTTTATTCAGTACAAGAATTTTTTAAATGCAGTTTTAAAAAAAGACCAGTAGTATTTTGCAGGAATTCGAATGTGTTAAAAATCCAACAATGGCTTTTCAAAACCAACAATGTTGCCCCGTGAAAGCCCTTTCAGAGGGTTCTTAACTTTAAACGCAACAGGCCTCTAAATGATGACGTATTTTTAAATTGTACATTAAATTCAAAACAATTACCTCGCCAACCCTAGTGGGAACAACCCAAATCAGGAAATTACTGATAAACAAAGTGTTTCCATGTCACTAACATCACCCACCAATTTACCCATGTATGATTATGCGCTTGCTTGTTAAACCATAGACAATCATGTACATAAGTGAATGTTGGCTCTTATTACCCGTTTTTCCGTGAGAGCGGTGAATCGTGTGAAGTATGGTTAGACTGACAAATTGGAGAACAGAGAAGATTATTATCTAACCTTTTCTTAGATCAGCTATTTTTCACTGCTCGTTAAATTGTCGTAGCATCTCTTGCGGTATAGAATTTATGAGATGCTGCCCTTGGTTTTGGTGTCCTATTTTGTTTAGCTAGAACTTAGGTTCATAAATATGTATCGTTTGCTTTCTTTTTCAGGGCATTCGTGATAGTTCAAATTGCAATGTTATCTTCAGCGACGAATTTGACAACTACAGAATCATCGCAGGTAATTTTTTGTGCTTTACTAATGTTAGTTACTTTAGAAATGTAGGTAAATGAGGAAAAAGGTAATAATAATAAATGTGAGGAAGGTGGAAATAATACCATTATAAAATATTTACCAATTACAAGTAGAAGAAAGGAAGCCGTTGATACTACAGATGATATTATCGCCAAGCTGCGTAAGAATGAAAATTCTGATGAAAAAACGTACGTTCCATATTTCCAGGGGGTGCCGGTTGAAGTAGAACATAATGTGGAGGTAGAAGGGGAGGAGTACGCCTGGAGTGCGTGGGGCAGCTGGAGTGCCTGTTCCAGGAGTTGTGGCGGAGGTGTCTCAGTGCAGCAGAGGCAATGTTTACCCAGGTAAAGACTTAGTAGAGCACAAAGCGGAGGTAGAAGGTACGGCTTAGGCCTGAAGTTTCTGTTGAGAGTGCAGCTGGAGCTTTGAAATCACGTCGTGGGCAACAGTTTAGCCGTCAGGAGAACAGAGTGGAAAGTTCCTCATTCAAGAGGATCTGCCGACCACGCGGTGTTTACCTAGTGGGCTACTGCCCGTCCGTTATTATTGGGTTCTGATATCGCCATGTAGGACACATCAGTGTAGTTCGTATTTAGCTATTTAGATGTCGCCACAAGTCTTGACCAAATATTGTCTTGCTAAGTTGACCGCGTCATGAGTTCACTACTGACTACAATCATGTCCTGCTACTTGTCAGATTAAATAGGAACATTAATATCAAACACACAATGTGTAAGTAGTAATATTTACGCTTACTAATCACTGACGAGAGGGACTGCCCATGGGGAGCTATTTCCTTGACCTTTAAGAGAAGGATGTGTAAGTCTAAGGCTACACACACATCGCATCATACATCTTCATTATACAGAGAGTTGCTTCTATAATGAGCTTGCATAAAATATTGCTAGTGAATTTCAGAAACGATTGGGCTACATTCTTGTCAAGCGTAAAGGTTAATAGTTATAGCTATTTTCCCAAAACTGTAAATTAAAGTTTACAAAGTGTAAGAAAAACCATTGTATTCATAAATTTTTGCAAGATTTACGTTCGTGTAAACAGTTTTCTGATACTGCCGATCGCGTTATTTCTCCTTAAGGAATCGTTGAAGATAACAAATTGTCGAACAAGGCGGTGCCGACAGCGCTTGTTCACGTCAATATCTCATCATGTACTGGGCATTAAGGCAAAAATTGTAAACACTAACATTTTACACGCCTATTAAAGTAATTCGCTAAAGCCCCGTTTACACCGTCAGACTTATCGGAACGACCGCAAAACAAAACACGATCGGGTAGTATGAGCAATTGAGCATGCTACTTATATCACAAAAACGTCAGCATCTATATTAATAATTGCCATACTATCAAATAGGCGTATGATTTACTAGTCAACCGGTACAAAAATTCTAATCAACTAGAAAATATTCGTTTGTTTAATTAAGATCGTTTCGACTCGACTTCGGTGGCATTCGGCTGTCGTCGGCGATTAGATCTAGCTCATTTGCGTTTATCAAACCGTTGACATATGCAATTTAGTAATCTGACGGCGTTTGAACCTCAATCAGTTCGGTGCCCGCAATTATTTTATTAGCTTTGATGTTGGTGGTCTTTCTTTGACGGGATAATCCAACTAATGTAATTTATGTGAATGCCTTTCGAGGTTTTGTGAATCAATCACGCAGTATAGCGAATATGAACGGCATTTTGTACCTACAACTAGTAATAGAGACTCTCCTGAATCTTCAAATAGAGAAGGATATATACATACTTACTTTATAAAATGCACGGGCATAGACACGAGCTGGTATAGTACGTATTCAATAAAATTATAGAAATATACTTTGACAGAATCCGAATAGGATTAATTTCGGATTTATTCTTAAATTACCATTATTTTGTTCATGACCATAACGCAACATTTATATATAGACCACTGAGTGGTTTAATTGCATTACTTACACATTTTAGAAGCTGAGTACTTCCCTCCTTTGGCGTCCTCATCCTCACTCAAATAAAAAAATAATTTGTCATTCTATTATTTGAACGCCCGCTCTCAACTACTTTCAAGTTGAGAGCAACATTAAATATTCGCTAAGTGTAAAAGCTTCTAACGTGTGCCCAGGTTAAAGGTTAAACATGCCCCGCGACCCTGCTCGTACGGTTTTTATCGACTAAATTAAGGTAATGGAAACCCCGTAGCGTGGCTTGTAACAAGCCGTTATTGTAGTGGGAGCATTGATTGCTTGCACTCGGCCGCTTGATTGACACGCATCAGCTCCGATATAGCCCGTAATGAGCTCGCGATTACCGTCAATTTTCGAAAGAAGACAAACTTCATTTTTGTCTACATATTTGTAGTTGCAGCACTAATGAGGGATTGCTTTTTTAACATGTGATAATTGACGTCAGAACGTCAGTTGAATGTGGTGTTTGGCACGGGGGCCGCTTCCCATGCTTGTGTCAGACTTGAGTGGTGGTCGGGTCAGTGTGACGGCCTGACGACGCTAGAATGTGTTCGTGAGAGATTTATGTTCAGGCGTCCGAGGTTTGCACCTGAATGACCCTTAAATTGAATATCAAAAGCTCTGCAAGTAACAATTAAAAGCTAGCTTCTCAAATACCAACATTCCATCCATCAAGCCATAATTAATATTCCAAACAGATTATTAGAACCGTTACTGGTAATCAGGTCAGGTTATTTACGTACAAATGAATGCTTGAACCGAGATAATTGTAACGAGTCGAGGATCCAGGATTAATACGGCGAGATACGTGGTCCTGTTAGATAAATAAGTAGGTAATCAAAATACCGTCACTCTTAATTAGTGGGTGCCGCCAGCGGCGCCGAGCTTTAACGGTCTCGAACCAGACTAGATTAGATGCATACCTATTAATATTATACATATATGTGGTTTAGTACCTACCTATATGTTTTTCATATGAAAAACAAGTGCTTGCCCGAGTAGGTAAGTGGAAAAGCTGAGAAAAAGCAATTTGCTGAAAGTAGCTTATGAAAAAATTAAGTGATCGCTCGGTTCACTAATGACTCTTTTAACCAATTTGCAAGAGGGGGAGGTTCTTAATTCGAATTCTTGTTTTTAATGTATGTTATCTGTTTCTTCAGTTTTGATCATAGACTTATCTACTAATCATCTTATGTTTTAAATCCATTCTTAACCAGGATCAAGAAGGATCTCGATTAATATTGGTTAATGAGTAATCTATTGAATATTATTTAAGTAAGGCAAGGTACTTTAATTCCAATAAATATCTGAATAAACAGAACATTAGATAGCGTTAAAGATTATCTGAATCACGAAACAGCCTTGTAGCAATTCCACACCAAGGCCTATAATGATACAATTAATCAAATTAATTCCTTAAATACAGACAGAATAAGTTATAAATTCCTTCATTATGGCCACGGACGTACGGACAGTCGGTCGATAGTATCCTGCTGATAGAGCGTGGTGAAACATGCTCGACAAATTAGGATGGACGTCGTTTGTCATAAGACTCTTGCGCATAGCCGCGTACGCATTTCATTTGGACGGCAATAAGGCCGGGCATGAAATATTGCCCCCTATCTATTGCGTTGGAAAATTTAGTTGGTTTATTATGTACATCAAGGTATGTTGATTATTACCGAATATTTTGAAGGATGTTAGATTTAGTTGCACCAACGGTTATAATTTTCAGTTATCACTTAATTTCATATAAAAAAACAGGATTGCACCTTGTTTCTTATCTGGCTGGATAAGAAAGTATTTTCGTTTAGTGCAGTATTAAAAAGACAGTGAAATTATCCCTCCGGGAGAGGAACTACAGTGGCCAACCTGGAAATCTCTTAAGCGTTTGCGGGCCCAGGTTGGCCGCTGTAGAAATAATCTGGCCAAATGGGGTATCATCGACCCGTCCCTAGTGCAATGCCATTCTGGAGCCCCTCTGCAGGATATGGGCCACCTCCTTTCTTGCCCATCCTGCACAGCTACCTGCACCATCCAGGATCTAAACGAAGCCAACGAAAGAGCTGTGCAGGTGGCCAAATACTGGTCGGGTACCTACTATTTGAGTTCATCGACACGAAAAGAAGAAGAAGAAGTGAAACTATAATGCAAGGTGATTTCCAACATTCTTATCCTTTTACTACCTTGCCTACCTACCATATTAGATGATAAAATGTAATCGCTTAATTTGTAACATAAAGTTGCAGGTGAGTACGTTAACGACTTTTCATTTACTTGGCTTACAAAGTAATCTTCAAGTGTCATCTTTTTAATGGCGCCAAGGACTAGTGATGTACGATCCAAACCGATATTTTACAGTATCGATACAATAGGATGCGATGCTCCGATATTTTGGATCGATAGAAACGAATACGATAATCGCTTGGATTGATATAAACTGTTGGAATCGAAATGAATGGACCTTATCATGACACATTGTCTCAATTTGGATGATCAGTTAAATGAAGACAGGAAAGGATTTCAAAAGAATTCCTTGAATTCAGCATAGACTCTAGATCTAGATATACTCTTAGAGGAATAACTCTGTGACTGTTGGGAAATGGCAAGGCAGATAATGATGACGATGACTATACTTGCATTTGAATCGATGAATCGATACTTCGGATCGATACAAATACAAGTATAGTCTATCGCAGAGGACGATAATTTTGATACGAAACGATATTAATTATAAAATTGGTTCGAAGCTATTCGATGGGGTCCTATTATCGTATAGTTACGACCCGGATCGATACGGATGCAAGTGTAGTGCATCCCTACAAGGAACCTAGTGACGTCGTCTTTTACTTTTTAAAGACCTCTAGATAAATGTAAGTACGAGCGGAACTAATCTTTCTCGTGGACATGAATATTCAAATTCGTGGTTGAGTTTACATTAAATTAATGCTCTGGTCCTTTTATATGGTGAAGAACATTTGTAAAGTCTGTCTACTAATATGTGGAACGATTCGGACGGCGATACATCACAACTTTTTATTTTTACTACCACTAAATTAGATTAACGTGTTTCTAGCTATTTGTTAGCGGCCCCGTTGATTTCATTAAAGGAGTTTTTGTGTTGACGCCGACCGAATTTTTTGTTCTATTTGCTGTAGGCCTGCCTATAAAATATTAACGTAATTACAACGTTAGATTTATTACTTTTAATTAATATTGACATATTTGAGTTTGATTTATTGTTGAGATAGGAAATTTTACCGAAAGGGAAATGATTGCTGCTATGACAATTTTAGGATATGAAAACGTTTAAAAAAAAGCATGTCTAATTTATTGGTATTTACACGTATTGTGTGTACATCTGTAATATAATAAGGTAGTCAGTGAAAAGAATGAGCAATGGTGAGAGAACACGATGAGTGCTTCTATCCAACTACTATTATGAATGCGAAAATTTGTGAAGATGGATGTTTGTTACTACAAAAACTACGGAAAGAATTTGGATGAAATTTAGCACACAGATAGTTTATAACTTGGATTAACACATAGGATACCTCTAACGCGGGTTTTGTCGCGGGCATCGGCTAGTTGAGCAATAAAAGCACTCATCATGTTCCTCAATACACTTACTTCACCTACAAAGCATGATTGGATCGTATCGCCTAACGGCTGGTTAACCTTTTATTCCAAGACATAAAGTTCCCATGTCCTTGTTACAGAAACATTCCACCATTTGGCAACAGCAGCATCCCCCCGCCGGTGATCACCGTCAGAGTGACCAGAGAGACGAGAGAGACACGCGAGCCCAGCTGCCAGGGAGTCGACAAGAGATACCACGAGTGCAATGATATTGTAAGATTTATTTTATAACTAGCTGGATAGTTATATCATTGAGTTGTCAAATTAGTGACGTGACAGCTTGCCCACAACATCTATGGGGGACTCGTTTAGACAGCTTATACAGGGCGTAAGGGACACCGACAGTTCAGTGCATCATTCTGAACCATAGAAATTTCACATAGAAATTTTTCATCGGTTATTAAAAAAAAAACTGCTGTATCCTACAAAAGTCCAATACCCACACGGTCCAAATGAATAAAACAGCTGTTATTTTAATTACAGGCGAAAAAATTCCTCCTCCCTCCCAACTATCCTATTGTTATGAGTGTAAAGAAGGAACGAGTGAAACTAAAGAGTGGGTAGGTTAGGTATTAGATCATGCTTCAATGGATACGAAGCCCCGATGCAGCATTCCTGCAACATCGAGTCACTTGTCAAATGTCATGTCAAACGTTTTAATTGGCAGTTGTCATTATTGATCAACCGATCGCATAGGTGGCATGAGATTTGACGGCAGATTTAAATACCTCACAAAATATTTGATTAGGATTTCAGACAATTAGGAAGTTCGTCCATTTTTGTCTTGTTTTATCTGCAATAAAGACAGTAATAATCATTTTCTTTCAGTGTAATCGCTACCTAATCGCATCAGAAC
Organism: Standfussiana lucernea; assembly: GCA_964057025.1. Lineage (NCBI taxonomy): Eukaryota > Metazoa > Arthropoda > Insecta > Lepidoptera > Noctuidae > Standfussiana > Standfussiana lucernea. The sequence continues at coordinate 8,680,210 of OZ059803.1, read as the reverse complement.
CATTTTATTTACGTAACTTTTAATTGTAACACCACTAATGAATATGTCTCAAGTATTCGTCAATAAATATGAATAATGACCCGCAATAATTTGTTCGACTGCTTTGCACGAATAAAACCTTTATTACTGAAGCACTAAATACTGGCACATTAAAACTGATTACTGATTTACGACCGAGTATATCGTAAACGTTTCTTTGATTAGCATTGTTCTATTCAATTTGTTTTGTCACGGCCGGCATAAATGTTGATTTTACAGTGTTTGCGTATTTTCATTTCTTGACACTGGACATGGGTGAAGTTGTTTGTCAAAGATCGGGGGTCAAAGGTGTGGATGATTTGTTAGTTTTTATGGAGGATGAATCATTTTGCAAATAACTTACAGCTGGAGTTGAGTAGGGCTGTATGGCTATCGCCGTTATGTAAGCAATGTTTTATTTTCCTCTTTTTAATTTACATATTTACCGCATCGAAAAACTCTTCCTACTGAGATATTATTATGTTCTACGATATACCACGAATATTTTTGTAGTTTTTGTGTATATAGATATATTATCTATACGGGGTGAAAGGGACACCGACGCGAAAACAGAAGCACATACCCCCACATAACACGCGCTTTAATAGAATGTAATTAATTTTAATTTAGCTTTTTCATTTTTTTTTTCTCTTTTTCAAAGCAAAGTAGAAGATTTCGTTTGTTTGCTTTTTTTGTCATAAAACAAATGTTTCTTTTTATTAGGGGAGGACACTGGCTCTTGCAACACAGTTTTAACTATCGCAGGAGTCAGGGAATTCCATTGCATATGAGTACAATGTTTTATGTCAGTAAATATTTTTTAATTTTTTGTTACATAGAAATATTTCGTCTGTTATTTAATAAAAATCTGCTGTTTCCTACAAAAGTGCAATACCTACACTGTCAAAATGTATGGAACAGCAGATTTTTTTTTCGGGTTCAGAATGATGTGCTGAGTATGTGGTTTCCGTTTTCGCGTCGGTGTCTCTTCCACCCCGTAAAAAAAATTGCTTCTTCCTATATCCGTTTCTATAACGGAAACTTTGAAACCATCCAACCAATATGACCCAAACCGTTTCATTAGAAAGGCAATAATGCGAAGATGGTTTTAGACCATTAAGGGTTCATTCACACGGCTTCCGTCGTTGCCGATCCGTCATAAACCACGATACGTCATGACGGATGGACGTTCACATTGCATACGGAATCGTATTTTATCACGATCCGACAAAAATATTTAACGAATTGATGTTCACATTAGTTTCGTGATTTTTCGGGAGCGAGCGCATCAGCGAATCCGTCACAAAAAATTCACATTGCATTCAAAAAGCATTGCCGCCGTCAAAATTGACGGATCGCGAAAAAAGACGATACGTCAAAAAAACGAATTGTCATCGTGTGAACGGGCTGTCAAACAATGCATTAGGCGCCTATAGCGTAGTAGCACACGCCTAGTATCCGCTAGTGATAATATAAAGCTTCCAGGACGTATCAGTATGATGTTATCCACGATTTTGTCACAAATATTTTTTGTAGTTTTTAGCTGTAACGCGTTGGGGACTACAAATCAGTTTCGATGAAACGATAGATAAACTACTAGGTACTAAAATTTGTTGGTAAAATACAGCCGCTCTAGGCATCGTTCGGTTCATTCTATTTGTTTGATATTTATTTAAATTGTTGGACAACAGCAAAACAACCTAATTTGCTCTTTAGTGAGAAAAATAGATAGATATAACACGCGCAAGGGAATAATTTCTTAGGGTCCTTGTTTTCAAAATTGACGAGGAGATGACTGTTTTGACACTCAGGGTAACCTCTGTTCTTGACTGGAATGATGACCCTCGTTATCATTTGTCTTTTTCTATTTTCTACCCCTTTTACTTGATTTTCTTTATGTGGCTTTAATTTTACCGGGACCCCGAAATAAGATTCGAAGCTGGGGGACTCAGTATTGTTGTTTATTTTACGACAGTTGTGTTTCTAGTTAATGGTGTACGCAATAGGGTGTTGGGAACGACATCGAGACACGTTGGTGAAAAGAAAATTGCCAACCTAAAGACGTTAGGTACATCATTGTGGGTGACTAGGGAGGTTTTGAGGGTGAGAGAAAAATACAGGGTGGAAGAGGACATTGACGTACAAACGGTTACCACGTTTAAAAAAAAAACGAACTGTTTCCAATAAAAGAACAATAACCTATACGGTCAAAATGTGACTATGGAATAGCTGTTTTTTCACACAGATAAAAATATATGGCTGACAGTTCCTAGTGACAGCGTAGCATTAGTAAATTCTATCATGGTGTCTAACAACACTAGTATTATTTAATACTTTTAGCTAAAGTTAATTTAATCACTGTTTTAAGCTTTCACGGTTTCTAACTGAACCTACACTATCATTTACGGGATATCTTCCGCGATTAATGTTTATATTGAGCTCCCGATATTTCGACGCTGTTGCAAGCGCCATGATCACGAGATGATATCCCGTAAGTGATAGTGTAAGTTCAGTTAATGTTTTTTATTTTGTTGTAGCCCTGTCCCGGTGGAGCAAAGAGTAGTCGGGCGGCGCAATGTGCGGCGTTTGACAGAAGACCTTTCCGCGGAAGATTCTACACCTGGGTTCCTTATATCGATGGTTAGTAGCATACTTTCTATACATACTCAAGTTATATGCACAGGCGAAACTTCATAGACTTGAGAGGTGTCGATATCTTTACTTTTTAAGCTTGAATTGTCCTACGGCAAAGGCCTCCCTCATTTCCTGCAAATTCTCTCGTTGATTTTCCTTTCGATCAAAATCTAATTTTTTTGGTAAATGAGGTCGCTAATAAGCACGTTAAGCCTTTAGTCCCGGTTGTCATTTGTAGATCTTTGACAATCGTTACAGGTAGTCAGTGGCCCGAATGACTGACAACCAGTGTTACCAAAGGTTACTGTATTACCCAGTACTAACTGGTTTGTGAGGTCAGATAGGCAGTCGATCCATGTAAAATAATGGTATTCAGCTAAATGCGGTAACACTGGAAGCAGACCCCAATAAATTTGGGAAAATACTAAGCAGATGATGAATTGATGGATTGTCCTACTGCAAAGGCCTCACGCATTTCCTCCAACTTTTCTCGATGAAGTTCCTTTCGATCGATATCTAATTTTTTTGGAAAACGAGTTCAACGGTCGCTAGTAATTTAGTTCCCTGAAAATTTTAAATTATTTATTTAAAAGAAACCTGATGCCCTAAACAAAATTACTGTCAGTGTTATCGGTGTTGGAAAAGAAAAAAGTATGAGACTCAAATAATCTCAAAAAGCTTAAGAGAACTATCTAGGAGACCTTTTTATGAGACTTATCTAGGGTCCCCTGGATTGAAAAATAATGTAAGTCAGAAATTGACAATTCTGATTTCACGATTGCCAAACGTGGTGATTCATAAATCATATTTATTTCTGCAAATTGGTTTTTAAAACACTTTTACACGTCACATCATGTAATGTTTTAAAGCTAGATGGGGCCGATGTTTCGTATCTGACTACTCTGAGAAGAAACAGCCGAAACAAACTCAGAGGTCACTGTCTCTTATAAAGCGAAGACATTCGTTAAATCATATGAGGACCATGCAGATTAATACTTGCGCTATTTCTGTAAGAGAAGGACTGTCCCTTAAGGACTGAAGGACCTTTGCCTTACTGTGGAACATAACAGTTTTTTAGGGTTCCGTACCTCAAAAGGAAAAAACGGAACCCTTATAAGATCACTTTGTTGTCCGTCCGTCCGTCCGTCTGTCAAGACCGTTTTTCTCAGGAACGCGTGGAGGTATCAAACGAATATGAAATTTCTATATGATACTTAGTTCTACTGTCCCTGGAAGCTGTAGAAAAATCAACCTTCTAAGTCAACGCAATCAAAAGATACAGCCACTTAGGCCGCAAATTTCCGCAAATTTTCGAAACTCGCACGGGAATCAAAACCTACAGGGTACTTCCCGTGAACTTAGAATCTTGAAATTTTGTACGAAGTCACGTCTTATAGTACAGATATAGGAAAAATTACGAAAACCGTAAATTTTTAGTTTCGTCATATAAAAAAAAGTTATATACCCACAGGTTTGTACGGAACCCTCGGTGCGCGAGTCCAACTCGCACTTGACCGGTTTTTTTTTTTGTTTTATCATCTTCATCATTAAATCGTCATATATCTTTAATCTTTAATACATTTTATGAATATTGGTTTCTGCATTGTCTAGATGTTATGACTTAAAAACCATTCAGAATAGCGAATGACGTAAATATGAAATTATGCATACACATGCATAAACTCTGCTGTTCGCACCTTATGAATGTAAACATAAAACCGTTGGAATTCACAGAAGGATTTAGTCATAACAGTTTCCTAATTTTTGGAAGTTAGGTAAAATACGTTGATCCTAAAGTTTGTCCAGGGTATAATAAAACCCACCCCACCCTTAGCGAAGCCGAAAGGCGCCTTTTTCTCCGAGACCATAACTGGGAGTCTTCTAGGATATATTGGTGGGTCAAAGTTACCAGCAATATTTTTTGCGTAGAGTTACTTATATAAATGTACAGCTTGGTTGACGGCTTCGTGAAGGGTCTGTTTACACCTTGTATTTATGTAGAACCTCTTTTCACATTTTCCTGCTTGTCATCATCACCCACAACCTTCTGCGTCCTATTGTAGGTTATCATGCCTTCTTTCTGTAACACCACTTTTTTCGAACTTTTATTTCTTATTTTTTTAAACCAATCTTTTGTACAACAAGTCACGGATTCTTTATACCAATCCACGCTCATCGAACAACCGGCGGCATGTTGCCAGCACTACAGCTTATTCGATTACATGTTCTGTCTGTGCCTATTAACTAAAAGCGCTCGTGTCCCTAGACAAAGCCTAGACCCACTGATTGTGTTTTGACTGCAAGCCAACTGCTAGAGAGCTGTTAGAATTCAGTTACACACATGCATGTGTTTATCTGTATGTATGTAACTGGATTCTCGAACGCCGATATCGGCAACGGTGACTATTTCTGTTTCCGATTCGTTTTCGGCGACTATAGGTTAGGTAGGTGCCTTTACATTTATATATATTTATAGTATTTTAACATATATTTATAGTATTTTATATGTCCTTGTAGTTTATCTTAGTATTTAATTAAAATTAATTTCAAATAACACACCTACCGCTGTTTGTCTCTGCATCACCCAAAGGTGGACTCGTAGAAAATACCTATGACATTAAGTCCGTCTCTGTGCCATTGTACTTGAAATGTTAAATAAATAATAAATAAATAAAACTTATCTTCGCACTGAGGATACGTGCACGGGATGGGTACGTTAGATTACCAAGGTGGTTTAATAGTATTGTATGTTGGACGCAGCTTTCTTGAGCTGGTCTCGAATGCTGTTGAGATCTCTCTTCCGCTGGTCTTTAAATACCTAAACATGAAGTTAAATAGGCTATTAGGTTACTGTACTGTACAAACTGTACTGTACTTGTTCCAAGTGTAGGTCTAAAGAACCTACCCCAACAGATGTAAGTGAGTGGTGTGCATACTGATTAAAGTGGTCTAGAAATATAGGTATTTATTTCTGTCCAGTTATCCTTTAACAGGTAGGTTTATTTCCGTGCTCTTCTGATCAAAAATTTGAAAAAAAAAGACATTTGTTTTCTGTCCAGTTATTCCGTATACGGGTAGGTATCTTATCGTGTTAAAATGGTGTTCACATTGGTGGACAAAGAGAATGTAGAGGGTGTTCTGTGTGACATAAAGTGTCTCTCAGTGGTTGCAGTATTTGGAGGTTACAGTGAAGAGTCATGTTTGTTGCGGATTTAAAGGCAGCGTATTTTGTAAATACTTAATGAGTCATTATTAGGAATTTGTGTCGTTAGTGAAGACTAACGGCGTTCAGTGAAGACTGAAATTCTATAAGCTTACGAGTCGTTAAGGATTTCTTTACACATTCGTTGTGGCAATAATAAATATTAGTCGTTTAAAAGTAATTTTGACTTTCTTTTCCGTGGCTCAATATTTTATCGCTGCTTATGTTTTTCTTCATCTTCTGCAAAAATAAGACTGACTCCTTCCAATCTATTCCACAATCTACATCTCAACTCATCATACTTGTACGACGATGCTGCACAAACAAGAACAACAATTTGCACAACATTACAGCCGTGATAAAAAAAGAGAACATACTAATTGAGTGTCGACAGCTACTTCTAAGTTATAGCCCGTTCACACGAGGACGATTCGTTTCTATTTTGACGTATCGTCTTTTTTCAAGATCCGACATTTTTTTTGACGGCGGTAATGCTTTTTAAATGCCCGTGTTCACTCGCATCACGACTCCTGAAAAATGACGGACACGTCTTAAATCACGTACGTCAAAAAACACGAATCGAATTTTTGAGACGGATTGACTGTGCGCTCGCTCCCGAAAAATCACGAAACTAATGTGAACATAAATTCGTTTTTTTTTTACCGGATTGTGATAAAACACGATTCCGTATGCAATGTGAACGTCCATCCGCCATGACGAAGACGTGTGAATGAGCCGTTATTACTTCCCTTGTCTACGCATTTGATACGCTTGTTCCGTCAATTTGCTCGCCAATTTCTGTCCGAATTGCTAGTTGTCTTATCCTTCGGCGATAAAATTGAATTGTTGACGACTTCCAATAAATTGTAATGTCTTGTCTAATGTATGTCCTGTAAAATTGACAATAAGCACTTGGTCTGCATCGTTTGTATTCAGACACTGTCATTATCGTATTCGACATTGTGAATGATATCTCGTTTGTTACTAATGAGGGTCTCCGTTTCTCAATATTTTGTATGAAGGGTAATTCGTTGCCAGTGGCGCAGTTCCGAAATTTGTGTTTATTATATTCCGAAAATTGTGTAGGGTGTGGTTCATATTGCTCACTTAATCATACTTATCATGGTAGTATACTTTTTCCACTCTACTATTTCCATTAGGTACCAACATCAAAATGAAAGCGAACTTTAGAAAATATTTTTTTTCCGTCAATAATGTATTTTTTCCTTATACTGTGCAGGAGAAGGCATCATACGGGGAAGAGTGAAAAGTTTTACTCAACAGTTGGATTGTATAAATCAAGAAAAAAGCATCATGTATAGCTGACATTTTTCTAGAAAATGTCTGTACTGTTTTTTTTCCTTTTTTCCTCCCAAACCTCTCCTGTGCAAAATCTGGCCATGTTCGCCCCGCACAAATGATCAAATAGTCACACCACCTTCGCCACAATATGAAATTAATATCTAAACAATTATTTATCCAGGTAATGCACCATGCACGCTGAACTGCCGGCCCCTCGGGCAACAGTTCTACGCGTCACTATCACTGGTCGCTGATGGAACTCCCTGCACCCAACAAGGCTTCCGCGCGATATGTGTTCAGGGGATTTGCAAGGTAAGATATTACACTCTTTTAAGCTTTCACAGTTTATTACTAAACTTACATTGTCACTTACGGGATATCTTCCGTGATTTTTAATTATTATGAGCTCCTGATAGTGACAGTGTAAGTTTAAGATATTAAATTTTAAACCCTTAGTAGAAACGGTAATTTTTGTCGGGACATCTTAATATCAGATGAATGACGTCCAGCGCTGGAGATAGACCTTCCCCTAGGGTCGCGGTCGTCACGTCGTCACTTATCACGTCGTCATTTGTAACGTTGTCACTTTTGGCACGAATTCAGTGGTGTCAATAAGGACTGGTTATTCTTCTTTGAACACACCAGTATGCAGAGCTCCTTCTAGAACTAGTGATACTGTATGTTTGGTTCAGGTTTTTTCAGTTTTTTTTTGTTCTCCTTGAAAATTGGAAGCTCTTTGAGTCGATTGTCAACTTTTTGGCTGGTGGTAAATTATGCAGTTGAAATTATTATACATCTATGATATGTGTGTTTTGGTTAATTCAATTTACGAAAATAGTCGACGGTGCCTACGTACAAAACGACATATCTAAACATTGTATGGTATACAAAAATATAAAGATTAAAACCAATTTAAAATCAATTTTATGAAATAACGTTATGTTTTTGTTAATGTCATAATTTAGTACTCGAAATAGACATCTTTAATGGCGGAATGCAAAAAACTTTACGCGCTTATAACGTTCTCCTGTAAACCATGTGTGTTTGGGCACGTCGCTTTGTACGTAGGAGCCGTCGCTATCATCTGCCTAGCCGTTTCCTAACTATGCTGGGGGTCGGCTTCCTTTCTGACCGGATGCAGCTGAATACCAGTATTTTACATGGAGCGACTGCCTATCTGACCTCCACAACCCAGTTCGTACTGGGTAATACGATACCCCTTGGTAAGACTGTCAGACTTTCGGGCCACTGATTACCTGTAACGACTTTCAAAGATGTACCTACAATTGACAGCTGGGACCAACGGCTTAACGTGCTTTCCGAGGCACGGAAGAAACGCGGTACGTAATGGATGGTCACCCATCCACGGACCAATCTAGGCAAGCGCGGCTTAACCTGCCGATCGACCCGAGCGGCTGTTATTATTTAGCCACGAGCTCCTCGATCTATGTTGCTTTAATTTCATATTCTTATATAAATTCTAAGGCAATCGCTATCGGGCAAGTTTCACATGTCGTAATTCCAGTGAAACCTTTTATTTTCTAACTATATGCTTACTCCTTTGTAAGACCTATACTTGTCACATTATTAATGCAAATTGTCGGACCAATTTTATCATATTTTGTATGCAGACCACGCTTCAGCAAAATGTCTACTTAGACCGGCGGGGCCATGAGTGTAAAGCTTGCAATTATCTGATTTTGTCACAGTTTCCCTTTAGAAGGAACTACCTTTTCAACTCCCTGAAATACTTTCGTCTTACAAGGAGTTTTTGGGTGATTGGAAAATGGTGGAACGCAGCATCCTTCTTACTCGCTTATACGGGCATACGAATGATTACCACGATCACGAATGATTTTGTTGGGACTCCTAATATTGCCTTACTATGATTTCCAAAATATAATTAGTAGATGCATACAATGTGGATAAAAAGCAGCAAAATGTGTAAACGACATTGTTGCCTTTGCGAGTAAATCCTGGATGACGTTGGCACAGGAACGCGGCAGTGGTTGAAGTCTGGCTATGTTTGATGGCGATGACAAAGATGTAAGGATTAATTCAGAAGCGTCTGTTTAGGAACATAATATACCATTAATATAAGGTCTATCTTTTCATACCCGAAATGTTTTAAGAGTAACTTCTATTAGTCGTAAAGTCGCCATAGCGACGAAAAAAGAAATTTTATCTAAGTGTTTTTGTTTTTACAAAATTATTGTAATTCTAAATTTTCTCGAGACATTTTGCATAAAACCTTTACTCTCTATTAAAAAAAAATACGACGTAGTATTCTAGCGTAATGGATGTTAATAAATAAGGAGCCAGTATTTATTTTGTGGATCAAGTAATTTTAAATTATTTATTTTTATGAAAATATACTTACGAAATAAAATAAAAACCATTGAAATGGCTTCGTTATTAGATGATTCTCTGAAAATATTTCATGCATGAATAGTTTGACCATAAATATATATCTAGTGATAAGTGTATTTGACCATGAAATCTTTTACTATCCAAATACCAAAACGATTGTTAAAATTCCTTTGGTTTATCCATTCTTTGAAGTTTTATATCAGTCTAGCGGTCACGGGCAAACTATGATCAGTTCCTATATTTAGTATTTTGACGTCATACATAACTGTGTACAGCTTGTTTTGTTCCGCTCAGTTTGTCAATCCCATTCGGATATGAGTATGGCATTGTGAGATGCATTCAGAGTTGCTAGTGTTGTGACGTAAGCCCTAGGAATACATAGAAACGTCAATTTCGTTGACTATGTAGCATTGAGGCAACATTTGTGCTCGACACACATTCGGCGTTATTCGCGCGAGCAATAAAGCTAGATGAATTGTCTATTGAGTATCGAGTGAGGTGGCGTCTGCTCCTGCTCTATAAATTATTCAATCGTTGCAACACTGTGCCACAAGGACGCCGTAATCGTAAATAATTTAGTGTATTGTTTATTACGTGATAATGATTCGTTTGTCGGGTGTTCGCTGTGGCTGTTTACGTGTGGTACTTTGCCCTCTCGGCGTTGTCAAGCTGATAGATAATTTTATTGCCACGAGCCTTCAGTCTTATAAGACGAGATTCATCGCTACCTGACGGGTTGTTCGAAGTTGATCTTCATCTTCATTTCAGCTGAAAGATGTCTACAGCTGTCATGGCTAGGCATCAGCAAACTTCAACCCATCTTATCTAAATCTAAGTCAAATTAATATCTCTTAGCTAGCGTAAGACTGTCATATACTTTCTAAGGCAAAAAGAAGAATTAACGCGTATCTAGTCAATTACTTTTAACGAATTAACTTACCTACGTGAAAGAGACTTCAATTACTGACACAATAGCTATGCGAAGAAAAAATGGCCTGCCAAGCTAGAGAGGTGATAAAATATAAAGATACTTTCACAATATACTGTTAGCACCTGTAGTAGCATGTGGCTTAGTGGTAATGGTTGGTGAGTTCAAATCCAGACTCTTTACTTTATCTTATTAATCTAATCGCAACTGCTCTCAAAACGATAATGGGAAACATCGAGAGGAAACCAGCATGTCCCAGAATCATAAATTTTAAGACAGTTGTGACATCCACCAGTCCCACAAAGAGGAGTTCTGTGTCCCAGCAGCAGAATATTTTTAGTCTGTTTTATTTATTTATTACTAAATAGGCTTGCGTTTGGCCGCAATGCGCCTAATGTGATGCGATAATGTGGCGTAGAAGAAACCGATTCACTCGGACTTCGAAGAGATACAACGATCGGGATATAGAAGCCAGCAGTGAATGCCACAGCCAGGTTTGCACAATAAATGTGGAAGCATAACGCTTTGTTTGAGTCCGTGGAACTTCAACCACGTCTTCTTTCTTTATCGTGTGGTTAGTGCCTAACCTGGAGTCAGAGTTTTTATGCCGCCTATGGGCCTCTGACTTGAACCATAATATAACGGTAATGCTTTTCCGTATGCTCATCATATGATAGAATGGGGATGGGGGAATTAGATTGTGTAATTATACAGTACTCTCCGAAACGATTATGCTAATTACGAACTAAAGTATTGAGTTTTACTAAGTGGTGTCGTGTATGGACCCGGGGAGCTTTATTCGTGCCTATGCCGGGAATTTGCAATAATGTAACTAACTAAATTGCAATTAATCGGTTTTATGAGTTCAGTTATATTTTATAATATAATAAACTACTGTAATAGTGAAATTGTTGATTGAGATTTGTTGAATTGCATTCAGAATTTATTGATCTTAATCAATCGTGTCTAATTATTGGGCGGTATTGTCATTTAGCAATACCTTAATAAGCTACAACGGAAACCCCGATTTATATATGTAGAGACCTAAAGATTTATAGTTCAACCAGTCGTGTGCCTATGGGATTCTATCAGCAAATATGACAAAAATCCATACAAAGATTCATCCAAAGGGTGGATTTTCCAAAAAATCATCATTTTGTGTTATTGCGGGTCGGTGTTTTCGATTTCTGTTTCTAGGATATATGCCAGTTTCCTCACGATGACACGACGTTTTGTGAGATATAGACATGTATTCAAAGACATTATGACATGGGCCCATGCAGTTACGGGCAACTGTCAAAGAGAAGATCTGTGCTAAAGTGCTTTACATGGGATACCAGCTCTTAATTTTTTTTTTACGTCCATATATTAAATTTCATATACGAGTATGTCTTATGCCCTGTTTGTATCGGCCAGCTGACTGGCTCGCCAGTGAAACTGTCGGTCTCGTGACGGAAGCCGGCGGCGCCAGTCGGTATGCGAGAGATCAGTGATTAGCGCCACCCACCGCCCCAGGCCACGAGACAGTTTCCTATTCCGACACGCTTTTATACGTGAACGGTCTAAAATTTACCTTTTAGGAAGTTAGGTAAGTAAATAATCACTTAATCTCCAAAACTGGTACCTAGAGCAACATAAAATTAAGTAGTTTTTGATAGTGTAGGAATAGGAACAAGTTCAAATGCTCCATCGCTTCGAAATTTGTTACCAAGTTTTGCGATTTAGTTTATTTTGGAGGCGGAGGAACTCAAATGCAAAGCCTTCATTTCAAATAGACCAGTAACAGTCACTTTTAAATTGTCAATATATCATTAAAAAGAAAAAGACCGTGACTATGAAAGGAATGTAGTTATACAAAGTGAAAAGAATCTCCATTGCAAATGGAAGATCCTCTACCCGGAAAACTATACCTAGTTGCTAGTTGTTGTAAAACGTCCTGGGGGGTTACCATGATCTGATAGTGCAGGAATGTTTTAGGACTATTCCGAGAGTGGGAAGTGACAGTGCCAGACAGCTGTCTAGCGCCATCTCTTACCCACTCTCGGAATAATACTAAAACATTCCTGTACTAACAGATCGTGGTAACCCACCTGATGAGCAATAAAAACATGCAAAATGATCAAAGTAGAAAGAAAAGAGAAAACATGATGACACTTAGACACCTATCTTTCTGTATACCGACCTACTTTATCTAAATAAAATGATATTGCTGCTTATAAAGTCGCCATCATCCCAAACATAATAGACCAACTAAAGTAATATTCGCACAACAATAGGCTTCCGGAAGGTTGCGTCCAAAGCTTCTTAAATTAATAATGTCTGCGATTATGCTTCTATTTATAGTAATGTAGATAAAAGCTTTACAAAGTGCGCCATACATCGTCGCTTTTACCTTGGAGCAGATATAACGAAGCATTGAGACACCTACGTCCAAACAATGAGGTTAACAGGACTTTATATAGAATAGGTGCGAAGCAAGAGCAAGGGAATTCTTGCATTCCATCCCCTTTTACGTAGCCGGCCTCGGGCTCAGTCTGACACCGTCCGACATGATCGGAATACCCTAGACGTACGGCTACAGGCTAATTAGTCCCACGAGTAGAGTTACCAGCTCGAAATTTGAAAAGTCCTGACAATTTTTTGTAGGTTGTCATTTTAGTAGGTAGTCATCTCACTTGTTCTACTTTCAAAAAATTCTCTGTAGTCGAAAAGTCCGTACAAATGACAAGGCTGGACAAAGTCCGGATGGAAGCCCAAAAGGCCGGACAAATCCTGACGGATGGCAACCGTACCGCCGAGACAGCACTTTGACACCTTACAAATAGTGTAGCTCAACATTTGCACACATATTCGCTTTAATTGCCGGTTGGTAAACGTCAATCATTCGAACATTTAGCCTCAAGATAACATTTGTAATAGATATATAATTGCAGCGCCACGGACAGTTATTCCTCGAAACGTGGTATTTAAGTTATCCAAATGAGTAGGACTTGTAATCTCTTATTTATTAGACGTAATGTAAATATTATGAGCTGTTTATGATATTTTGTACCATATTTAATACTTTGATGCAGACAGTTTTGTGTGTAAATGTTTAATTAAAACTGCAATTACTGGAAGTCTGTGGACTCAATCTAGAAGTTCTTGTTAACTTGGGGATAAGGCACTTTGTACACTATCATGAAATCTTAAATATGGACATGATTGACTTGTCAACAACCACTCACTGTCCTCTCAAAGCCCACTCTAATCTTGTATTTACAGTGTTTGTGCCTACTTTATACAGGGTGAATTTTTAAAATGGGTAACTCTAGAATAAATAAAAGCGCCCAATTCAAACTCCAAATGATCACCGTTAAAATTGATGCTAATAATTATGTCTAGTATTTAAACCCATTAAAAAAATGCACAAATTTATTAATCACTCTGTATCAAATAAATTGGACGAAATTAATTGTCATTTGTGTTGAAAGCAAGGGAAAATAAATAAATATTCATCATATTTTTTTATTGGTATTTTTTACCGTGTACTAAAACAATAAACCCCAGAAATTAAATTACTACAATCATCTTCCTGCCCTTGTCCCAAATTGGACATGGCTTTTTCATTCATATTATCATTCCTCACATCAACCATCCATCTTTTCTTTGCGCTTCCTCTCCCTCAATTTTTTTTACTAATATAGCGTATTAAGAACTTCTGCAGCAGAGAGCCGTGAATGGTACCACTTAGCAATCTGTTCACGACTTTTACGATAAAATCAGTTATCGGTCTCCATTTGTATATACGCATATATAAATAAACAACTATGAAATATTCTATGCCATACGACTAACCCAGAAAACTATGTCAATGACTGAATTAGCCATTTTATGGTACGCTATAAATATCAATATAATGTAGTATTCCGTTATTACGGTTCCCTTTACCTATTATTGCCGACTTATCATTTTCTTCTATTACCATAACCATATTGAATGGCATTAATATTTTAAAAGTTTTTAAAAATAGACGTGGACTACCGACATTTCTATTTCGATAAAATTAATGCAATAAAATGATGAGTTGGTCTAGCAGTCGTAAGCGTTACTGCTGAGCGCGAGGCCCTCGGGTTCGATTTCGTAGTCGGAAAAGTGTTATTGCGTTTTCCCATCGGGAATTTTTCAGTGGCAGACACGGAGTGTGGATTTGCGCCCTGTTGATGGCAATAGGCTCGCCCCTATTAAATGGGACTTAAACATAACTGGCGAAATTGTGGTGTACTATTAGGTACACCTCTGCCTAAGCCTTCGGGAATAACAGTTGTGATGATAAGTTATGAATAGGGTTATTGGTTTTCCCATCGGCAATTTATCAAGAGCAGCCCTAATTCTGGATTTGTGCCCTGTTGATGGCGATAGGCTAGCCTCTATTACATGTTATTTAAACATATCTGGCGAAATGTGGGTGTGCTATGGGTACATTTCTGCATACCCTTCAGGTATTCCATGCGTGATGTTATGTTAGTGTGTGACCTGAGATTTCTATTTTGGGAAAAATAATTCAATAAAAAGTAAATAAGAAGTAGATAATTTAAAAACATTTGTATGCCAATGAAGCAAAACATAGAGCTACTATTTTTTTGTTTAATACCATCTATGTAAAACCTATGTTTACAAATGAATAAATGATTATGATTATAATCTCAATACAATAGGTAGTAAGATGCAAGCGTGCATACCCAACTCAAAGGACGTGCATACCTAAATCATACCTCACATAAACTGTGTGATTGATGTAAAAAATCATGATTTCGTGCGGTGTTTGTTTACTGAATATACTCGTAACAAAAAAAATACACTATCTAAATTAAACCATGTTTTGCTTTTAGGTTTCACTAACCCTAATCAACTCTTAAACATAACATACATAACATCACGCCTGTATTCCCCTAAAGGTTAGGCATAGATGTACCTAATAGCACACCCAAATTTCGCCAGTTATGTTTAAGTCCCATGTAATAGGGGGCGAGCCTATTTCCATCCAAACTCCGTTGCTACTGGTAAATTTCTGATGGAAAATCCAATAACACGCATTTCAATTTTTTATTGTTGGTTTTTCAATATCTAGCGCTGAAAACCAAACAGTGCATTGGTGTCATTCATGAGTGGTGAACAAGTTCATAACTATACCAAACTGGCTGACTCGCGCAACTTCGTCTGCGTTACTTTTCTGATTAATGCTCCGCTCCTATTGGTAGCAGCATGATGTTATATAGCATATAGCCTTCCTCGATAAATGGGCTATTGAAGACTAAAATATTTTTTCAATTCGAACCAGTTGTTCCTGAGATTAACGCGTTCAACCAAACAAACAAACTCTTCAGTTTTATAATATTAGTATATAATATTAACATATGTTACCTATGAAAGTGTCTAAGCAAAAACATGTTAATTTGATCCCTTTGTAGTTCTAATAGCATTGTCCCATAAATATTACATAATAATAATTACTACAATTGGTGTCAAATCATATATGGCCGAGTCTATGATCTCTATGAGTTTTATGTGACAATAGACAAGAGTGTTATGTAAACTATCGTAAAATAAAATAAATTAGCCGTTTGTGAACATGAATATGAATTTATGTTCATGATGGCGCCAAATTGATCCCTTTTAAAAGTTAAGCACATACCAGATGTTTCACTCGAGTGAATGGTTCTCTGGAGTAATTAATGTTCAATTTTGTCTTTCACTAGAAGTGAAACGTTTAATGAAAAAGTGAATAAAAAAAGACATTCATTAGTGAATCGATCCAACGATGTTGATTTTCAGCACTTACTAGCCTTGCCTGCTGAGGACGAGGTTCTGGGTTCGTTTCCCAGATCGTGTAATGGGGTTTTCCCATCTGGATTTATGCCCGGTTGTTGGCTTAAACATAACTGGCGCAATATGGTTGTTCTATTAGATACACTTCTATCTAACCCGTTATGAAAAAAAAAAAACAGATGATCGTTCATGTCTGCGCCACAAAAAATCAATTGAGTGAACTATTGATTCTAGTGAAGTGTCTAATATCACCTTTAGCACTAACACGTAAAATAATTCTTAGGTGACATGAAATAAGATTGAACAATATACGTTCTCAATAAACATGTTCAAACGACGTAATAGGCGGTCTTTTTGATGAGGTTTCTAGCTTGGTTTTATGATCGACACTTTTGTACGAGACAAATTAATGAGTATTTGTAAAGCGTGGTTTTTTAAGACCGACATCCATAAACGTTATTTAGCACGAGCTTTGACCTAGACCTGTTTTCGTCTCTATCTTGCGTTTGTAGTTTTACAGGAATAATCAAAGTACGTGCTAATTAAAGATCATCACTCAATCTCAGCATAAGTTCCAATTGTTTTATACAGGTTTTGCTTTTGGAGAAGTGCTTGATTGACTCCTTCATCTTTGAGATTTAGCCTTGAATTATCAATAAATCATGTTGATAGTGTCCATTTGTGATGTTTGGTTAGAGCATGCCCATAGGCTGAAATTGAGTAAACTGAAGTTGGCACCTTGGGAGAGCACTCGAAGACCGAATTGATTGCTTGATTCAAACTGTGATTTTGTATAATCGACCTCACAATTGGTTATTGAACCTTATTGAAGTTTCAATTTTGGCACCATTTTGGCACCTGCTCGAAATTTTGTTGTTAAAAGCGGTAAAGCATTTACGTGGCAACGCCGCCATTCTCTTGAGCACATTACCAGCTGACAGAGTTGAGGAGGACTTTTTTATGCCCTGTTATAGTTTGTTCTTAGTTTCTTGGTCAGATAGGCAGTCGCTCCATGTAAAATACTGGTCTTCAGCTGCATCCGGTTAGACTGGAGGCTGACCCCAACATAGTTTGGAAAAAGCTAGGCAGATGATGATGATGATAGTTTGTTCTTAGTTTTTTTTTTTTAATTAATAATGTGTATAAAAAAAATATAAAAAAATAAAAAAAAACCCGTTAAAAAAATATTTTCTTTTATGTGGAGCATTTTATCGAGGAGAACAAGAATCCAAGCAGTATAAAAGATGAAAATATACTTTTCAAAAGATAAAAGTCTTTTATGATAAAAAGATACGTGTCGTGTTCACAAGGCCCGATGGTGTCGATCAATTGAAATACTTCATTACATTCGGCGCAAGTTTTACGAAATTGAATCTCCGAAGCTGTGACGTGGGATGCATTAGTGTGGAGTGCGGGACACAACGAGATTCTGAGAATAAAAGATTATGCAGTTTCCTTTCTTTAACCCGGTGGGATTTCCCATCAGCAAAAATGAAGAATTTGCCATATAAACTATTAAAGCCGTTTAGGGATGACTAAACAGATATTCTTTGATAGTGTAATAAACACTTTTGATCATGCATTCATCACCCAGCGGTTTGCTCTATGCGTAATCTGTCAGTGAATATAAGATTTTAATAAATAGATTTAGTCAAAAGGAATTCAAATAACTGAAACTTTTAACATTCAAAACTGACCATTATAGTTAGCTTAAATGTAGGCTAAATTACAGAAATGCTAGGCTTAAAACGACAGCAACGATTTGTTAATACGCAAACGATTTGCATCGCGAGCAGAAAACGGTCCACTGCTGAGTTTTCACAAGAGAACATAGTGTTAATACTGTTTGTTTTCAATTATTATGTTACAGTAGAAATAATTCCCAGGTGATTAACTAATTGTTTTAAAAAAATAAGCAAAATTGTTTAATCTATAGCTGTGTGAAACAAAACATAGATGATCGTATTGTATAGTTTGTGCGTGATTTGTCTCGTGTGACATAAACATAAGTCATGTTGGGATGTGTGTGTCTGTGTCGGGACCACTCTGTCAGTTTGTCGGTTTTCCACATATGAATGCGCGCGCGACGCGTGCTTTGAGCGTCAGTAGTGCACGACAACGCGGCTTGCGCGCGGCTTACAGCGCATACGCTTATCTGCCGGGAAAACTCGTGCATCGTAACGTTCGATTTTTGTAAATTAAAAAGTTAAGTTAAAAAGTAAAAGAAGTGTTGTTGTTGTTGGTTGGGAATAGAAAGTGCGTGTTTTGATTGTTTTTTTTTTTTTTCATTTTGCTTGTGCAACAAAATGCATTTTTTTCGATGACCTATTGGTTAATTTATAAACAATCTTAGTTGTTACTTTTGATAGTTACAAAAACATCTAAAATTTAAAACATTGAATCTACAATGTCTTAATGGTCATTCAAACACAACATGTTTATTTGCTGGCGCCACGAAAGCTTTCACAAAATCACCCATCCGTATTAGCGTTCGCTTTGAAGCGAATAATTTAATTTCCGTTATTATCTCTTATCGTCTACAATAATAATTATATTCTCCGCTAAGTGTTGTAACCATCGTGCATCGGTCAATGACAATCCCATGTTAATTTGACGGCTGTCAAAGTTGGTTGTTGAGTAGATTGCATGGTCTGCATGGCAACTGGAAAGTCCCGTACATTCCGGATGCTTATAAGTACTAATCTTATCAGTTTCAAGTAACAAACGAATATCAAAGGACAAGATATTAACGTTAAGATATGCAGTAAAATTGTTCTTAACAAAACGTTAGGAAATGGTGGATCTTGGCTAATTTTCGTTGGTCGTACGGTATGTTGATTGTAACATGAAACTGCACTAAATGCAATGTATCTTTCCATTTGGTTGCTATTTATTTACGGCTTCCTGTTTTGACTTTCGTGTGAAGTTTTAGATGCAATTTGTATTAGGTAAATAAAAGTACCGTTATATAAAACTTTTGGAATGAGGAAAATACTGTGTAGAGATTTGTGCTACTCGGTAAACATCTCATGTCCAATGCTTTAATTTCGTGACTCAGAAGTGTCGTCGAAATTCTTTTAAATTATTATAAGAGAAGTATGTAGAAGTTGGCGTTCTATAGTTTCTGGCTGTAATGTTTAAAAATCTTGAACAAAGTAAATACTTAGGTATTTACTTTGTTCAAGATTACTTCATTTTAATCCAATTACTTTACATTTTCATTTTTCATTACTTCATTTTAATCCAATTACTTTAACCTATAAGACGCCAAAAAGTACGCAAATTAAGGCTAAGCAGAATTCCCTCTTCAAAAAATAAACAAAATAGTAAATCCAAAGGAATCCCTTCAATTCCGGCTGAAAATTAACAGTGAGTAGATCAATTAAATGTCGGCGACAGTCCGTTGATCTTACTGTCTGATCGAAAACAATTTTTGGCCGCGTCATCCGCGACACTGCTTGTGTTAATTTTTCATTAAGAAATTATTAAAAGACCGCTATAAAAGCTTCATCAGTGATCAACTAATTGGGGTTACTACAAGGTCGATTAACATCTGCTGTAGGGCTGACAATACTGAGAAGCGATACATATAATAGCACTAATTAGGGCCGATGGCGCCGTTGAAACTGAACGATCAGCACATTTAATCCGCGTTTAAGAGCTGTCTTTGTTGTAAATATTGTTGTGACACTGATAGCTTACTTAGCCAGCAATGCAGTTTGGATGTGGTGACCGCTATCAATTTCATTGGTGAAATTCGTTCTTAGTGTAGTGTATTTATTGAAGTGAAGTGCTTATTACCATGTGCTTTTGATGCCATAGTTCTTGGAGAATACAAGATATAGTGTTGATTATCGTAAATCTTGACAAAATCTTCGCAATTTTTCAGCAAAAATTTACATATTCAAATATGTCATAGTGTCCTGACAACCCTAAGTGTTGATGTCTTCTATGTCCTCATAGACAGAGGACATCTTTATTTCGGACATATTGCCATTCATCATCATTGTTATTCTCTGAAATTCGTAATGGAGCCGCTATTAAAATGCCAATAGTACTTTGGTTTATGTTCTTTGACACACAGCTATTGTGGTCATGAACAATTAGACAAATATGCAGCTTCTGTGATAAAGAAAAGCTTTGTGTGTTCAGCATAAAAAATCGTTTATGGTCAAGCTTTTGTCGATGTAACGAGCGGTGCAAAAAAATATTAATGCACCGGACAATCGACCTTTTTTTCTTGAAAACTATTCCCGGCAGTGGAAATAATGAAACTTAAATTTGTCATATTAAACTACAACTTAATAATCGGGACGTTTATTAAGAAATTATTTTAATAAAACCTTCAATAAAATTAAAAATTTCGTGATGGCCCAGTGGTTAAGTCCTCGCCTCTCATGCACGAGGTTGTGGGTTCAAATCCGGGCAAGTACTAATGTGACTTTTTCAATTCATATGTACTTTTCTAAGTTTATCTTGGACATCACAGGCATCGGTGAAGGAAAACATCGTGAGGAAACCTGGACTTATAATTAATATAAGTCTGAAATCGCCTACCCGTCTTGCACAAGCGTGGTGATCAAATGCTCGTGCCTTCTCTGTATGAGAAGAGGCCTTTGGCCAGCAGTGGGACAGCTACAGGCTGGTACTATATTATTTTTTTATTAATAAAAATTGTGTAGGTAGGTGCACTTTTCTCCAGCATTGTTCGATATATACTAGCCTGACTACTCATTTGTTATAGGTACCGACTCCCATGTTATGTAGGACAGAGGTATCGTTTATTTCATGTAAATAATCCATGTGATTTCAAGACTGCCGGAAACCATAAATCTAGAATTACTGTAATCCAGGAGTATCAGTAACTGATGCTGAAATTCTACTAATCTAATTCGCAGAAGTTTCTTGTTCGAAGATAATCGTGGTATATGATTTAGTAAATCTGTCATGCTGAAATATTTATAACAAACTAAGAGCTTTATGAGTAGCCAATGACAGCATTTACTTTAGCTTCCTCTTCTCTTTGGACACGTTAAAAGGTAAATGCATGGTTACATACAGGGTGTTTCAAAATAAAGTTTCTTGTTTGGCGGTCTCGCCTCTTATAAAATGATACTCAAAGAAAAAATAAGCCATTAGGCCACCAAAAGAAAATCACAAAAAAAAAAAATATAAAAAAAAAACAGTTTTGCAGCTTTGCTACGGGTGTAATGTGTATCAGTAGGACATCTAGTTCTTTTAAATAAAATGTAACGTCACAAACTCGAACACACCCTTTATAATGTCATTTAATGGCGCTTCTCGTCGAATCTGACGATGCATCCATTACTTGTTATGTTTAGTAGCTGGACGGTCGCCAATGTTGACAAGGCGTTAATCCCGATTGTATACACTCCGTTAACATAAATTACACATACATGTGTTAGGTAGTAAACTTCTACGGCTTTCACGGCGTCTCATTGTTGCGGACATGTGTCACAATGTTATTGGAAATTAACTGCTTCATTGTTGGCAATGAAGTGGAAATGAAGGTGCAATGCTGAAGACGACCGCAGAACGCAAACTGCAGAGGTAAAGTTGTCTAGTCGCAATTATACACCACGGTGACACGACCACTACTGTCTCGTTGGTCTAGTGAGTGACTGCTGAGCAAGAGGTCTTGGATTAAATTCCCGATTCGGGCAAATGTTGTTGGAGGTTTTCCATCAGGAATTCCTCAGTAGCAGCTACGAAGTCTACATTTGTGCCCGATTGATAGCAATAGACAATTTTTTTCCGATGTGATGTGTTATCTGACATAAAATTTAATTTTTACATGGGACTTAAACATATCTGGCGAAATGTGGGTATACTATTAAGTACACCTCTGCCGAACCCTTCTTAAATTACAGGCGTGATGTTATATTATCGACTAGTTTCTATCTAACTCTATGGAAACGCCTCCGAAGATAGTCCATTATATTATAATGTCGTGGACTGGATGGAAGATGTTTAGGAAAATGCTGGAGTGTAGTACATGAGCAGGACTCAAGGAATGTGGGATGACAACCGACTAGGTTGACAGCCCTTATTGAGAGTTGAGAGATCTCATTAAAGTGGCCGGAAAAAAACTGGATAGCCATGACTCAAAATCGCCAAAACTGGAGAGATTTAAAAGAGTACCATTGGGTGGCCAAAGGTTGAAGAAGTGAAAGAAGATAGTAACATTGTCGCTGGTTGCTATTTTCATAGAGCTACTAAGAAAAAATTGTAGTTACGCTGTGGACACATACGCGGATGCATTGCACTGCGGATGCGGACTATGGTCGCATTTGAAATTTGTTCCTTAAAGACGTCTCGCTCCCAATATATTGTGTTAAAATTACAACAGCAAATGTTGTAAAGCCAATTAATTTCAAATAAATAGGTGTGGTCTTGTCAAACAGTTTCGAGTTCTAAAACGAAATAACATGATATATACATAATTGATTAGTAATAAATCGTTCGTATAATTTAATTTATTAGTAAAATAAGCATACATCGGTAAGCGGTACGTATAAAGATTGAAGATGGTTTGTGGTTCGATCGTAAAAATATGATAAATGGTCAGTGTTACCTCCACATTTAATATCTTTGTCATTCCCCAATGATTTTATATAAAACCTTTTCTACATCTAAGGGCATACAGATTAGTTCAATTCAAAAGATCAAATGGTCAGAAAGCAAACAGAAAAAATGACCATTTATCTTAACTATCTGAGGTTCTAAAATTTTATAGTGGCCGCGTCAGCTCGACAAATATCATTATAACAATAATTGAAATATTTAGTGGCGACACGCGACCAAATCGGGGTTAAATAGGGACACTGTTCCACTAGATTTATGGCTTTAAAACATGTCACAGACAATAAAAAGATAAACGACTTTAAAAAAAATAAACGCTGACTATGGTTAGGGTGGCGTCTCCTGAACTATGGTTAATTTGTTTCATTTGAAAATGGAATAGATAGGGAACACCTACACCATTCAATTTGAAATGTCCTGTGGTTCTTACGTCAGAGCCATCTTAACGTTATCCTATTACACGGATGATTCAGATTAATAAAGAATATTTTCTGCAACGATGAACTCACTATTACTCATAGATAAAATTGGTATCATGTGTGTTCAGCAGCAAAAACCGATTAAAGCTTAATTCAAGGTCACTCGAGTGCATTCTTCATTTTGCGTTCTGACGCAAGACTGTACTTGTTGCAGATAAATCTCGAAAACATGATTGATTGTAGGAAATTGTAATGTTGTATTAGTTAAGTGCTTGGATTATGCCATTAGCTTTAATCAATCATCAATAATTTGAGACAGCTGTAACGATTCAGTCTCTAATGCATTATTCGTCGCTAATGTCATATGAATGCAACAAAGTGTTGTGTGACCCACATTTTAATTTGGTAGGTGGCATATGTAACCGTTTTAATGAGTACATTGTTTCGACTCTGACTAAGACTTAGAATTTCAGTTCTTTCCCAAAAATAGTAATTCTAGGCTGCCTCTATTGTGCTCTGGTTAGATGGATAACCATCTGTTAGATTTGATTGTTATTTGTTACCCGAGATCATTTGGTTGACATACACTCACTACCCTTCCAAAGAATAGTCTTTAAAAAGTTAATGTGCTGTAAAATACGTTGGGTAATAGGTTTCACGTAGAGAAAATAAGCACGCACAAGCTAGCACATTTTTTTTTCACTGCGGTTTTGATTTAGATTTTTTTTCCCTAAGAAGAATAGGTGCTTTAAAACGACTATGTTCTTTAAAGTATGAAGGTGGCCCAGTGCTCCATCGATTAATATTAACTGTAACGACTCTGATCCAATTCACTACGGTCGCGTGTATCAGTTGGTTGTCAATGTGGTATGTTTTACTGACTTTCAAAACCTTTAGTAGCTGAATGAATTCTCCACTTTGTAGTTCCTATTCAGGCTATTCATAAAAGTTCCTAGAAAGTAACCTAGTCGAGAAAGCCCAGTCGCTACAAAGTGTGCAGTGATACATTAGATTTGATAGATGGCATAGCTGAGCCAGTGACCGTATTGTAGTAACATTTAGTATAAAATGCACGTGCAAATGTACTTTAATGAAAGGCGGCGCGAAAGCTTGGCGCCTCGCCACCGGCTTCTTTACGATTCCTCCGATACAGGTTTAATATGTGCCGTGTTCTGTATGCATGGGAAACTTATAAAACTCGACCACTTGCACTACTTACAGGACGGGATATGTTCTACATAAACATACTTACAAACCTACGCAAAAGGAGTTGTTCCACTATCTTTAAATTCATGTAAAAAGATGCGCGCTGTATCCTATAACTAGATAAGACTCAAAAGTAATCCAACCATCTTCAGCGGATAGCCATAAGTACGAACCAAAAGTAATAACACTATTTCTAGATTTTCTAGTTCCCTCTGCCGCAGTTGCTTACCTGTAATCGTATTTAGATTGTATCTGCTAATAATCTCCTCTTCTAAATACAATCTATGCTAAAGATCAACTGTCGTGCAATGTTCCACGGATAAATATAAATGTGAATAAAATTCATGAATGTAAATGTAGCTGTGAATATAATGGTATTATCTTGAAATACAGGAAAATGCACAATCCGACTTATGCAAAGTTAAAATACAGAGTTATGACGAATGCAAATAAGTTATTTAACGTTGAAGTGAATGCAGGGCGACGCGCGTTGTGGCGGGTTTTACACAAAGCCATCGTATAAAGATATCAACGTGGATTTGGCTAATACTCGTTTAAAATTCAATTCAACTCACTAGTGGAGATCAAAGCGGCCGTAACTCTTGCCAGCGCGTACTACTAACAGTAAAGTAATCATTACCAGTAGCACCGATAATAATTACTTTATTTAAATATCTCGGCGACTTTTGGCTCGTCTCCCCGCGGCTTAACCTTCATGGATATTAATTTAATTTATGACGCGAATTGTTATGTTCCATTTATTTTACGCATGTTTTGGTTTGCTAAATATTTTGGCGAGGCTGTATATTTAAATGTGGACCTTTCAGACTTGGACACAAGTGAGATAATCCCGTCGTAAGTAGAGATAAAGTGTTACATTGAGCACTTTGTTTGCAAAGCTTTACTGTCAAAATAATTATGCTATTCCATCTGATTCATACGACTTGATGTTTTATGAGTGTAGGTATAACATACCGTTGACATACATCGGTAATTTTACTGGTCGTAAAATTATAAAGCCGACTAATTTTAATTATCCAATAAGTTAAATGTTACACTCCTAACCAACCATATGTCATCTGAAAATTATGCATCAAATCGTTTGTTACGCAGCAAATTAATGTAGTTTTGAATTTCAACATGTGTCATTGAAAATGATAGACATCCATCAAGTGTGTCAGAAAGATCATCTGCGTGTGAATATCAGCGCTATCTAACTTATCTTGAGCACGTCGAAGGCAACACAACATGCTGTCTACTTCCGGCCTAGTTTTCGTCCTCTTCGCCTTGGTAAGTATACTGTTTACCTCCATATTTTTTGTTTACTAACCTAGGTCTACATCCAGTGACGCAAAATTAATAGATTAGCAGTAAACCTCCCGCCTAGAGCCATATATCATGATGGATTACCTTTATAATTAACGTTAACTAACACACTAATATGACAGCACACCAGTCGCCGCCAAGCGGAGTTTATTACATTTGTGAGTAAACTTTATAAACGATCCCGTTCAATGAGCAAGTCGAGAAGTCAAGATATAATCAGTGCAGTCCAAGAAAGGAGGTTGTGTGTATTAATTGATTTATAAGAACACATTACGGCCAATTAAAGTTTTCTGACCAATTACATGGACAGTTTATGGTCTCGCCGCTTTTATTATGTAAAGTTGTGAACCGACGTTATTTGACTTGTCGCGTTTTGTGGCAGCGCGCATTTGTTTTGTGAGAAAAGTCAAGATCGTTACGCCCACGCTTCATTAGTTAAACTACTGAATCCTCCACCGTTTACACTTCATCCGTGTGTAATTAATCCCACTCTACTGTTACTGAATTGCGTTAAATGTTGTTTTATAACTTTTTGAACAAACAGGCTCGTTTGGTGCGCAGATGTCGGGTGCGCGGGTCAATTGTTTGTCACAGTGAAGCAACTTGTTCAGTAATCACTGGCGCATAAAACACAGTTCAAAGCCGACGGTTCCCGCTCACTGACAGGTGATTCGTTAACTCGCGCTTAATCCTAATTAATAGACTATTAGTGGACGTTTTCAATTACCACTTGGAATGATTTATAATAACCTCATACTAAGTATTCGCTGATTAATCTCCGTGGCTTTATTGTGATCACATTCATAAGTAGGATTAATGTTTTGAAAGCCTATTAATTATTTATCAATGTTTCTGGAAATTAAAATAACATGAGCTGTCAAAATATTGTGGTATGCGTCTGGTTTTAATTACGATCTATTTTGTTATTTAAATGTTTCTTCAAATTTTTTATGGTCACATTAGTAAGCAATTTTAGCATCGAACGCTCTCATTTATTTGTTCTTTTACGGTTCTCCGCGTGTTATTAGCAAATTGGCGTCGCTTTGACATAAATTGGTATTTTCAACGTCCATTTAGTTTCGTATAAAGGCATTAACAGCAAATAAAAGCACAAACGAAGCTTTTAAGGACACGCTTGAGTATGACATTATGGAAAGCGACGGCTTCTTGCCAAGTTATCGGAGAGACAGAATTAGGAGGCACTGAATGTCGTTAGTGTTGGACCTTTTATGCAGGATCAACATAAATTTGTTGAGTGCTCAATTACCTTGCATTTGTTCATGTTTGGGTGCAAGCCAACGTATAAGAAGTAAACGTAGGCGGATAGAGATACCCTGATATACGAGTGTTTGTTACTCATTGAGTTAATTTAGAATTCTCTAAACGAGACGTAAATTATCATTTTGTTTGTTACTTCCTTATGACCATGATGTACCCAAAGTCTCTAACTGGATTATGTTATGTTATTATTTAATTACTGATATAATTATGACTCATATTCTCGTATCGCAAGAACATAATCAAGCTTTACAAACGTGTGTAAAATCACAAATAGAAGACATTGATTCTTATATATATGTATATGATCCTTTTACGCGATAAAATGTTAATAAAGACAGTTTACCCGTAAGTGGTTTGGCGCATTCACGACTGTAATAGGACCTGGAGCTAAAAAGGGCATTGCGTGACTTCTCAGTTGCGTATGTCGACTAATAAGTGCGACAATACTTACTTGAGTATGTTGTCAAATAAGTAGATAACATTACTTGAAGTGAGGAATTTACTACAGTCTTTTGTTTTGTATATCTTTCGTATTTCATTTGCTTAGCCTTTTCGAAACTGTGTTGGGGTCGGCTTCCAGCTGAATATCAGTATTTTACATGGAGCGACTGCCTATCTGACCTCCACAACCCAGTTAGTACTGGGTAATACGATACCCCTTGGTAAGACTGGTTGTCAGACTTTCGGGTGACTCACTACCAAAGATCTACAATTGACAGCTGGGACCAACGGCATAACGTGCTTTCCGAGGCACGGAGGAAACTCGGTATGTATGGGTGGTCACCCATCCACGGACTAACCCAGGCAAGCGACCCGAGCGGCTGTTATTATTTAGCTCTGTTTCGTATTTAAATAGTTAATATTCCACTAGAGCAGAATAAGCAAAAATGCACGCTGCATTTTTCTTGTTAAAACTTGTTTTATTAGAAAATGTACTGAGCGTTTCTTGACGGAGCGAACTATGCAAACGAAGTTTTATTACTTAACTGTTTTTTTTTCGTCCCGGAAAGTGTAACGTTCTTGCTTCTGAAATTAGCTTTGAAGCAATTGTTTGCTCCTATTACATTTCAAAAAGCTGTTTTCGTATCAGCATTTTCCTGCCCTCAAATTATTTGGGTCAAATCAATTTTTAAATCAAAATGATTAAATACACCAATCAGTGAAAACATTTTGGTATCTTCAACATTTCAATTGACCAATAGAGACATGTTTCCTCCTTGATAAGATAGTATCCATTAGTACAATATTTTCATCCGACTCTGACTTTCCAATCGCCTCGTTAGAATTCCTAATCAACGTCGTAAATCGTACTTTGTTAGTGTACAACGTGTGTACAGTCGACAAAGCAGATGAGTATCCAGGTTAACAGCTGTAACTCCTTTTTGGGCCATCATGTGCGTTAGTTCAGTTAAGTAGTCAAACTGACATCGTCAGTGTGACATACGGTTCTGAATCAATAAACACGAATAACAACAAAAAGGCAAATGCAGTGAAGCTCACGTTGACTATTGTAATAAGCTGATTTAATGATATATTTATAGTATTTTTTAAATCCTTGTAGTTTATTTAGTAATAAATTAAAATTATTTTCAGATATTACACCTACCACTGTTTGTCTCTGCATCACCCAAAGGTTATGATAAAATGATAAATGATGTTTATTTTGCAAATAGGTTTTTACAAACACTTTTACACGTCTTCTTTTTTCAAACTAGATGAGGCCGGTGTTTCGTATCTGACTACTCTGAGAAGAAACAACCGAAACAAACTAATCTTGATTAACTCACATGAGGACTATGCAGATGCGTGTCTGAGATGGTCTTTTGAAGAAAGAACCACACAGATTTGAGTGGACCTGTCCAGCCAGTGCAAGCATTTGTCACTTATCGTGTAGCTCGACTCATAACTCAAGGAGCTCAACGAAACGACGAACAATACCAAAGAAAGGACATTTGTGTAGGTCGCTTATAGTACTCAAACTGCCAGACAATAGTAAAAACAAACAAAAAACGTAAAAATTACCACATTGTCCTCACATTCACACTAATCAAATAAAATCAATAATACTTACAAAATAAATGTTCATAAAAATCATTAAATGTCACACATAATAAAAAATAAAAAAATAAGAATAAAAAAAGTAAATAAGTATTCATGTCAAATCATTAAATGTCAAAGTGTATAAAAGAAAGGAATAAACAATAAACAAATGAAAAACTTGAAATCTCGACATTCAATTCGGTTGACTGGTAGAATATGCCAATGGCTTCAATAAAATAATAAAACAGTTGCTGATCAACTTGACAAGCATTGTGGTAAAAGATTTCATAAAGCCGGGGGAGAGAGCTCGCAGTCTTTTGCTAAAAAATAAACAGTACACTCGCAAGAAATATGGACCTAATGAAACTGGCTTCTGCTCACGACATTGTCCGCGTATTTTTTTTGTTTTGATTTGCTTGATTAAATATTAAAATCTTGTGACACACGTCATTTACACCCGTATCTTATAAATAAGCAATTTTTATGACATAGACAAGAATTTTAACGAAGTAAGAACCGTCAAAGAAAGCAAAGCTAAAGAATTCTTACTTTTTACAGTTCTAACTTCAAGCAATTACTAAACTACTCGTACATCGTAAAAATCGTATCTTAAAAAATTACATTACTCAAGTAAACCACACGATACGGGTGTTAATTAGCTTTCTTTCAATGAAAGAATCATTTTAAATCGGAACAGTACTTCTAAAGACAACTTTTATCAAAGTAACTAACTAAACATAGTTACCTAACTTTTTTTTAATGTATTTATTCAATGATTTATAGCATTCGTTTGTGAAAACGTTTAAGTTATCATTCACCAGTAACCCAAACTCCTTTGTCGACTGTACAAGAAGAAATTGAGTGTTGTGGACATCAACGAACAATACATCGTAGAGCGGACTATTACGATCATGGACCATTGTGTTACGATTGTCCTCACTGAACATCTCGGTCTTAAAGTATAAGTAAATTACTTTGTTCCTACTTGTCTTACTATCGAGATTAGATGGTCGGCTACTTTAAATAAGCTGAGTGTTAAATTATAGTTTAGTTTTACGACAGAGGTGTCCGTCCGTAGACAGAGTAGTAGTCAAAACAAAAACCAGCACACGTCGCACGACAGTTTTCTGATCAAGAGGGTATTCTATTGGTTTAACCTTTTGACCGCCACGGTCGGCTATAGCCGACGAATGAAAAAGTGCCCAACATGCCACCGTCAGCTACAGCCGACAAGAAAACGACATTTTTCAAGTAGTTTTCATCTGCCGGCTATAGCCGACCGTGGCGGTCAAAAGGTTAAAAGGGACACGAAGCCGTCAACCAAGCATTTTGTACATTAAACTAAGTAATATTGCGCAAATTTCTTTGATGTTCTTTTGTGGTGTGAAAAATGGCATTTAACGCACTTAAAACATTGTGGTGTTTAAAGTACATTTAAAAACATTTAAAACTTGTTTTTTTTTAAACGTGTGAATAAGTTTTAACTTTGACCTTCAATAGATCGCAACTAGAAGTTTAGCCAGTCCAGCTGTGGTCCAGAAGAAAAAAAAATCGCAATGACGCGAAGGACACGTGTCTGTTGGTTTTGATAAGGGTCTTTTTACAATATGTATCTTGTGTATTGTCTTTGATAAAACCTACTGGTATTTTGAGATAGGACAACATTCAGCGGCCACAATTTATTAATATACATACATATAGCAATTAGCCCAGTGCACTCTGCCCTTGATCGAAAAGGTTCTGACCATACGCAGAGAGTTCGATAATCCTAACTTGCTACCCTGAATATTAATCCTGTTCATGATTGACAGCAATGCCATTGGTTTAAGTGTAGATACCTCAGCGATTACCCAACTCATTACCTTACACAGTGAATACAACGTGTCGGCCATACTATACCTTCCTTTGTTAGCGGCTGGTATTGGAAAAGGGATTATTGGAAATTTTGGACTGCGTATTCATTCGCTCAGCACTTTTACTATCAAAATGATTATCATTAGAAATAAGTTCCTACCAGGACCCATCAAGAGTTATTAAAATAAAAGTAAATATTCACCTCTGGTGCTAGGCAACTGGGCTGATTCCAATTGCAAACGATTCTTTGTGCTTATTGCCCTGGTACTGCTCAGTGCTGCTTGACACGACAGGGAAGTTTTTTTATATATTAAATGGGCAATTTGATTGATTTTGTGTTTTTTTTTTCTAATTTATTTCGATGATTAAACAGTTCAGTAGTTTTTTGCAACTCAACGATCTTTAATGTTTCGGCGCTATGTTGGCATTTGCCATTGTTAAATTTGCCTTTCAGGAGTTGCAGGAGTCTATAAAAAAAACCTGAAAATATTGTAGCGGGCTTTCATAAACATCTTCCGGGAAAATCTCACAAACTTGCCATCCAGAATATTCATTTTTGATCATGTCTACAGGCGGTGGGTCGCGAGGGCGTGCTGTCGTCGGCGGCGTCACGCGAGCTGCGCTGCGGGCGGCGTCTGGTGTCGGGGCTGTTCTCCCGGCCGCGCTTGCCTCTGGGATACTCTTATGTCACCACCGTGCCGCGCGGCGCCTGCCGGCTCAACGTCTCCGAGATCATGCCCAGCGAGAACTATATAGGTTTGTGCAAATAGCATACAAAGATGACAGCAGGCAAATAGAGAAGGACGAAAATAATGAGTATGAACAGCATGAAATGGGCCCCTATTAAATGGTGATAATCAGTAAGATACCTATCTTACGGTAACAAGTTATCGATTACAAAGCCGGGATCAGTCTAAGCGGATACAGCTGAATACCAAAGATCCATGATCCCAAAATTATTCACTAAAATGTCATACTACGCCATGGTCAAGAGAAAAAAAACATGAAGATGAAGAAGCAAAAAGCGTGGTAATGAAGATGCTAATGATATAGGTATTTCAAGACACGTGCCTTATACCAGAACATGTCGGCTCCGCCAAACAGGTGTAACTGTTAACGATAATGATCACACGCCGCTTATATAGGAACCATTGTTAGTTTAAAATCACTCAGACCAGTTAGACCCAAACATTAATCACAAACTTGTTGAAAAAAAAAAATATTACAAATGATGAATGGAGGTTACCTATTTCCTAGACATTTTATTTACCATTCCACAAAGCGAATAGTCCTTTGATAAAGGCTAATGGGCCGTGAGGTTGGTCACTTATCAATCAGCATTGTAGACTGAGTGGTCTGTAAATCATTTGAGATCATCTGCTATAGGTACCATGGTACCAACGCCCACTTTGTTTGATGCCAATATGAATAGAACTTTGGACCAGCTTTTAATATGATGCAAAATCAATTTGGAACTTCGCTGACAGTTAGTTTACAATACGCCAATCCGAGTAATTAATGTATGTGGTACTGAGTTTGTTGTTAAACATCTGCGAGGAGATGTAAATAGAGGTTTAAGTTATAAAATGACTGTCGATCATATTAAAGGTAGTGCAGCAAATGTACTTAGTGTTTGACTTTGACATGTCGGGTGCACTTACAGCTCTGAAGATATCCAACGGCTCGTACATAATGAACGGCGAGTTCGCGGTGTCGGCGGCGGGCACGTACGAGGCGGCGGGCGCGCGCTTTGTGTACTCGCGCCAGGGCTCACTCGACAACGTCGTCGCGCACGGGCCCATACACCACCCTATCGACATCATGGTAAATAAACGGAGCGAAGTCGCGTCCCTGCAAATGTGCAAACTATTACCACTAGTTCAGCACATCCTGGTGGTGAAAATATATGTTGTTATGTTTCAGTAACCCAAGAATAATTTAAACACAGATGGGTCTAGAATCATGTGCCGAGTTCTTGGTAACGATATTTACACCCTGTATACCTTCAAAAACATCTCAATTCAATAAAGTAAAGAATAAAATAAATATATTATTCCCGAACAACGTAGATCGTAGCAATACCAATTTATTGCTACTATAAATTGCTCAATAATCTATTACAAGCAAATCGAAAAGAAATAAATGTATCTTTCGTTTTCAGATACTTTATACGCAACCGAATCCAAGTATAAAATATGAGTATTTCACGGAATCATTACCTGGCGAAGTGGAAAGTGAAGCTGTTACGAAAATGGACTTTATTGAAGTAACTCCTAAATCTGCGTCGAAGCATTTTCGAAGACATCACAGCTATGAAGTTTTCTCGAGGCCCACAATTCCTGCACCTAGGGAGCCAGAAATGAGCATTAGTATTGAAGATGACGTAGATACAGATGTTGTGGTCTTAAATAGGAAGTTTATGTGGAAGATAATGTCTTATTCTCAGTGCACTAGGACCTGTGGCGGAGGGATACAAGTAAGTCTTAATTTACGGTTGGTTTACCGGTCCTACCTTGTGATCTCTAGCGAAATATTGGCCTGGCTATATTTTGCGCGAGATCATGTTGGAAATACTGGCCATAAAATACACTAGACACAGTAACTTTGGCCTAAATGCTGCCAATCGGACAATGAGGCGTCTAGTCTGTCTGACCGATAAATACCTAATTGAAATCAATCTGTAGCAATGCTTTATGACTGGAACGGTTAGATAGCGGAACTGTTTTCGGGGCAATTGGTAATGTGATGCTGATTTTTCCACGAATCTACGTACTTTCCTTGAGTTTTTCGAAGACTACTGAGTATTGAGGCTTTAAAATTGATTGAAGAGCTCGGATTACGAGACTTTACAATAGTTGATAAGTCAACGTGTTGTCATATAAATAACCTTTAACTTCTGCACATTTATAGCCATTCATCTAAGACGAAATTAAGGACCAAAACAATAATACACATATGCACATTATATCATACACGGCTTGGGCTAGTCAAAATTAGTTTCATGGCATTTCTACAGGCATCCGAATCTTTGGGGACATTTTGGACTACAACCACAATATTTTTTAGCTCGGCAAGTATCGTTGCGTGGAAGCAACCGCCAGTGACCGCGAGGTGTCCGCGGTGCACTGTTCTGGGACCGCTCCTGTTCCGCGTCGCCGCCGTTGTGCTGGCATGCCATGTCCACCTCGCTGGAGAGCTGCTGCCTGGTCCAGCTGTCCCAGGTGTGGACCTGCTACTAGGACCAGGATTGTTGGCTGCGTGCAGGACCATTCTAGAGGAATCACTAAGGTAAGAGGATATTATTTAAAGAAACTGTGAAA
The DNA here is from genome assembly GCA_964057025.1 of Standfussiana lucernea. Lineage (NCBI taxonomy): Eukaryota > Metazoa > Arthropoda > Insecta > Lepidoptera > Noctuidae > Standfussiana > Standfussiana lucernea. The sequence goes on along the minus strand of OZ059803.1, from coordinate 8,645,899 downwards.
GATTTGATAAAATGGTAGCAAGGAACATAGGAATAAAATATGGTTATAGTCCAAATTTGATCGATTGTGATAGATAAACAACCATGACGAGATTTTTAAATCTTTTGAATAAGTAACAACAGGAAACCGTTCACAAAATTGTATACTAATGACCAAAAAATAAATCGTAAAGTAATTTTTCACAAGTATAATAATATTGTGACCTACCTAATTAGCTATACTTTAAAGTTTAACAAACAATCCTTTTTATTTAGATCAGCGACCATAAATGTCCTACATCAAAGCCTCCAACATCAGAAAAATGCAACATTCCTGACTGTGACAGACCGACGGGTGGCGAAGTCAGACAGATCTCGTCCAAACGTGTGACAAGACCACACACTGATACCTTTAGAGAGGGACCTGTGTACACTGTGACAGTTAATAACACAGAATTGGATGTCGGACCTGAATATTCGTTTAGTGCTGCTGCTGGGTGGCTGTATACTGATTGGTCTGAGGTAAGTTCTAGGTGTCTCAAGTCTTATAAGTTAATCAAAGTCCAAATTGATTCAATGGAATAGAAAAAAAATGAAAAATAAAAATGACTGTGGGGGCGAGCCGCCTCATCACCTGGCTGTGGAATTTTTATTTCCGCACTATAGTGCGGGAATATAAGAAGAAAACCACGAGGGTGAAATCCATAGCATGTTGAACTTAATCGTAGTGCGAGAAGAGTCAGTTCGTCGAAGAAGTGTATTGAAAAATAAGTGACCAAACATTTAGGGCCCATTTCCGTTTTTCATTTTGAGACGCGGTGCGTCGTGCGGCGCGTTGTGTGGCGTGCCCCGCTTTCAATTCAAACATAATATGGCGATATATGGGAGCGTTTCCGGAGAAGCGACTTTACGCGCGTTTGCTTGAAATGCAGCGTTGCCCGCTGATGACGCGGCCATCAACTAGGCGTCACACGCGCATATACGAACATACGGCAGCCAGAAACTCGTTAATATTCCATATAACAAATTTACCACACCAAATATTATGGTTTTATGTTCGATTTGTATCGAACAAGAGATCGATTTTTTTAGATAAATCGACATGTTTATCGTGCGCGCAACGCGCCGCCCGACGCACCGCGTCTACGTAAATGAGCACTTCGAATTAAAATTTTGTTCGAGTCCTAAATTAAGGCCGACGGAAGAGTGAGTGCGACTCGTACAGACTAGAGGAGAGTGACACAGAAGAGAGCTTTTTACTTCGCAGAACAATAGAGCACTGCTGCCAATGATTATGAGATTCTAATACAAGAACTATTCCAGTGCGTAGGTTGGTGCGTCGGCGGCGGGGTGCAAAGCCGGGGTGTCCGCTGTGCCGACCCATCAGGCTGTTCTCCCCAAAAAGCACCCGAGACCTCCCTCCCTTGTACCCCGAAGACTGACTGCGAACCGCTTGATGGACAGTGGTTTACTGGTAAATATATTTCTAACACAGGTTTACTATTGACGGAGCTGCATTTGGTCCTAGGTTGCTCGAACCTTCTGGACCCGTTTAACCAGGTTGTGAGCGCAAAACTTCGCTAGTATGTAGCCATCTGATTTTCAATGTTTTAGCTTAGTTTTGTGCAACCAACACGTTTATCACAAAGGAGTAGGTGGAAGAACCTGGGATTATTCTTTGAGATTTGGAAATCGTGACTGGTGGCAGGAATAGTAGGAGGCCTTTCCCCAACAGTTGAATAATTCGGCCTAGTAGCAATAAAAAGCTCAAACGCTGCGTGAAAAGAGGGTTCTGGACATCGTATGATATTAAATGAGCAAATACTAAGTTGAAGAACGTCTAAGTTGATGATCATTAAGTATTATGGCTTTAATTTGTATGAATTGCGAGGGACATCGTATCAGATCGCTTAGTATGGGTAAACAACTAAACTTTGCTACGTAGCTTATTGCAAAGCAGATTACTTGATGCCCATAAGTAAGTAAAGATAAATATTGCAACAACTGAAGTAAATGTCAACTACTGTGATGATTTATAACTACATTGGATTGTATTGCGGAAATTAAATCTTCACTTGGGTGCAGAATGTCAATCAAAAACTTCTTTTAATCTTTGCTGTTGTAGTTTAATTCGTTTAAGTTGCAGATGCTTGCATATCTATGATTAGAGCTTACGCCAGCTACCAGTGTCACGAATCAACATAATCTTTAACTTCAAAATGGAATTGGTATTTCATTTAACAACTCATGCCAACACGATGGAAGATAAAGATCCACTGAAAGTAGGAACTGTAGATACTCGGCCGTAAAATTCATAAGGGATTTAAAAAAAAAGTTCGGTTTTGCATCAAACTTATAGTTGAACTCTTTATAAAACTCGATATTCCTAAATCTGCATTTCAGTTGACCACACATTTCTTAAAAATCCTCCTAGGTGACTGGTCTCCCTGCTCATCTCCATGCCGAGGCAAGCAAGTTCGCGGCGTCCTCTGCATCGGCGGCACTGGACGCCATCTGAAGGACACGGCCTGCCGCGAGCCAAGACCAGCTAGTGAACGAGACTGCTCGGCTGATTGTAGACCTACCTGGTACTACAGTGATTGGGGGCAGGTTAGTTGACTTCAACTTTAAAACTTTCAGCGGTTGTGAAGAAGCCCAATAGGGTAAGGATAGGGTAAGGATAGTGTAAGGATAGGGTTAGCACAGGGTAGGGACAGTATAAGAATAAGGTAAGCATACCTACCCCACCTATACATCCCTTACCCTATCCTTGTAAGTATAGTAGAATATGCTAGATTTATAAGGAGAAATATCTAAAGAAAACGGTGACAATGTTAAAACTGTATTATAATGATTTCTCTCAAGTCCAGGCATCCGAACAGAAAGATTTACAATCACTTCGAACTATTAAATTACAAATAAATCAGTCCCGTAAAGATAAAGATAGAACAACCTTGCAGAGTACCCTGAACAATATTAAATAAACGTGTAAAATGACACGCTTTGAATAATTAAACGATACGAAGGGAGCCTTGTGATTGATATTCTAATTAGCAACGTCCAAGCGTCCAACGGCCAGTTAACGATATAGCTTTTGACACTTCAACGTAACTCTCAATTACTTTATTACAACGACCTTTTCAATTCGACCGGGATCATATTTTACGTAATGTTCAGGTTTCGGATTAAGCTATCAATTGTGAAGTAAGTTTAGATGGAGATTACAGTATTGGAAATGATCATTTTTGATGAGACCAAATGATGTGACTTTTTCTGTTTTCGGCAAAGTTCCTTTTCATGGGTCAAGTTCAGACTAACCGGTACGGACGAAATGAGGACACGACTCCTGACACATCACGCTGACAGATACTTCAATACATTACCTTTTAGAGTCTGGTGTCCTCAGTTGGTCTGTACCAATTTATCCGCAACTTAAGGCCAATTCATCTATCACAACATTCTCACATATCATCACAATATTCTACCATCTAGTGCTCTGGCAACTGCTCGGCCGACAGCACAGGCATACAGCACCGCTCCGTGGTATGCTCCCGCGGCGATACCGGCAGCGTTATCAGCGACATTGAGTGCGGCATACCTCTTCGTGCTAGTCGCGCGTGCGATCTCAACTGCGCGGGCGCACCGACCACGGCTCGTGGTGTTGTAGAAGCCGCCACGCCTTCTCAACCGCCGATAGTTGTTGGTGAGTAGCTTATCCTCTTTGGTGTTTATTTTTCTAAATTGTGAATATAACTTATTGATTATAACTCTGTTTAGTTTCACATCATTTAATGACTTACTTGTCTTTGTTATTTGGTTGACATTCTCTTCTTCCATACTACCCTGTCAACCGTCTCATTATCATTCACTTCCTTTGCTTTCATATCATTTTACTTTCCTTACGCAAACTATCCATTTTGTCATTGGTCTTCCGCACCTTCTTCATCCAATCATAGAAGATTGTAATCATCATTGTGAAATATTCGAAAACTATCCACCATTTATATCTATTACCAGATAAGGCAGATTAACAGGTTGCATAATAAAACTGATTCTCTATACCTACATAGTATTCGATTTGTGTAGGTAAATTAGAACTAATCATTTAGCCGGTTCTCACATGACACCGCTTGTCCGCGCGGCGGTGATGGGGATCTCACGTCGCATTTGCTTGTATGAAATCCGTTGATGCCTAACACACGATACCGCCAGACCACGCAGACTAGCGGCACTCATCACCTCTCCGCGTGGCGCCCTTATGAGGAGTGTTGTGTGAGAATCTTCTTGCAATGACTGTAGCTTTTTAGGGACGTAAGAAATGTTTAGTTGTTCGTTTTTATTTCTAACCTCTTTTGGAAGATAGCAGGATCCTCCATTTACTCTGGTTTTTGTTCACAGAGTCTCGAAAGTTTTCAGGCGGCGAATACACTCAGAGGGACACCTCTCCACAGAGAACCGTTACAGCTAGGGATCGTGCATCAAGAGGTATGAGAGTCAATCAATCAACATAGCCTATTGCAGTCCACTGCTGGACATAAGTGTCTTCCATGATGCATAACACCGTGACCTGCCTTTCATATCTAGTCTGTCCCAGCCACTTTATTAGGGTTATTCGACAATCTAGATGGAGGACGTCCCACACTAAGCTTACCGATACGCGGTTGACATTCAAAGACTTGTAGGCTCTACCAGACTTTGGCCTTCTTGGTGGTGTACCAGTTTACCAAATATCCCCATACCCTTATTCTTGTTATTAGTTGGTGAAAGTTTATGAAAGTCAATGTCGTGTCAATTGCGACTGCTGAGCATGAGGTGCTGGGTTCGATTTCCAGGTCAGGCAAAATGTTATTGAGTTTTTCCGTTAGAAATTTTGTATTAGCAGCCACGGAGTCCGGATGTGTGCTCGGTTGATGGTAATAGGCTCGCCCCCCAATTACATGGGACTTAAACATAACTGGCGCAATGTGGGTGTACTCTTTGGTACACCTCTGCGTAAAACTTCGGAAATTACAGGCGTGTGTGTATGTTGTGCCCATCACTTGATTGGCTTATGCCATAACGGTCAACCTTTAATCATAACGAGATATCACGAATATGACACAGAAGATATAATACTGAAAGATACTTAATCAGAAAACTAGTGTGAATCATACTGGAATGTATTTACCAAAGATACTTAATTTTTAACGTTCCATAACTGAGTGATTAGGAACGCTATGTGTTAAGATATCGTACAAATAACTCTATCGATTAGATAAACTCCGATTATGAACTTCTCAGAGACCGGGGGCCTAGAAAAGTGACAATCTATAGGGGAAGACATTTTTTTACATCTTTACTTTTGTTTCTACAAAGATTTTTTAAACACGAAAGCCTTTGAAAGTGATTGCCATTTCTTTAGACCCTCGGACGTGTTACACGGTTCTGCTGGCCGCCATCTTGTATTTCGTGTACAATTCGTGCAGAAAATTTTACAAACGTTTGCAAAGAGCCCTCTCCTGAAAATGTTATTCAAGAACCAAGAGAAACGCGCTGCACTAAACTCGTATGTGCCTTGAAACTAATACCCTTGTTTTATTCCAGGACATTGTGTAGACAAGCTGAACAACTGCATCTTAGCCGTGCAAGCTCGTCTGTGCCACTATAAGTACTACACGAACAACTGCTGCCACTCCTGCAGCGGACGGTGAACACACTGCCTTTTACCATACCTGGCTGTTAAATGGCACTAAAGCCTGTTTTCAGAACCACACTGTTGGATTTACAACACTCAGCTCAGTGCTGAGAGCTGAAAATCCAAGAGTGCCAAAATTAATTTGGGTGTCATTTGTGTTTAGAAAGCCAGTTATTTCTTAGGCTTTGGAACAGCTTTTGTGACATTCTCTTTCTAAAACTCGACGTCACACAATGTCATATTAACACCCAGGTCTTCAACTGCCTTAGCCAGGCCGAACGCACACTATGAGTAACACTCTTCGCCCTCAATATAAAATTAAATTATAAAACACACGTAATACAAGATTTTCTTTAAGTTCCCAGTTTAAGCCCTAAAACACAGACAGACTGGTTCCGCATTTCTTTTCCAATATTTCAGCAGCAGTAAGCGCTGTTGTCACTCCAATATTTTCAAGCTTTGGGGCCTAAGCTTGGATCCTGTGATTTTGAGGTTGAAATAAACCTATTTAGTTGTATTCATTACAATGTTATAGATATTGTAATTGTCCTGGAAACCTTGATTGGTTAAGCCACTTATCAGCGGATTTAAGGCTGAGGCCTGAGGGTGAACACAGCATAATCAGCCGATAATATTCCTGTTGCTGGGAGACCAGCCTGCTATCTGTGAGAGGGAGCGGTCGTAATCTAACACAAGGGCCTAGTGCTGGAAGATAAGGTGTGTTGGTCTTAGGCGTCGTTCTAATTGGATTACGATCGTACGAGTAAACGATGCGATTACGTCGCACGGTGAGATTAAATACACATCCTCCTATAAAGTATCCTAAATGAAGCTCGCAAGTAATCGCACGCGCACGAGCACAAGAAATGCTTTATAACGATCGTAGGATGGGTTGGATCGCGTGATCGTGCTACTAAAAACGTACTAATAAAAGCTACACATCTCATTTGAGTGTCCTAATAATGGTCACGCGTATTCGCATTGTTTCTTCATTTTCTATCGTTTTATTTACTATTCCGTACCTCTAGATTTGATTGAAAAATACACCGCTTATTTCTGAAACTATGAGTATAACGTATATTATGTATTCTATAAGCCTTCTTTTTTCATTGACAGCAAAAAAATGTGCATCTCCGTAAACAGCCTTTGTTGGTGTGGCGCCGCGCGCGCCATTGTGTTTATGACACCTCTCTATTATGACACCTGTTGAACCATCGTACGATCATTTTCATCCTGCGACGAAATCGCATCTTTTCCTGGTGGGATCGTTAGCCAATTAGGACGACGCCTTAATTTAATCATTCATTCATTGTGGCACCAGTTACTGTAGTGTGCGTTTATCCTTAATTTAACATTTAATACTGCCGACTTAACTAAACCAACATTTTATCTTGTTTGTATTATTAGTCTTCATTGAAATAAGGGATTTTTTTTAATGATTTTAAATGTTGCTCTCTGGCATCATTCGTTTTTCTCAATTAAAATATTATGTCTTATAAAGAGGATTTGTAGGATTCGAGCTTTCGACGTTCCCTAAATATTAATTAATTAGATTGCAAGTACCTATTTTTATAATTAACACGTTTATTTTATTTTGCTTATTCGGTGTGATATTTAAACTTAAGTATATTTTTGTATGAATTAATTTATACTATGGTACAAGTAAAATCATGACTCAACTTAGTACTTAGGATATTACCAACGCTTCTAAGATAATATCATTGTATTGTATTTTATTGTTATGTATTTTAACTTAAGTTATGTAATTTTTTTAGATAAGTAAGTGTACATAGATAGTTCTTAAAGCAAGTGATGATTAGATGAAACTGAAACAAACGTTGAGTTTTATTTGTGTTTTTTTTCTGTCCTCAATTTTTGATAATTATTTAACGTAAAAAAATCAATGATAGGTAAGTACCGAATTGTGTCCTAGTGACTCAATATATTCTTTAGTAGTAACCTGAGTTTACATCACTTTCCTGTGCCGCATGCTTTTATTTACCAGAAGTAGATACAGTTTAATAAACATAACGATACGATTTTCGCCTTACGACCAAATGGGAATCCCAGTGTATTTCCCCAATAGACAGCAATAGAAGTATTTACTAAGCGGAAAATATAATCGACATTGCAGAGCTACACTTTGTCCAGAAAGCTGGGTCTACGCGGTTCGAAAGTTTCTTATACTTGGCTACTAACATTGATGTTTAGTGAACTTTCGACGTTAATGTGACCGGGGAAGGTCAAATGTAGTACACATATACCTATCTCGTTTCAATTACCCATGGCAAGACGTGGCAGTTGGAGTAGATGCCCTCAATCAATGGTTACCGAGAAGTGGTAGGAGAACTGTTGGTAGACCAGCAACTAGATAGTGGGATGATATTCAGAAGACCGCGGGTAAGGATCCTGGTTAAGACTCGCGCAAACCAGTGGAAATTTTTGCCATCGCGGGAATATCCTGGATGAGGCTGGCACCAGAACTTGGAGCTTGGCACAAGCAAACAGAGGCCTGACCCAGCAGTGGGTGGAGTCGGGCTGCAGATGATGATGCAAACTAGGGATTAGGGAAGAATGATACACACGTGAGGTGTATACTCAGAAGAGGGATTCAAGGTTGCCAGTGATAATGTTGATAAATTATTGAAATGAAATGAAATTTATGTTTGCTAGAATTGTAGTACATTATAAATGGTAGAATTTTTTATACAGTGGCTCAAATAACTCGCTAGAACTAGCACGCAAAATTACAGAATACATAAATGTATGTATGTATATAAGTATTTATTATATATATATATATTTTATAAATATTTTCTAGTATTTTCTTTTTTGTTATTGCACCTACTGTGTATTGTCTCTGCATCACCCTAAGGTAGACTGGTAGAAAATGCCCAAGGCATTAAGTCCGCCTTTGTACAGTTTTTTTACTTGTGCATAAAGTTTTAATAAATAAATAAATGAAATAATTGAAGCTAATAGAATTAGTATGTTATAATAGCAAGAATGTCAATGATTTGTCAATTTATAATAGGAAAATGTCAACGTGACTCTTTAAGGTTAAGATACTCAGTCACAGAATAAAATGATTTGTGTATAGGCCATTTGAGTAATGCCATTTTAAATCGATTGATTGGCAGTTCCCTATTACCATATTACCCTATTCAGATATTACTTACCCATTTCCTTATATTTTCTATGTTTTGATGATATGAGTGAACTCGTGCGCAGCCGTAACCGCGCTGGTAGGTCCCGATAACAAAACAATGTTAATACGTAATAATATTCAATTACCTACTACGATTCGGCATGACCTGACTTAGCCTTTGTCTAGTTACTGGTCAGCAATTGACAATGACCCCGTTGGCAAGTACATTGTACTCTATGTACTTATCTCATAGTTCTAATTAAATCGTTTGAAGTGAATAAGATGAAGTGAGATGGATCGCAATCAATTTATTGCATGTTTGATGTTATTGCTCTTGTTTTCGGTTGCTTTATAAACTAATTATCTAGTAAGGTTTAAATAATCCTTTATCTATGTGTCACGCGTTATCGGACAATCATTTGAATTACATAACTTGATACTTACAATGTTGATTCGAAATCTTTTTTCCTTTACTATACCGACACGATAGATATCTTGAAAATTAACATAATACACAATTAAATAAAGGTACAAAAGTTAAAGAAAACAAAGGAAAATCTTATCTTAAAACGTTTTATTTGATTTTATACAAAGTGTTTTATTCGGAAGATAAAATAAAGTACAAGAAATACACATTAAAACTGTCATTTATGTCAAAACTGTCAATCTATACATTGTTTTCCATTATTGAAGCTACTGATAGGAAGTAGCCTTTAATGGAATATTTATACAAATAATTGCTTATCAAAATAATTGCTTCACAAAAGACAATGTTTCAAAATATTCAGAAAATATTGAAATTTGTCTGAAACTTAACATGGTTAAAATAAGTTTAATACTAGATTGATATTATTACTGATCTCTGTAATTTTTCAGTGATCGGAATTGGTACGAGCTATTTTTTTGGATAGTGATTTTAAGGATAAATATGTAATTCATAACATACTAAATCATCATGCCTGTGTTCCTCGAAGGGCTATGCAGAGGTGTATCTAGAAGGCACAAAACAGTACACCCACATTTCGCCAGTTATTTTTAAGTCCCAGATGGCGAGCCTATTGCCATCAACTTCGTGGCAGCTAATGTGAAACTCATGATGAAAAAACCCTATAACACCTTGTTCGACCGCTTGCGACTGTAGCGCTTGCGACTACAAGCCCCACGAGACAGTCACAGGGAGTCACACAGTAATATATCATAGGTAATATCTAAACTCTAAACTGAGATATTACCTAAACTGGGATGAGAAGATCGTGGATAAATAATTACAGGCGCTCGGGTCGATCTTCAGGTTAAGCTGCGCTTGCTTAGGTTGCTCCGTCGAAAGGTGACCGACCATTACATACCGAGTTTCCTCCGTGGTTCGGAAAGCACGTTAAGCGTTGGTCCCGGCTGTCATTCGTAGATCTTTGACAGTCGTGCAGTCAGTGACCCGAAAGTCTGACAACTACAACTAACTGGGTTGTGGAGGTCAGATAGGCAGTTGCTCCATGTAAAATTCTGGTATTCAGCTGCATCCGGTTAGACTGGAAGCCAACCCCAACATAGTTGGGAAAAGGCTAGGCAGATGATGAATATCTAAACTGGGATGAGGCGTAAAAAATAGTTCTTCCTATTACAATCACTGGTTATACTACATTCGAGAACAGTATTAACAAAAATTTACAAAAATAAAATTAAAACTAAATCAAAACCCTACCACCTACAGTCGTATTGCAAACCATCATAATAAACATCCCAACTAAAGTGAGAACAGCAAATGCTATGCCCATGTTAGCATTTGTATCCAGTAGCATTTGTCTTGAGTCATTAAACGACAAACAAATTGCTATGAAGGCCATAACGAGCGTAAAAGTTACAGTGCATGAATATATGGCTTTAAGCATACTATTATTTTTTATATTATCGCTGAACATATGCGCGAGTCCTCCCACAAGACTCACAGTAGTCAATATCATGGCGATTAAACCTGAAATGATGGAAATAGAACAAGTATTAGTACAAAGTTCGACGGCACGGTCGGCGCAGTGGCTGCAGCGCTGCGACAACATTCGATGGCGATGACATTCTGTCAGGGTAACGAAAATTGTGTGGAATTGACATAAGCAACCGAAAATCGTATGTCAATACTGTTGAAAGTCGTCATAGATATACGAAACGTTTTGGAATCTGTTTTTACTTGTTTAGCCTACAGGAGTAGACAGACTCTATATCAACGAGGCTTCAGAGGCTTCTTTGTATCTGTTACCGGCAAAGCATATCATTCAGTCATTCTATAGGATACCTAGACAACGACATAATGCTGAGCTCGTCTAGGCAATGTTTACAATATTTTATCTATTGTATAAAATAAAGTAAAGTGAAGGTAAAGTATAAAATTAAATAAAGGAACTGCCGAATATAAATGAAAAATTAAATGAGTATGGCTCACGGAAATACAATGGGCAAATGACTGTGAGTGACTACAAATGGTAGCTAAAAGAATAAGGGCTCGGAACTACAATTCGGTCAACAAACAGTTGAATAAGGCAGGTAAATTAAAAAAAAAAAACATGCTGTGAATGTTAAACAAACTTACCAACGATGCCGTGAGCCGATTGCAGATGTTTCAAACCTTGAATAGTTATATCGGGTAAATTTCCTGGTAATGAAATATTCACGTCGTTTATTTCGCTAATGCCGACCACTGCCATAATACCACCGATGATTGCCAGTAAAGAGCCCAGCACTTGCAACAACCAGAACAGCATCGTCTTCTGTGGGTACTTGAAATTGTTCGCCCAACCCGTCTGGGGGTTTAATGAGAAGATAGCTTGACTCATCAGGATCGTATACTGTGAATATGAAGGCGTCATGTTATAAGAAGTAATTTAAATTTTAATTCAAAGGAGATGTAACATTTTTGTATGGGACTCGGGCTATGACCTGTAACCTTTTAGGAAAGCTGGGAAACTAACCGCTGTATAGAATAAAGTAACATTTTTTCCTTATTATAAAGTGTTTTTATGCACATCATAAAAATTAAAAATGCTTGAAGTTTATCGTAACTGTTATGACAGGTTGTAGATGTGACGTTTACCTAACCTAGAAATTGCCACTTGCCAGTGCATCAGAGACCAAGTCGAGACGAACGAGACTGACTGATACAAGAACGGTAAACTGTCAAAACAAAATGAAATTTTGAGTTATTCGTTCAGAAGTATACATAAGAAAAGAAAAATAAATAAGTATTTTTTTAGCGATGAAATCGTCACACTTGCTTATTATTAGTCGAAAAAGACGTTTATGAGAATAATAAAAAATATGAATAGTACAAGAACACTTATCTTTTACATTTAACGTCTACGTTATTTATGCTTTGATGTGACATGATTCCAGAACGAAATCGAAGTGAAAAATAAGAGGCCATGTTGAATAGAATATGGCAATAAATTGAAAAACTATTATTTTTGTGCACAAGAAATCAGGCTTAAATTCACGAACGAATATTTTTCCTGAATTCGTGGTATTTTTTTCTCTTTTTTGATAGATGTATATCTCGTGGCCCAAAATGTTACATCTCTTTTGCCTATGATCAATAGGCAAAGTAAGCTTTGAGTCTTCAAAACTAAGCAATATATTATGTGATGCATTCTGACAATTTAGAGATAATCGTGGCCCAGAATTGCTCGAATCTTCCTTCTTTATCGTGTGGTTAGTGCCTAATCTGTTAACAGAGTTTTTATACCGCCCATGAGCATCTAACTTGGCTTTACATGCCGTCGAGAAATATCTCTCAGGCGTGCTGGTTTCCTCGCGATGTTTTCCTTCACCGAAGCAAGTGATAATTATACAATACGCACATAAATCCGAAAAATCAGAGGTGCGTGTCTTGGGTACGAACTTGAGACCTGTACTTGGTAGTCCGACGGTCACGCCACCAAATAACGCTAAATATGCACGATATTCGAGTAGTTGAAAAAGAAAACTATTGCTAGCAGTAGAGCGGTGAAAACTGCGTTCAAATCCATTCAGTAGTTTTTGCGTGATGCGCCTACAAACATACCGACAGAAAGACAGACAGAAAAATATCTAAAATGTTGTTTTGGCTTCTGTTGCTCTAATAAAGACTCCCCGTATATATTTTTTCAATATCTTCAATGTACAGACATCGGCCTGTTACAATTTTATTATTATGTATATATAACTGTCAATAGTAAAAGTAGGTACTTTTAATGGCATGCACGTCATTGGTCGTTGTGACATAATTTTATCTGTTTTTGACGCATCACGACACAACATTATCGCGATATTGGGAAATCTCCACAAGCGGCAGTTATTTCGTAGTTTTTCTTTTTATGTATGCGTAAAACTATAACTTGTTTAACATTTATTTCTTCTGTTTGTGTAATACTTAGTAACAGATCATCTAATAAAAATTTTTTCATGAACCACAAATTTATTGGTCAACAGTTTTTCCTAGAATTCGCCTAGCGTAGAACGGAGTTTCAATTGAATAAGAGGCCAGCTTATACTGGTTTTTTACCACTGACTTGCAGCCTCGTGTAAGTACTTATGAGAAACTATTGGAGCACATTGTGTTTCAAAAAAGTTCAGCTTCATTCAGCATCGTCTATTTCATTCATACAGGTGTGACAGTATCTTTATAAAGCAATATACACGTAAACGAACCCTTCACGAAGCCGTCAACCAAGCGTTTTGTACATCAAACTAAGTAACTCTACGTAAAAATAATTGCTGGGAAACGACTTTTTTTGGGGTGAAATGTCACGTTTTACGATAAATGAAATGAAATGCACTCGAATCATTATGCTGATGGATCCATTGTATAGTAAACAGGTCATGGAGGTATATTAAAGTAAAGTTATAACCTTAAAAACTAGAATATAAAAAAAACTATGGAAAATTTTGAACTTGGCCTCAAATATCTCAGCAACAAGAAGGTTCACAGGTACACATGGAGAGTAAGTGCCGTTCGACTTCGTTAAGGATAGTTTTTACACACTTTATTTCATTGAGAAGCCAAGAGCAGGGCGCACTCAGATGGAGCAGTACAGGTAGTTCTCTATCGACATTGAAGAAGGATACAAAATGTCTACTCACCCCAATAACTGTTAAATAGACATGCGCAGAAAACTTTGGAAAATTAGATCCCAATCCAATGTTTGTGTAGATAAAAGCAAAGAAGGCAACTGCTCCGAGCAGTAAATGTGTTACAGTATTGATCACGTTCATGTACACCATGAATCCGGGAACTTCTTCATGCGCTGGTGGTGGACCACCAGGTCTTAATCCTTCCTCTAATCGTGGGTGCGACATCGGGGGAGGTGGCGGCATTGCCATTTTTAGAAAATATTCGTTTTAAATTATCTTTTTCGTAGTAGCACACCGCTGTTACTTCACTAACGCACTAATGTACTGGCCCAATCAATAGTTTTTTATCACCGATTTCAGATAACTTTCAGATAGTAATGTTTCCTATTTGGACAACCAGATAAAAGTGACAGTGACAGCTATGGCGTAATGCGTTGTGATAAGCATGTGAGGTTTTTCTTCCTCTTCACTCCTTCACATAACGTAACATCACGCCTGTTATCCCCGAAGGGTTAGGCAGATATGTACCTAATAGTACACCCACATTTCGCCAGCTATGTTTAAGGCCCATGTAATAGGGGGCGGGCCTATTGCCATCAACCAGGCACACATCCAGACACCGTGGCTGCTACTGAGAAATTCCTGATGGAAAAACCCAATAAAGCTTTGCCTGACCCGGGAATCGAACCCAACACCTCATGCTCAGCAGTCAGAATGCCTAATTTCCGCTTTCACCAACACTAAGCGGCACCTAACGGCATGCCTGTTTTCACTACACTGCAAGCCCATTAAGCCCAATTCCCAAACAAAGTCCAAATCCTCACTCGATAGTGCTCTGAAGCTTCAGAGCTTGCCTGGGTTGGTCCGTGGATGGGTGACCACCCATTACATATCGAGTTTCCTCTGTGCCTCGGAAAGCACGTTAAGCCCAGCTGTCAATTGTAGATCTTTGACAGTCGTTATAGGTAGTCAGAGGCCCGAAAGTCAGACAACCAGTCTTACCAAGGGGTATCGTATTACCCATACTAACTGGGTTGTGGAATTTTATATGGAGCGACTGTCTAACTGACCTGGTCTTCAGTTGCATCCGGTTAGACTGGAAGCCGACCCAAACATAGTTGGGAAAAGGCTAGGCAGACGATGAAGATGATATTAATCTCTCATTCACTTTGTAGAGGCTAATAGTTGTACTACGTTGCATTTTTTAAGAAGTTTTTTTTTTTCTTTTATATTTAGCCCTTTTTTATTTTATTTTTCGTTTGCCGAAGGATACGACGCATACTGGGTGTAAATATACTCTCAAAGAAGCCGAAAGGCACTTGTTTGGCCCTGTCATTGCAATTTTTTTTTTGTTTTTTCCTGGAAACCTTCTAGTTACGGAAATATTGGGGGTCCAAGTTCCAACTTTTTCACAAGTTTTTTTTGAAATGCTCGTTTTTTTTACTTTAAATTTCTCCACAACCCTAGTACTTTTCAATGCACCTATCAGCACAGTGTTTTGAGTGCGTTACATTGAGTCCTACCCTACCGCAAAACGTGATTTTTCACCCAAGCAAAAAAAGTCGTTTTAGCAATCATTTTTGCGAAGAGTTATTTAGTTTGATGTACAGAATGCTTGGCCTCGTGAAGGGTCCGTTTACACCTTTTATACAAAGTCTGAATAAAACACAAATAGACCGCGTAACACACACATTTATATTTTATTTGACATGGTGTTCACACATTTTTTGTCATTTTTTTATCTTATCTTAATATTATCAATTAATCTTAATCTTATGAGATTTATCAAGTAACTTACTTGATAAGATTCCGAATTTTATTTCCTGTTATTATCCAAAAGTCTAACGACACTAATAAGGTGAATATCCAGGTGAGGCCGATGAGGATAGGTACGAAGACATCTCCGTTTCCAGTCCATATTCTGAACGATCTGTACTGAAAGGCAGCACAGAGGCTCCCGGCTGCCAAGAACATGCTGGCAAGCCCAGTGACGTAGTGAAAGAACCTGGTCCAGAATACGCTGATGCAGGAAGACAGCTTTGTTGGGTACATCGCGAGGATTCCATTGAGCATACTTGCGAGGCAGCAGACTAGTGCTGCTAGCCCTGAAATGAAACGTTACGTTGGTAATGTTACAGGGAAAAGAGTGCCTAAGGCATTGGCTGATGTCATGTTGATACGCGCTATCGTCGCTTTGACGAAAGTACTTTTTTAACGCCAAGGTCTGAAAGTCAGCCATCTTGTTCTGTACTTTGGGGAGTGATGCTAAATTTTTGTTAGGTAGGTCACCCAATTTTGCTGCACCTTAAAAAAATTTGCTTGAAACTTTTGTTGGACCAGTGGCCTAACTATACAATTGAAGTATTATGTATCATGACTTAGTAATATTATGAAATCTGATAACCGTCTTATCTGGTGATGGGTAGGTGCCTGTATGCAAATTAAAGTAATGCATAGTTATAATAAATATTACACAATGATAATTTGATTACAAGTGCAATCATAAATATCGATCACAAATTTTTTTGATACGCTTTTATTGGAACAAAAGTGTTACTTTTTATTCGTTTAACCCCTGTTGCCCACCAATACAGCGAATACTTATCAAAATATATTAAACATCTCCATTTAAATGAAATAGTCTCTCCGTGGTGTTTCCGTATGGAAAACATAACAGCGTGATTTGAGTGGCTTTTGAACTAAGCAAATGATATCAAGGTGAAGGTACCCTCGCTGATCTAGTGGTCGCCAACGTTACTGCTGAACATGCAGTCTTAAATTCAATTCCCAAGTCGGGTAAAGCGTTATTGAGTTTTTAAAGCGGAAATATCTCAGTAGCAACCACGGAGTTTGGATTTGTGCTCTGTTGATAGCAATAGGCTCGCCCCCATTACATTGAATTTAAACTGTAGAAATGTACCGGGTCTACAAATGACAGCCTGGACCAACAGCTTAAAGTGCTTTCCCACATGTTTAATGTACCTGTATTGCAAGAGATAGTACCCGACCTCAACGCACTTAAGAAAAGCAAGGAAGATGACTGCTAAGGCAGTATTTCACAACTTTGTAAATGATTATTCATACAAATACCGTTTGAAATCATGCCACGTATAGAGGCAGTAAGTTAGGCTTGTAAATCGCGGAGTGCATACATAAGCCATCTATAAATAAGTGCTATAATAACTTATTTCCCTTAGCTAACTTTTACAACTTGCACAGTTAAACACAGGTTGGGGGTACAGTGGTGGTGCGGTGGCGATTTTAGAGTATAGACAAATGAACTTAGCATCATCACCATCTGCCTAGCCTTTTCCCAAAATAGTTGGCTAATACTTTATTTTACATGGAACGACTGCCTATCTAGCCTCCACAACTGAGAGTAGGTCAATACGATATCCCTTGGTAAGATTGGTTGTCAGAATTTCGGGCCACTGTCGCCACTGACTGCTTGTAATATACCTATAATTAAACAGTCAGTTATATAAACAGCATTATCATTTTGAGCAGGATAGTCGAACTTGTCAAGGCCCTGAAGTAATTAGTAGAATAAAGTCCTCAGTTTTCATTTAATCCTCCCCTATTCGATAGATTCAATGTCCCGAGAAAGGAACAAATACAAATTCCAATTCCCTGATTGGATAGTGACAGTGATTACTTTATACATCCAAGTCGTTTTGTTCATTTCCTTTTCGTGTTCGTTTCGTTAGCCGTGCAGACATCAATCGCTATTAAGAAATCACGGAGTCGTTGGCTATCAGTGGCTAGTTATCACTTGTCGCCATGGGACGTATGGGCAGTGAGCAGCTTTATCTTGGTAGCTTCATTTTGGGTGACCATTTCAAAATTTGAAAAGTCGATTCAAGCTTTGCAAAAAAGTCTCAATGTTTATTTAACTTTTTAATTTTCCTCGTAAGTCGGACACGGCCAAAATACCGGACATGTCGGGAAAAATCCGAACAGAAAAAAATATGATTATGTTAAGATTGTGTAGCTCTAATATCAACGTAACGTCGGCTCGCTTTACCACTAAAACCCCAACCTTAGTTGCTATTTTTATCACATATAATTTTGTGAAATCTAAAAGATAATTATGCTCTATACTTATAAGGTTTTGCTATGAAATGAACTACGTGCATGTTAGTTCCATACAGATATTTCTTGGTACAGCGAGTTTTCTTCTAGCTTTGTTGATACATATTTTTGTATTATTACGTTAGTATGTAATCCTAATCTATTAACGATATTTTTAGGGGCTTTGCTTAACGACGAAGAATTTTAAGGTTCCTATATTCTTCTCATAGCAGGTATGTCAAGTGGTCAGTAAAGCCACAATAGACAGTAAATATGGGTTGATGACGATGAATTCTACTCTTCATTAACAGCCCGTTCATATGAGGGTGATTCGATTTTTTTGACGTATTGTCTTTTTTCACGATCCGTCAATTTTTTTGACGGCGGCCATGCTTTTTTAATGCCCGTGTCCGATTCACAAGCATCACGAATCGTGAGAAATTACGGACACGTCTTAAATCACGTCACGTCTTTTAAAAATCACGTACGTTAAAAAACACGAATTCCCTGATTGCTCCCGAAAAATCACGGAACTAATGTGAACACCCTTTCTTTTTGTTTCCGGATCGTGATAAAACACGATTCCGTATGCAATGTGAACGTCCATCCGTCATGACGTATCGTGTTTTATGACGGATCGTTAATGATGGAAGCCGTGTGAATGAGCCCTTACCAAGCTTTCCATGTATTGAGTTAAAGTGTACGGTTTTCTGCTGGATAATGAGAGTTGTTCCTGCAGTGACCAGCGCGGCTGCCACGACCTGCATAACCCAGTGGGTGTGCTTCTTGTATCGACGGACCATGAACATGGACCAGCTGTTGTATGGCGACATCATCAGGGTTCCTTGGCACATGAAGAATTGGTACTGGAAATAAATGTTTTAAGATGAATTCGTGGCCTATGAATGTGCCATCATCTTACTCAGTTTGGTCTGACCTCAAAAGTATGTATTACATCGCTTATAGGAGTTGACTAGAATAAATACAAGTAGATATGTGGACATTTTTATACCTTTACACTATCGTTTAGTGTTAAGGTATTATAAGGTCCTCCTGGCCGTTTTTGGTCGCGACGGCAAAGCTTAGCGGAGATTAGCCATCGGTGCACAAGATATTATAGTTCCAAGCGTGTGCGCAGACACAAGTGCACTCTCTGTTCCCTCACTCTTATAGTCCGATGGGATGGTAATCCGACACGACCGGAGAGAGATCAGGCGCAGGACCAACGGCTTAACGTGCTTTCCGAGGCACGGGGTATCATCCCGCCAACTTCCGAAATTTCTAACGGAAAAACCCAATAGCACTTTTTGCCCGAATCGGGAATCGAACCCGGGACAAACGAGGTTTTGTTTCAAAGCTTTATTGTTAAGGTTTAGAGCTGTTAGGGAAAAGAGCACTCAGTCACTAGAACTTAAGCATCCTAACCGGAATCCGCTACATGCAAATCTATTGCAAAAATATTGGTAGAGTTGACTTATTGGTTGGTGCCCTAATGTGCACTTGTGAAAAATGCTGTCTCTCATCTCATCTCATCTTCATCTGCCTAATGATTCGCAGGAAATTAAATCAAGGATAAAATAAATAACTGTATTATAATCTTACCCCAAGAACACACAATATAATGTGCCAATCAAACCGAGTAACCGCTGAACTAGACGCGTAAAATAAACAAACGAACACTGTGAAAAATATCAAGATGTTAATGAGTAAATTCAACGCCAATCTCACTGACTTATACCAAACATTTTCCAAAACTTTCGACTTTTGTCTTTCTTTATTAAATACATTTTCTGTAGTTTCCGTCATTTTTTCAACTAGTGCGTAACGTGTAGGAGAACTATGCTCATTGACAATTAAATAGCGTATAAGCTGTAATACAAATATCTACTCGTAGTGCTCTCTTAACAATTGCTAGTCAATAAAGGTGATTACAGATTTGCTCGACTTTTGTCGACCCATACCACCGTGTGATCAATAAAAACAGACGTACCTAAATGTGTCAGCAACAGATGATTGCCATGGTATCTTTTTGTCTTTGTGGATCACATTTGTTTTAAGACGTTGTCATAGTTTGTCTAGCAACAAAAACGTATGTCACTTAGATACCACCAAAGGCCATTGGCCAGTGGCAAACTTTTTACTTACATATACCAGAAAATAACGTATCAAAAATCGCTCAAATCTCAGTGCGGGCTAAACTATATTATTTTATACAGTGATCTTTACGTTAGCTCAATAGAGTAAATCCTACTCAAAAACGAAATCCGTATCCGAAACTAAGGGCAGTTGAGCAAAGTGGTCAAATTAACTATATCCTTCCTAGCTCTGACAAAAGCTTATTGAAAAACTAAAACTGCGGTTTTTCTCTCGTTCAGAATCGAGGTCATGGTTCCTTTGACAACTCTGCTCTGCTACATGATGTATGTATAAATAACATTTCGTTAGTGGGTGCCGAAAAATAAAAAAGGCTCCAAGTTTGGTCACTGGCTTTGCATGATTTTAACTATTGACAGTTAACAGGCGATGGTAACGACGGTATCGTGCAAATGTGTACGAACCTGCCTTGGTGGTCTAGTGGTCACAAGTGCGACTGCTGAGTATGAGCTCGTGGGGTCGATTCCCAGGCCGGGCAAAGTGTAATTAGGATTTTCCATTAGGACCCACATTAGGGCATTAGGATTTCTCAGTAGCACCCACGGAGTCTGGATTTGTGCCCGGTTGATAGCAATAGGCTCGACCCTATCACATGGTACTTAAACATAATTGGCGAAATATGGGTGTACTATTAGGTACACCTCTGGCTAACCTTTCAGGATTACAGGCGCGCTGTTATGTTTATATATAAGAAGCTGACGGATCTCATTGATTGTCAAAATACAGCGTATCAGGCCACAATAACGATCGTCAAAAATCGAGGAAATCTGTATGCACCTTAAGGCGATATGCACGAAAGATAGAGTATCTCTTTAATCTGAAGTACCATTTGTACGTGATATCTTGAAGACTACAAATTTATAGTGGTGGTAAATTTTATTTTTCATGATGAGACTACGTGACTGGGCAGTTGTCACAGCTAAGGATTTGTGTAAGTTATTGATGACCCTCCATTTGAATTTTATTGGTTTTGTATAATTACTGTCCTTGTTCGTCCTCCACAATCATAAGAATTTACCCTATTTACCCAGCAACTGGGTTTTGGAGGTCAGCTATAATGTTGATCCATGTAAATTTATGATAGACTGGAAGCCGACCTGAACATAGTTTAGAAAATGTAAGGCCAATGATGACATTTTCTCTTTTCAATTTGGGTGCATTAGGGATGTAAATAATAACAACAACCAGTGTTTAAAGCTTATTATTTTTGTACATTGTTATATGCATCATTAGTACAGACAAAATTTATTAAACGGTAGGCAAAACTCTAGTTACTTTTAGCAAAAACCAATCAATACATACATTTATTGTGATGGTACAATGTTTTAACTAATACAATCGTATAAATACTTAACAGCCAGTAAGTAAATGCACTATACATATAAAAATAATTATCTATTTACACAACTCGACTCTTTAATAAGTAATACAGAATTGACTCTTTGACAATAGAATCGGTGTAATAAGTTATTATGGACACTGCAGATGCCTGGCCCACACATCTGCGAACATCATTCGTCACGGTAAGGGATGTGTAACGTAATAATACAATTTTACATAAACATTCCTTTCTGACAAACTTAATTAGTAGACGTGTGGAATCGGCATTATAGTTTCTATAAGTACATACCGAAGAAACTATTACAACAATAAGAAATACTATTTTGTTCTTAATCTAGATAGCATAGCCTAAGTTGCATTACAAATGCAAAATGAACTGTAGTTCCAAACATGCTTTTATGCAATAATTAATCTCCTAAGTAATACACAGTATACGAAATTCGGTAAAATACATCCCTATTACGTGGTTACAGGCAAGTTATAAACAAATCTACGAATACAGAGGTGCCTAACTCGATAACATGTCGTGCAATATAATGTAAGAAGATATAAACGAATTTTTTTTTTTAATATTTTTATAATTTTGAAAGTTCTACAGTTCACAGATCGACTCCAAAACTCGACTAAACAATCTGGAGATCACGAAACTATTTCTAATACTTACAGAAACTCGAACGTTTAGAGTTCAATATTGAGCCGCGCGCACACTGGTACGAACTCATCGTCAATAACGCCGAACGTTTTAGCGTGAGACAATAAAACGTTGAGAAATTAACAATTTCATAGAGCATTTGAATGAGTCATTTAGGTAAGTCAATCCGTTATCTAGTCTTAGTCTGTTTCACTTTGGCTTTGATTCAGACTTAATACTTTGCATTAACATTGATACCTTTCCTAACGTATTAATTGAAGCGAAGTAACGCGTTCCACTTTCTTCATGAAAGGTTCTTTGTAACAGTGAGTATTGGATCGCGTAGATCGGTTACGAGCTTAGCGTGTGAGTTGGTGTGCGCAGGCGGCGCCGCGGGCCTCGGCTTGTTAAACATTACGTTACGTATTCTCACTATGCGTCCATTTTGTATCACAATATACGTGTCATAGCGCCTTAGTGTTTCACTGCTTGTACCTGGGAGAGGGAATAACTTGTCAAAATTTGCCTTTTAGCGGGGTAGTTGTATAACATTTTTAATGGCCTTTCATTTTGGCAATTCATCAAGAATTATTGAGTAGTAGATTTTTTCATATATTTTTAACCCTCTTCGGGCTTCATAATATATAGTGTGTTATCTAATGTGGGTGGTGGTCTCTCTTGGTATCTATGAAAACGGGCTAGATGTATTTTGTGCACGAGTCAAACCCAAAATCGTTACAAAACTACGAAAAATATAAATAATTCTTTGTTAAAGTTGCTCTTTCTTAAGAAGTTATAATGTAAAATCAACCTAAAAGCAAAGTAATTAAGGTACAAACTTCTTACTCCAACCATGATGGTTTACCGTCCGTGGCAGGATTTGCAGCAGTAGTCTGCATAGTACGGGTAATGGCACAGCCGCGCCTGCACCGCTAGCGCGCAGTTGTTCAACTTGTCCACGCATGCTCCTGCGCAGGTAACAGTAGGTTAGCAGGAAGAACAATGATGACGCCATAATCGAAAAAAGAGCTAATCAGCAACTCGTTGGCTGAATGTTGTGAAGCATAACGTGAGGGACAATGAAATAAACGTTGAGGTCAAGGAAGAAGTAATGAAGCTAGGTAGCTGGACCAAGATTTTTGTGTCCAGTCAGAAGAAGATGAGATAGAAAGGAGAAGGAAATGAAGATAAAGAGGAGTTATTAAACCAAGAGCAAATATTAATTTTCCAATCAGATGAAGAAAAGATGTAAGGGAAAAGGAAGTGAAGGTAGGTAACTGGATAAAAAAAAAACAAAACTTGGGATTTATGTTTGGAAGGTAACCCTGAAATAATTACCATCAGCGTAAGATCTATCTCTAACATTCTGTGCGGTATGGCTTTGGTGTCTTGTCACACGCTGTTGTGGGTCTGAAACTGAAAACAAGATATCAATCAAGAATTCAAGACCAAAACATTCCAAACACTTTTATAGGTACTAAAGCCTGTTTGCATCACAATTGCCGCTAAACGAATTTAAAACATCGTCCTGGTTCAGTCAAGTCAAGTTAGTCGCCTTTGAAGACGATAGACACAGAATGATGTTTAGCACTAAATATATTTAGTTGTCAGTGGTGCAAGCGGGCCGTAATCCTTAAACAAGCTAAACTTCAAACCTGAAGGAGGTGCATTCACAACAGCCGTCTTCACTGGCGGTCTTGTAGAACACCGTGAGGGTACACAAGACCGTCTTGCCGGAGGACGCACTCCTGCGCAGTCCGTATCTCGCGCCGCGCCCCCCGCGCCCTCTGCCCCACCGCGGGCGCACCATACTGTCCGGGATTGGACTCCCGCTTCACATGGACCTTGACACTGGAGCAAATGACAAAATTAGAAGCAATATCATCTTAGGCAATTAAAACTGTATAAGAGAAAGTAAACATACAATCAGCGATAAATATAAATATATTTATATATAGTTTATTATATATAATATATTTAGCGATAATTATCACTTGCTTCGGTGAAGGAAAGCATCGTGAGGAAACCAGCATGCCTGAGAGATATTTCTCGACCTCATGTAAAAGCCAAGTCAGACGCCTTGGGCGGCATAAAAACTCTGACACCAGGTTAGGCACTAACCACACTATAAAGAAGAAGAAGCGATAAATATTGCTGAGGGAGTCAACAATTGAATTGGCACAAAATACCAAAAAAGTTTATGTCAATTCAAAAGTCGTTAAAGAAAAAGAAATCGCTTTGAAAGCGATTTTCACTTGTCAAGTTCCACCAGACATCGTCTAGAATAAGTTACAGCTCTACTTCTTGCCTCTTGAATAAGCATCGCATTTCACATTGCACTCTGAAAATCATCCTTTTGAAAGCCACCTCAGTATAATTACGACAAAATGGCTAGTTGGCCAGAATAAAAAAGTAGGTAAAGCACAATAGAACCCTTATTACACGAGCTATGAATTTGCATCTTAGCAATTTTCTTTGAAGTGCTTGAATTCTTTCAGAAAATGTATAAAAGAAAACCTTTGACTTTCTCCATTTTCATTCTATTGTGATTTCAATTAATGTTTTATAGGCAAACAATGTTTTTGACAGATGAATTGCTCTTGACGTCTTTAAAGATTAGGCTGGCGTCAAAAAAATTAGTAAGGTTTGGATTAATTAGTAGACTTGTTAAGTACTCGTTGTTTTAATTAGCACTATTAGTGAGGGCGGTCCCAGCAACATTGGCATATTTGGAATCATTGTTCTAATCGTTACGGACATTCCACTACATGAACCTTGATCTTCAATTCATGGAGTAGTTGTAATGAGTCACTGGCGAAATTAAAAATGAGTCTGTTTGGGTTTTTTTTTTGTTCTTGCAAATATCGAAGATCTTTCAAACATTTGAGACACGTTCTATTACGCAGACGATGTAAATACATCTGCATAATTTCAGATAAACTCAGGCAGGCAGGCATGTCAAACGAACAAACGTTCATCGTACAGAGTCCGATAATACGCATTACGCATCCTATCCTAGCAAAAGAGTTATTTTTTAACCGACTTCTAAAAAAGGAGGAGGTTCTCAATTCGGTTGTATGTTTTTTTTTTGTGTAACCATCTTTGCTTAACCCTCTTCTTTGCCTATAATTAACTCTCTTGAAATCTCGATTTCTAAAATTGTGTATGAAGAACTGGCATACCAACTAAATTCATCCCGACATTGAAGGTTACAAATTGCGAAACCACCAGCGAGCTATAGTTAATGGGGCAGTGCGGTTGCAATTATTTCCCTTATTTAAATTGATGGGTCGACCGTATAACTACTGGGTACTACGAAGTAGAGATCTGTTGTTAGCTTCACAAACCAAAACTAAGCTCGTTTCGTCATTTGGAACAAGGAAAATTGTGTACACTCCTTTGTCTGTTGGACTGTGAGATTGTCTAGATAAATCGTTTAGTCTAGTCTAGCTTTGCCATGTAGGGGTGTTTTACCCTTGTTTTAGAGTCATTTTTCGAGGTTTCATATAGATGTCTTATAAGATGCTCTAAAATCTGCTAAACAACTTTTTATTGTTCGTAATTTTTTTGTAGATGTTTTAAAATTAGCCACTTTTAATCTTCGTAAATAGAGTAGAACTCACAAAACGGTTAAAGATCAGACACAATATCATTCCAGCTTTTGTTTTATCCACTTACCTCAGTCCAATCGCTGAGATACCAGGAGGGACTGCAAGCGCCCCCGCAAGCGCGTTCAGCTTCAGGCTTGGTGCCCCTACAGGAGCCATCTCGTAACCTCCTGCCGTTGCCGCCGATGCAGATCACGCCTCGGACTTGCTTGCCGCCACAGGTCGCAGAACAGGGAGACCATTCACCTAGCAGAGATAAAATGATCTTAATAATCAGCTTTAGGCTATTGTCACCTTTACGGACACCTCAGAATATCCGGATAAGCCGTTAAGTATACTACACTTAAAAACCATTGAAAACTAAAAGCTAATTGCAGAAACAGTACATTGCTATTGCTTTAAAATTCAATTCATCGTTGAACAAACCAAAACTGGTGACCGGTAGGTATTGAAACATCTGCATTCAATTGAATTCGAATGGCCTTACGAAATTAGTTCAACATAGCATAATTTAAGGCTGACGAGCACAGAAACGTCGTTTAATAGTAAATATTATGAGAAGTTTCTTACTGGTAAACCACTGCGCATCACACTGCTTCCTGACTGCGCAGGTTTGCGTTTGTTCTGGCGCACGATGAGATGTGCACCCGTTGGGATCGACGCAGCGAACTCCACGAGACTGGACACCTCCTCCCACGCACCAACCCACGCACTAAAATATAGGACCTTTATTCAAATGAGACTCACTTGACCAAATACATAGATTAGTAGCCTTAATAACCTTCTTGCATTACGCACCGTTTAGAAATATAGGACCTTGTAATCCACAAAGTTTTTGCCAGAAAAAGGTTATAATTCGGGATCCAGGCCGTGTTCTCATAAATAACTCTAGGGTCAGACCCTTATCACTTTTAAGTCTAATTAATACCTTTATTGGCGAACATAAGTAAACTGACCCGTGGGAGGGATTAAAGATATTACGGTATTCCTATTATGAAACGGATTCAATATAAAGGGGACTGTATGAAAGTATTCTTGTAATTCTTAACGTACCTGAGACCATTCGGTGTACAACCATCCTCCACCAGCACTGTGGCTGTAACTCGGTGCAGGGGTAGTCCCAATATCATTATCAGTCAAGTTGGTAGCAAGAGATATCACTGGGCCGTCTCTAAAGTTATCAGTCCGGTCCTTTGGTCGCACTTGACGTCTGGCGTCCAACCGGGGTACACTGGTGGTGGCAGCTGTGCCATCACAGTTCGGAATGTCGCAAAGTTCACTGCTTGGAGGCATTGGTAGCGGACATTTTTGGTCGCTTATCTGGAAATAATAATGGCAGTTAGCTACTAGTGTTTTTTATGTTATTTATATAAATGGTTATGGACTCTCATGTACCTTTGTGATTCCTCGGGCGTGATCCTGAACACAGCCCACAATTCGTGTCCTGTGTGCAGGTCCACAAACAGGGCAGGGTCCCCAAGCAGCTGCTCTCCAACGTGGAGGACATGGGTTTCCACCACAACGACGTCTCCGGGCCGGTGGGGGAACACCATTACAATGGAAAGGAGACACCTCCTTATCTCCCTTCTCCGTCACTTCAGCGCACTTGAACTTTCCAATCTGAAGCCCGCCTCCACAACTACGCGAGCATTGCGAAAATTCCAGAATCTTCCAGATAAACTTCCTGCTACCAATGACGTTGCTCTCGACTTGGGATTGACTTTCCAAATTGTTAAAATCTGGCATTTTCGACAATGAAGGCTCGGATTTCGTATCGAGGTCTCTGTGATGTGTCTCGGTGTTGTGATGCCTGTGATGGCGTTGAGCGGAGTGGTGAGGAAGAGAGTTGACTGTCGGTATATCGTTACTGGTTTCGTCTGGTTCTAAGTAAGTTAAGTATTCGTATTTTATGTTCGGATTTGGTTGCGTGTATAGAATCTGGAAGTAGAGGACAATCATTACTTGGATTGTTCAAGTTGAATTTCAATTATTGCAGGTTTTTCTATGGAGTCATACCATGATGTCGATGGGGTGGTGTATGGGCCCGTGCGCGACGACGTTGTCGAGCGAGCCCTGGCGCGAGTACACAAAGCGCGCGCCCGCCGCCTCGTACGTGCCCGCCGCCGACACCGCGAACTCGCCGTTCATTATGTACGAGCCGTTGGATACTTTCAACGCTAAATAAAAAACAAACATTATTAACTATCGAAATTAAGCGAAAGTAATTGAATAAACAACCGTTCAACAAATTGTTGAACCCGACTAAATTGCTACTAGCTGCGTCATGCGAATAATTAACCACCAATTGTGCAGACGGCTACCTCCATTTATCTCACAATTTGCGGCGTAGGCGCCTCTATTGAAGAGTTGCGCCGCGGTGCGCATGTGCAATTTCCATTAATCGATTCGACATCGATCTTTGCACTGCCGAACACTTCATCTCTCGATTAAGATCTCTCCTTGTGAGCCGCTATTAATAATATACGAGACATTTTCAATAAAAAACCGATACAGACAGTTATGATGACTTATTAATGAGAACTACTTGAACCGCCAATTTTTTTGGACTTTGAGCGTCCCAATTTGGAGAAACCCTGACTAGTCTTAATTTCAGTTCCTGTCTTACCTATGTAGTTGTCACTGGGTATGACCTCGGAGACGTTGAGCCGGCAGGCGCCGCGCGGCACGGTGGTGACGTAGGAGTAGCCCAGCGGTAGGCGCGGCCGGGAGAACAGCCCCGACACCAGGCGCCGCCCGCAGCGCAGCTCGCGTGACGCCGCCGACGACAGCACGCCCTCACGACCCACCGCCTATAGACAAAACACATCAGAATCAGGCAATTGTCAAACACACACATTCAGCCTATAAAGTTTCCACTATTGAGATACAGGCCTCTGTGTCTCTCATCGCCGGCCCAGTACCTGTTCGTGGATGTCACATGTTTTCGAACATTGGTCCTAAGAGTGAGTGTATGTGAGATTCCTCACGATGTTTTCTTTACCATTTTGATAGCATTAGCACTCTGTTGTGTGTACATTATTTCATTATCAATTGCTGTTCCTCTACCAAAAAGGAGACAAATTCAGAACATGAAATAAACTTGCATCGACAAAATAATGCTCCCATCCCTATCCTAGACTAAGGTTACGATATTCATTTGTTCTGAATTCGCATCGCCACTAAGGCAAAGTCCAAACTTACATATAAGGAATGCTTAAATGCTTAGCCTACAGTGTAAAATATCATACATACAGACAGCGAGACATACATACATAGCTATCTACATTCTTTTAATAAAAAATATATATATGACGGCGTAAGCGATGGCTGAGCGATAGCGCCGTTGTCATTAGGGTTCGGTGGTACCAGGTTCATGATGAAATGTTAAAATAATAGTTTCGGTTTCGGTACACAAAAATCACAGTTTATTATTTAACACAAATTTACATTAAATAACACTAACAAATAATCTCCACAAAATGGGCAAACCGACAGTTTCGTTCTGAAGGAGTGACTTGGTTGGAGTTCCGAGCAAAAGTGATCTCGGCACAATCCCCACTCTACAAAACGACTCTGTCCACGTGCCGCCATTAAAACAACATCTGACGTCACGGCGTTTACCCCTACTACAATGGTCAAATCAGCAACTTGATGTTTAAAAGTTATCGCTTTCTCCGACATATATTATTACGAAATAGGCTTGCGTTTGGTGCGGCCTGGTGTGAAGCGATGAAGCGGCCTAGGGTGGATCACGCTTGCCTAGAAGAAACCGATTCACTCGAACTTTGAAGATATTCAGAAAATAACGATCAGTGAACACAGTTTTCCTCATCCGGAAAAGTTTAAAGAAATGATATGTATTTTTTAATTCACAGTACTCCAACGGGTACCCAACTCTGCTAGGTGCACGGCTACTCAATTTAAATGATATAAATAAGCTACCAAGCGATTACACAACTAATTTTCCGCCCCTATCATGTCAGATAAAATAGTCAACTAGTCACGCTTCCAGATATGATGCATTGGCCACAGTTTCATGTAGAGCGCTAGGATGATTTACACCGTGAGTATTAACTTGTCATCGTATTACACGGCTGTCTGGTCAGCTAGGATTACAACTTCATAACGTACATTGACAACTGAATTGCTTGCCTCTGTATTAAAATCCTTCTCCATTATTTTACATATAAATGTGAATGTTTACAATATGGTTGTCTTTCTCCGTTATATAAATTTCGAAGTTTGTAATATATTTTGTGTTTGTTATGATTTAGATGTATTTTGGCATGATTTGGATAAAAATACAAGGATACTTTTTATAAGGGTACACGAAGAATTTTATTAATTTAATGTAAAGGAATTGGGCGAGGCCTTTGCTTTGCAGTGGGTCAAAAAAAAATGAAAAGTCGCTAGGATATGTTCGTTTATCAAATACGTGTTTAAGGGACAGTGTTGTACAGGTGAGCTATAACCTAGATTTAAATATAGAATACTTGTTATTCCGACTACTTGAAGTATTTTCCTTGGCATGCAAATAAAACCGCAGACAGCAGCTAATTGACAATAAAATTACCCGAGATGAAAGCGCGGATGTTCGTAATTACTTAATTAAAGTAAGTCTATTAAGGAGAAAGCCTTGTTTATTAAAAGTTTTTGACAAAAGCATCTTGTTCTTGTGAGATCTTGATTTGAGTTCTTTTGTTTTCCTATAGAAGACGTAATTAATCTCTTGACTTGAATATAATACTTCGCTAATTGTCGAGCTTTTGCCGGCCATTGTATTTTGAGCCTGAAAACTCTATAAGTGAAGAAGAAATTTATAAGTTTATTTTCATTTCGTTTACGGTGAAGATGAAGAGATAAAAAATGTCTTCAGAGTTGCGAGAACCTTTGATCTGAAAGTTATTTAATGTAACATCGATTTGAATAATTCAATCCACATTTCATAGATTAAATAAAGTAGGTAGGTATAAATATGACAATCTGACTAGCACGGTTATTTATCATAACTAGCTATTTTCGTCAATGTAAAAACTAATTAATATGAAAACTTGTATATACTAGAGAAATAGCTTTGTTTACCTCAAATTAAATCTGCTTTGTTGGCTTAAGACTGACATAGATGTAACCTTATACTTACATATATTCATTATGTTAGATCAAACCAATTCTTTACACCTAATATCGATGTTTTGAAGAGCATGCGTTCATAAAGTGAATAATTTCTCAAGTCATGGATTCAATTCATTGAAATGTAAAGCCCAAGCTCGTTATTATTTATTTGATATAATGTTATTGTTGTTTCCAATCTTGTTTAATGTTAATTTTGTGGCACGATTAATCGCGTTTTAATAGGCCTCTTGATAGAGCTGAAATATAGGAACATTACAGGTCGGTCCAGTAGTTAAAAGATACATAATTTACAGATAATGAGATGTCTAAAAGTGTTTAGATTTATTTCATGATAAAATTAAGTCTTAGATCGATATAGAATCAAGTTTTAGAACTATAAACAAAATTAAATCCTCATTGTAGATGGTTGAAAACTTTTAACAGAAAAAATGAATGAAGCAATTTTCAGCACTGAAATAAAATTGTATTTCAAAAATACATGCACTTAAAAGAAACAATAACTGTGTGTAAACACATTGTAACACAGCTAGGTAAATATTGACAGAGCGAATTAGTTTACGTTGAACGAATGCTGTATCGAAACAACTGGAAGGAGACCGCTATAAATTATCTAGTATGAGCCTCATCCTTCATCCTGCCTGGCTAATTGACAAATTGTACGATACCAGCATATCGAACGAGTTGTCGGTGTTATAAGAAGATGGCTGATTAACATTTCGAGACGTTGAATACAGATACTGACAAGGTTAAGAAAATGTTTCTATGTTTGCGTAAGCACTGAAGCTGATGCCACAGGTGCAGCCTTTGCCAACTTTTCTGAATTGTTAATCAATCTACGGTGACGAAGTGTGATCTGTTACATTGCGATTGAGTGAAGTATTTTATTCACAAACTGTAGTTCTTAACAGTAGCCTTGAATAGTAAATTATACAACAAGTGACAAAAGGGACTTTAATTCGAGAGAACAAGTTGGATCCCGAGCTCAGCGAAGAATTCTAGAGTAGAATCCTGAGCGTAGCAAGGGATGCCAGATTAGAATCCTAAGCCAGAAAATAAATAGTAGTATTTATATAAATATATATATTTAGTATTTATAATTATCACATTTTATTACATAATCGACAATAAGAAAACAAAGGATTAAATATAAACATTAAAAATGTATAGTGAAACTTGAACATTTTTCGAAATTCAGTATTAAATACTTGTCAGCATGTTTTATTTACTTTTTGTACATAATTCGTTCTTGTTTCAAATTCAAAATATTTTCATTCACTCAGTGGCTAAAAAAGAGTTTTATTCACTGTTATCGATGAATCAAATGCCCTTTTTCGAGTGGCAATGGTAAACAATAGTTTTACAACTTCTTATTACGTAGAGACGCCATCTTTAAAACATTTCAACTAAGAAAACGTCAAGTAGCCAGAACCTCGCTAGTCTTTCATTTTGATCTCGTTGGTAATCCTTACAAAACCGGACCACAAGGCCGCGGGGTCACAAGGAACGAGGGTGGTGTACTAAAACATCTGGCCTACACTGCACTCACGAACATTTCGTAATTATTAATGTGACACTAATGCATTTAGAACATTAGTCGCCTCTAATGTGCACTTTTATGAGGCTACAGTACAAGATAAGGACAGCTAAATCTCACGTTGGGACCGACCTCAATGTAAGAAGGCTATGTCTTAATTAAGTGTGATATGAATCATTTTTAAAGGCAGTAAATGGACTCGCCCTTTGTGTAGCGAACTTTTGTGGTACTGCTCCGTTGGTCGGGAGTTAGGGTGTCGACATTGATATACTGGGCCGAACGTAAGTGCCACTGAATCAGTTTTATTGCAGGCAATAATTTACTTAATCTAAAGAGACGACTTGCAGGAGATAACTAACAAAGTAAGAAGTGTTTTTATGCTGACACAAAGGTACATTATTTATTATTAAAG
Organism: Standfussiana lucernea; assembly: GCA_964057025.1. Classification (NCBI taxonomy): domain Eukaryota; kingdom Metazoa; phylum Arthropoda; class Insecta; order Lepidoptera; family Noctuidae; genus Standfussiana; species Standfussiana lucernea. The sequence continues at coordinate 8,613,121 of OZ059803.1, read as the reverse complement.
GAACAAAGCTGACAGATGGCCGGTAGGGGAGAATAAATCAAGGGAGGTACGGATTCCTGATTTAAAGGTTCCGGTGGACCATTTTGCCCAACAATTACTAACGCGCCATAAATATTTCTCAAAATCAACAAAGCTCTGGACAAAGACACAAGTTGTGTCCCCAAGATTTATTTGCAACTTACTTTTGCCCGGTCGGAAATTATCCTTAAGGATCGAAGTTCTACCAGGATAAAAATATCTAAAGACTTTATCTGTGTGACAGATTTCATCCAAATCCGTTTAGCCGTTAAAGCTTGAGAACTTAATAGACGGACAGGCAGACTAACTAACAGAAAACCATACTTTCTGATTGACAATAATAGACTCAGTAGCACTGATCACAACCAGACGTCAAAATGACTTACGAGAGGTCAATTGTTTAAAGTAAATAAGGCGACCAATCTTAAGCTAATTGAGAACGTTGCAGTAACCGTCACGATGGTTGCGGTCCTCTATAAAAACCCACTCATTACTGTTTAGGCCGGCCGAATTCAACAGGGCAGTTAAACGTATAAAATATGAGCCTTGTCACTTTGTCTTATAGTCACTTGAGCCATGAACTGTCTGAACGTAAAAATACATTTCCAATTAAAGGGGAATCATTCAACTGTTTGACAATGCAACCTAATTTGTACTTTGACAACATTAAAATGTATTTTAATTTAAACCATACACGTATTGGTTATAAAATCAATGTCTGAGATACGGAAGACGGGTACAGTTAATCTGAGAAACATTGTACATCATTGTGATGCGTTACAAACTAGCTTCTGACCGTGGTTCCGCCCCGGTATATGCTGGGATAAAGAGGATCCTATATTTTACCTATGTGCCAAATTTGAAAGAAAACGAGAAGTTAACAGATATACAGACAAACAGGCTAAGTTAGTTTCGCATTTACACAATAAAGCATACTTTATTGTGTTCGGCTTAAAGTACTTAGCACTAATAACTTAAAACGCTATTTAATGGAATAATCCTCAGTAATCTTAAGTTATCATAAGTTGTTATGATTGAGGAGCTCGTGGCTAAATAATAACAGCAGCTCGGGTCGATCGTCAGGTTAAGCCGCGCTTGCCTGGGTTGGTCCGTGGATGGGTGGTCACCCATACATAACGAGTTTCCTCCGTGCCTTGGAAAGCACGTTAAGCCGTTGGTCCCGGCTGTCAATTGTAGATCTTTGACAGTCGTTACAGGTATTCAGTGACCCGAAAGTCTGACAACCAGTCTCACCAAGGGCTATCGTATTATCCAGTACTAACTGGGTTGTGGAGGTCAGATAGGCAGTCGCTCCATGTAAAATACTGGTATTGAGCTGCATCCGGTTAGACTCGAAGCCGACCCCAACATAGTTGGGAAAAGGCTAGGCATTGATGAATCTTAAATTAGTATGATTACATAATGACGGAAAATTAAAGACATCCTGCGAGTGCTCCCCGATTTAAAATAGACTACGCCAAGGGTCAACCTATCTCTTTTCTGTGTGATTGAAATGGCAACTAAAGAATTACTAGCAAGCTAGCTTTTGTCTGCGGCTTCGCCTCTGTGGAGGACGAAAATGTTCCTACTAAAACGTACTACCTATGTCGTGATCTATCCGTGTATCGAGTTTCATCCAAATCCGTTCAAACTTGAATAGATATCAAAAAACGAGGAATGTAAAAAAACGTACCTAAAGAATAAATCTTTAAATAATAAATAAACAGTGATTCAATCACTTGGCAACCTGTCGTAGCAATCTGTGTCATTGACATATTTCACAAATCAAAGAAAATGGACGGAGAAGCTGAAAATGAGAAAAATACAAAGAGCGATGAGTTTACTGCTCTAGGTAAAAGATCTAATAAAACAAATGACTAAGATAGTAGACTCATATTGAAGATTATTAGTATAAGGTAGGCATTATGATTGAATAATACATTTGTTGGCAATAGGCTCGCCCCCTGTTACATGGGACTTCGACATAACTGGCGAAATGTAGGTGTACTATCAGATACACTTCTGCCTATCCCTTCGAGGATACAGGCGTGATCTTATGTATGTACATATTATTGAATACAGGTGTTAGTAAGAAATACAAAATTACTCTTATTAAATACGAATTCTACATAAAAACTGGGGCATTTAGTTCACTTGCATCCCACTCACACAACGCTCACACAACTGTCCAAAGTTTGTATTTTCTTTGTGCAATCAGTTGTCTAGTCTACGCATATGTTACTTTATTACTTTCAATTGTTTGTCGTTTATGGTACGGCACACTCGCGCCCCAAGGCCGAAACGTTTAGGGCATGCAATTTATCGCAAACCGACGAAAAATAGGACAACGCGTTGTTAGACCTACGTCAAAAAAAGGAAAAAAATCTCCAAGGTGAATGAAATAAAAATGTCTACCATTATAATTTACGCAAGTAGTTAACACCAACTATAATGGCTAGAGTATGAATTGCCGAGGTTACATTTATTATTCTAACTGGACCAGTCGTTGTCTTTCCATTATCATATGCGATGAGGTGCGCTCATTGGGAATTATAAATTTATTAGTTCGCTTGTCTCTTTGCTGCTCCACAGAATAACATACAATATCCAGCGCACCGTCGAGCTTACAGTGTTCATTAACGTACAACTTTAATGATTCAAACAGGACTTGACTCCTGAAAGGCCTGTTTCACATTCATCCATCTAAATACAACCACAGCGACTCTGCTCTATCTCACTTTAGACAAGTTTACGCTTGACCGCGCCTGATCTAAATTAGTTCTGAAAGTTTTATTTGTCTTCAGGCATAGAGATAGGGTCGCGACGTTATTGATAGTATAGCCAAGACAATGGCATGCCATCAGTATGACGTGAGCACGAAATTTATGAAACCGGAATATTCAGGTCGAATGAACAACTGAATCAGATAAGTGGGATTCTAAATTAGCCATTCAGTCTGTCTTAGTCGGCAACTAAGACAAAGGTGGCCAGGGAGTGCGTCGGAGCGACTATGCAAACAACCATGTGCGCGCAGGCAACTGGGTCGCGCGGTGTTTATCATGCAACATAATAGCTCTTATTCAATATGACCAAACAAGTAACAATGTACGAATATTCCAACAATACTGGAGTCACATCTAGATGCTAACCTTTAGCACCTGAGGTATTAAGCAACAATACATATCACAGTATTTAATATTTGCCGATAGTCATAAAGTTGGGTAAATGAGAAACGCGTGACTATACAGTTTGGAGGTTTGCACGGAGTTTACGTGATATCCGTTGTCAAATCCAAACAGACTTACGGCATCAATGGCGCCAACATTCCGCGCCCATACCGTAAGCGAGCTATACACATGGCTGTGCCTAAGTACATAGCACTCGCCAAATAATCACTGACCAATGTTCCATAACCAAGCAAGAATTTTCGACGATAATGTTGATTTCCTGGCAGTAAAATTGAGCAAACAGTTTCAATGTCAGACTTTTCGATGAGTAAATTAAATAACGCTAGAAATCTTTTCTGAAGAATTTCAAGATCGTCTTTAATCTTCGAGTAGTATTTTATGAGGCTTTATTGTTGCTTTGATATGACGAAGAGAAAACACGTCGTGTTTAGCAATGAGGACATATGTTTTTACAACGTTATTCTTGAGACGGTAAACAATTTAAAACACATTTAATTTAAAAAGAAGTTATTGGGTGACCCGAAAAGTGAGATCAATAATCAATGACAAAATAATATTACAAATTGGCGTTTGTGTGACCTAAATTGTCGAATGTTCAAGTGTCGTCTGTACAATTTTTCTAATCAACGCTAGGTGACCACAATCATTTGAGATGAGATGTCTAGACAGTTTTGCAATTTACAATAATTTACACTTACACGTTACCAATGATGTGATTTATTTAATTGACAATGATCGATAGACACTCTAATGCATTGCAATATGAGGAAGCGATATAGCACAACCAGACTAAGATATTGGGTTGCATAGCTGAAATCAGAAGAATCCCTTAAAAGATGATTTCTCCTGACGATTTCCTTTAAATGAATTTTCGCTTAAGATTAAAATAATTTAAAGCTTTCGACTATAAAGACAGTTAGAACAAGATTTAAAAATATACTCACCAAGGCGATCACCAACATAATCACTGGTAAATTCACCATTTTCAATGTTCGTTCAATATTTATAACACTCACAAATAATGTCACTTCTTACACTGGACAAACGTGTAATTTGGTCAGTAAAGAGTCGCTTGTTTGACAACAACACTATCTTTTATCGATAAAAATCCTCTTAAGATAGTAGTATCCTAAAAAGTAAGTTAAAACACATCTGAATGATTACATCTCTGTATATAAGTACGATTAAATTGATATAAATTAATATCTTAATGTAATTTTATTGATAAGACAAGTTTATGATTTGTTCATAAAAGGTGATAACCTACATTCGTTTTTAGTATGTTTATTTAGGCATAACAATAAACATTGGTATCTGTTTCTAATACAGGAGTTTCCATTCGGATTGGGCATGAACGCAAACAAGAATTCGTTACGGACACAAATGTAATTGAGTGTAACTTTGTATTTACATTCATTAGTTACGTATTAAAGCTTGCCTAAATTTTAATCTGTGGGCCGCGTCTAATTATCTAGATACTTGTTGTTTAGAATCTCATGTATTTTTCTCATAAATTAGTTCGTTAGTTAGTTAATTAAGGCAATATCACGTTATAATAAACCTCGACGTGACAATAACTTATACAAACGGCATTGGCAGATAAAAAGGTCTGTGCACTAACTAACAACAAAGATCATTCACGAGTGCATATCTTTGCATAGTTAACTCATTACTGCCTCATTTAGCGCAGACGCTATTAACAAATACTGACCGTGGAACAAATTCAGCAAGGATATCAAAACGGCAATGAAGATTACCCCTGAGTTGTAAAAAATACATTCTTTCGTAATTTTTTTTCTCATATAGGCTACGTGTTAATAAAACATTGAGCTAGTGTACACATCTGAAGGAGAGATAACATGCGAATGAGATACCGGCGACCATCGAGACGCACATTTTTTCATGTTCACGTACATTTTTAGGTTTCATTCATCGCTACAACGTCGTCGAGCAAAAAAGGAACAGTAATAAGTTGCCCGTACTCATTTATTATAATACGCAATTCCTTTTCTCATTTCCATATGTATGATGTTTCTATATTCTGTTCATTTTCCTTTCTCGGTACAAAATAGTTACGAGGGATTCATCTTAGCTTGTATGTGGAGTGGAAAACATTTGTAGTGCGTAATGAACAGACTATAAAGGAGTCTGCCCACTACAGCGTGTCATACCATGACTGTACTACGAACTTATCAGGCACGAAAAAAAACATGACACGGGCTACTATGCCCACTAGAACGTATCAAACCCGTTTATAACGGGTTTAGAGCGGTCATCATACGCGGTTAAACCCTATATATATTCTTTGTATTGAAAAGTATGAGACTATTCCCACTAGACCATTACGTCCGGTAAATACGTTCATGGCACGATCATGATAAGGTATGGTGTAGTGGACAAAATCCTAAAGTATTCGATGTTTGAAATTACAGCTGTTTTCTATGTATTACATAACTCATATCTAATTATTTTAATAATTCGGATTCATACAACCGAAATAGACGGCAGAGGCGCATCAATCAATTCGGGACGTTTTTTATTAGCCACAAATCAAACGGCTGTATTTTTGAAAATGTTATAAATAAAATCGTAAATAATTTACGATTTAAAATGTTTGTGTCGGCCAGTTTGCTAAACCTTTTCAAGGGCGTATAGTAAAAAGCAAACAACTTTTACAACGCCCTAAAATAGATCATCATACGAAGTTCATCGTTGTATTTTGCGTCACAAAGATTTTATTTTTAGTTATAATTCACAGATGTCGATGAGGAAGGTTATTTTAATGGTTTAGTTATCGCATAGTGTTAGTAACTACAGTTCGATCACGAACATGGGTTAGGTGGAGCAAGCTTCTAAGATGGTAATTTAAATTAGAATTCAGGTACATGGACTGTTAGAGATGAGCCTTACACACTAATCGAAGATTGTCTTAAACAAAATCGTGTTCTACAGTTGTTTAGATTAAACAAGGCTAAATAAACACGATTTTTAGGCATGGAAATTGATGTTTGATACGGTAAAACCCTGATTGTCTTTAGCAACAGGCTTCGCTAAAGTTATTGTTTACCAATTTTTTATATCAGTTCGCCTCGTTGTTTTGTTGTCGTGTTATTTGTGGTCGAAAGAGCGACTACTGAGGATGAGGACCTGGGCTCGATTACCAGGTCGGTTAAAGTGTTATTGGGTTTTTCCATCAGGAATTATTCAGTAGCAGCCACGAAGTTCGGATTTGTGCCCGGTTGGTGGCAATGGGCTCGCCGTATAACATGGTTTTTAAAAACATAACTAGCGAAATGTGGCTTGGTTACAGGTTCACCTGTAACTAAGCCTTTGGGGATTACTGCAGGCGTCATGTCATGTTATAATGGTCTAGTATCGAGTCATTTGTTTAGAAGAGCTGTAAGTTCCATCGCATCTTTCTTACGATATGATTGTAACAGTTGCGATGTATGTACATACGTGAATGACGGTCTCATTGAGCTGCGTTCACTATTTTCTGGCTTCTTTCCAACACCGCTGATTACTCTGTTCTCATAATATTTTACTACGCTATTACTAATCTCTTTGTATTAGAGTGAATTCTTTCGAAAACCTATAACTCAGATCACCGTTGGCGCGTTAAAATGTTTGTTACTTTTTTTCAGTACTAATGGTGCAATCACCGTAAAAATATTTTGATGTGGTTTGTGGCAACACCTCAATTTGTTGTTGAATCTCTGGCTAAATAACCGCTGTCGGTTTTATTTGCGTTAATTTTTAGCTTTATATCTTTTTTGTCATTTTTTATTTTTCTTTTTTTTTTAAAGAATTTATGGTCGTGCCCTAGCTTTTTAAATGAGGAGTATCATTCATTATTCTCAATTCGTTTCATGTTGGTAGCTTTTTTATAGTGTTAATAGTCGATTATAGAGTAAAGTACTGTCGCAGTTAAGTGTCGACAGACGGGAGTTTAACACATCATTGTTTTCATATCTTTATTTAAGGGTGGGTTCTAAATTTATAGAAAAATGAGAATAATTATTTAAGGAAAAATTTAATAATATTGATTTCTGTTACATAGTATGTTATTAAAATATGAGTAATACGTTCGATTAAGTAACGTTAAATCCCGCTAACAGGAAAATTATCGTGAGCTCATAACTCAACAACACCAAATATAATAACAGAGATTATAAAAATTAATAGAAAATATCTATCTATCCGTTACACCGCTTATTACCGTCTATATTTCTCAAAAGCACCGATTAATCGTAACATCGAAGTGCAAAAAAGCTATCAATCGTTTATTACATTACGTTATCATGTTATTAAGTCCATACGTTTATGACAAAATAGATAAGTGTTCGATATTAAAGCGTGTACGGGTGCAACTGTGCCTTAAGTGAGTGAGGCGTGTTAATAGCCTTGTCGATGGTTCGATAGATGGTTGATGATAATAGTCCCCCTTGATAGGTGTGGTCCACACTACACGCAATTACCGAAAGATTTATTTCTTATAAAATGTATGCGCTTCCCTATTTTTAAGCCGGGTCTTGTACTATTTTTGATTTCTTCACAAATTGTTCGACGTCGTTAAGTGTTAGATTTACTTTTAGATTAGTTAGGTGAGTAATTGAACGTTGTGTTGTAACGGTTGGGAACCCCGAAGGGCTGGTGTGAAGTTTTCCGATGTTTTCTCACAGTTTATCAATGACAACAGAGTTTCAACACTTCGGCACCTATTTTAAGGAGATTATTTCTCTATTTGGAACCGTTTTTTTTAACAAACGAGACACTTTAATTCCTACCCAGTTTTCATCGTAATAAAAACAAATTAGCCTCTGGAATTTACGAAAAATCATTAGCCGTTTTTTGCAATTCCCAGAATAGCAAGGTTGCCTAATCTAAGAGTTCAATAATTTATAAATCAACAAGACTGATTGGATTAAACGTGTAATCCTTTAAGAATTTCATTTCAAACCGCAGATTTTTACGATAAAAAATATTTTAAACGTAACTAATTATACCAGTTTGGCTACATTTTTTATTGTGATCGAATTCAGTATGACAAGCTCATAAATAGTTACAAATGCGATAATTATGTTAACAACCTATTTATATTAGCCAGTTATTTATGAAGTAACATTATATCTGTCAATTTTCTGCGTTAAATATTTCTATTACGGTTGTTTGTATGAAAATTTCGTAAATAAATTGTTGTCACGTTAAAAAAAAACTTAAATTGTTTTCTGAACAGACATTTTAATTAAAAGGGACTATTTCTGTGCCAAACGTTGGCATTGGGCCTGTTTATTGTATGGTAGATAAAGGAATTTATCAAACACATTCTTTAATTAACGTTTTGAACCACAAGCGCTTTGCAATCGATATCCAAGACGAACTATTTCTATATTGGGACATTCCTCTTGTGGGGTCCTGGCCGTAGATTTAATACTGAACCTATAAATAAGTTGGTAATAGCTGGATAGGTGCATAAATTTCCTGAGTCGATAAAAGTTTTGGAAGTTAATAATAGCTTTACAGGTAAATTTTTTTAGCCGAAGATGGGGGCCAGAATCAGCCTCTATTCTCATCGAATCGATAAATTATTATGCTCACTTAATACGGTAAGCCGCACACGACGAGATTCGCGTGTTTATTTTAGAGTCTTCTTTGTAATAACTGTTTTGTAGTTTTAATTTTGTTTTAAAGATGAGATAAGTGGGGCGTTTTATTAAGTTCCGACATTTGGATGAAACCAAACTTTTCCATTGATTTTTTCTCTTTAAATCTCCCATGGCAACACAGAATACACGGTTCAGAGAGTTCGGTTAACAGGGTGTTGATAACAATTTCTTACAAAAGTGCCTATTGAAACTAAAAGACATAAAAACAAACTTTTCTATGTCCAAACAAAGTATTATTATACTTTCAGAACTCCGAAGTTCTAAAGTAAATACAAGTTTGTGGATACAGAGTAGTTATTCTGGTATGTAATCGTTTATTTTTCTTACTTCGGAATAGCAATGTAGGATGAGTTATGCGGTTCTATTTATTTCGACCTTATACCTAATACCTAGTGACCTAATTTGTTCGAGACGAACCAAATCTAGATGTTAACATTGAATTCTGGTATCAATCAGTTGGTGAAGATATTTATTTCACGATTATTTGTCTAAGGAGAGAAATAAATTGGGATAAGGGCAGGAGAATTACTAATACTAATAATAACAATTTGTTAGGAGGTTCCTCTCTCTGGAGCCCTGACCGCCGGTAGCTTGGCCCCTGTTCCCAATACCGGTGGGCTACTATTTTTTATATTTTTAAACTTTTTTTTATTATTTCATATGCGAATATTTAAAAATGTAAAAAATAAGAATTAAAATAAATAAAGGAAATAATAACACAAAAATTAAAATAAAAACGCTTTTCTATTGTATCGGTTTCACATAACATCACATCACGCCTGTAATCCCCTAAGGGTTAAGTAGAGGTGTAACTAATAGTACACCCACATTTCGCCAGTTAGATATGTTTAAGTCCCATGTAATAGGGGGCGAGCCTATTGCCTTCAACCGCGAATTGTGGCTGCTACTGAGAAATTCGTGATGGAAAACCCAATAATACTTTGCCTGACCCGGGAATCGAACCCAGGATGTCATGCGCATCAGTCGCGCTTGCGATCACTAGACCAACCCAGTAGTATTTGTTGTATATGTAGGTTCTACTTTAGATTTATACAGAAAACCGTAACCTCTCATTGAAACATCGATGTTGTGAAATACAATAGAATAGAATAGAATAGAATATACTTTATTGTACACCAAAATTGATACAGAACGGTTTACAAAATTGTTAATTTTATGGTTACAATGGCGGTGTTATCGCCAATACAATATCAAATCTGCGTCGAAATTAAATTCACTTAAGCACGTTATATGAAAATAGTTACAGTAAGCCAATGCTAGGCTTAGAGGTACTTAAAAAATGCTTAGAACTACAAAATAACGGTAAAGAGTAAAATTCACCAATTCCACTCCAAGAGCTGTAATATTAAATGTGTTTCCAATAGTTGATTTATATTGAAAATGAATCACGATTGTTTATTAAATTGACTCCGTTACTATAATTGATTGGACGGTCGTTTTCATAGTGAGTTTATGCAAAGTACAAGTAGATGAGTAGTCGGGCAGGCAAGGAAATTGTGTTATTCGTATCTCGCACAAAATTGACACAGCGAGATAATACGGTCCCTTTAACCAATTTAGGGCGAGTAAACTGTTATGGTTAGGGCTCATCGAGGACGCTGTAGGCAAACTTTTACAATATTTATTATATTTTGTAATTGGCCCATTTTTGAGGCGTTTTATCTTAGCTGTCATAGATTAAATAATAAACGACTTGAAGTTGCGACACGACTGTCTTGTTGGTCTAGTCGCAAGCGCGGCTGCTGAGCACGAGGTCCTGGGTTCGAATTCCAGGTCGGGCAAAGTGTTATTGGGGTTGTCCATCATTAATTTCTCAGACACGAAGTCTGGGCAGACGGCTCGCCCTCTATTACACGGGCTTAAACGTAACTGCCGAAACGCATAATATATTATAATATATATTAGATATACCTGTGCTTAACTCTTTCAGAGTTTACAGGCGTTATGTTATGTACGTTGCGACACATTTGCGGATTGCAATCAGTTACGTTCTACGTGGTCGGGTATTCAAATTAACGTAACGTAACAAACGCCGACGCATAAGCTAGTATTAAAAATCCGTCATGCGCAACTGTGCTCTTAATTGATCATTACTCGAAAATTATTGCGAGAAAATTAAACAGCACCGAAAACTCGCGAACCTGCGGTAACTTTACGCGCGGATTGATTCAGAATAATATTTTGCCCGTAGTTATCGGTTAAGTGAATAAAAACACATGTGGTAAAAACATAAAAATATATATATATAAAAATCTTTTTAGAACTACATGATTAAAAAATAAAATGCTCCTTAAATATCCATTAAGGAACTCACAAAATTAAAATCGAATCAAACAATTTATCATGATAATTACGCTATTGTATGATTATCTTTCATTTAAAACGAATTATGCAACACTTTGATAAAATTAACTAATTGAAAACGTTTTAATTAATTTATTTTATCGCGACTAATATCAGTTTTCATCGCAAGATAATTATCGTAAATCCTTTTTGCGTAAATCAATATTATTGATTGATATCTAATTATGAAACTAGATGGATTAGTTCATAATAACAATTACTAAAAATTGGTCACAAAGTTATTTGTTAAAAAAAAATATACAACCGAATTGAGAACCCCCTTATTTTTTTTGAAGTCGGTTAAAAAGTTATCAACTTTTAAGAGATGTAAACTTGCCTAAGAATAACATGATTTGTTACAAATTGCAACTGCGTGTTTTAACTCTACTAACCCAGTTTCTTCACTAGGCTGATAACAAAAAATTAGATAGACGTAGGTACTGATAACAGCCTTACCTACGATGACATTGGGCCTCCGCAACCTTAGTTTAAAAAAAGAATTAACTTTCAACATAATTTTGACGAAGACAATCTTTGTATAGCTTTTGTTTTTTTATTCGTCTCAATTTTTAATTTCTATGATGATAATCCGTTAATCGATGGTCAGCTTTATGATCGTTTTTTTTTTAAATTTGTTCTTAATAATTATTATGACATCTCGAAAAAAATTTCGATTACGTATCAATATTTGGTGTCCTAAATCCCAAAACTTGGATTTTTTGAGGAAAAAACAACAATAATAAAAATCTAACCTGGCAGTCTCATGGCAAAAGGAGGCTGTGACAGTTTTGTCGTTTATTTGTAGAATGATAAGTGCATATTTAATTATACACGTTATCTTGATTTAGACTTAACAGAACTGTATGACCTACTTCAGCAAGTGATATTTATTTAGGTTTTGTTAAAATAGTCTAATAGCATTTAAATTGAATTAGTAAAAGAGCTTTATTTGGCTACATTACCAAATGAGAGGTAAATTTTCATATAAGCTGCACGATACATTTCCCAATAGATTATGTTTCTTGGCATTTCTCTTCGCTCCCAATTTTTCTTGTCTACATGTTTCTGTTTTTGCTAAACACGCGTAAGTTTCTACTACGCGTAGATAATCCATTAATCACGACTACAGATCAAAAATAATTCAGTATTTGTGAACAACTCGTTAAGCTTGTCAAAACAAAACGAAATGTATTAACACGTGTTAAATCTTCATTTCTTAAGTTGCGGATTAGTTTTGACAAATGAAGAATTGTTGAACTCGGATAAATCTTTATTTTTATTTTTTTTTAGAACTATAATTTTTAGTAGTTTATAGAAATAAGAATTTGCTATTTTTTTTTAAACAGCAGACGAATCATTCAGGAAAACTCATTGAGAAAAACAAAACACCAAAAAATTAACGTCGAAAAAAATCGTACACTTCACATATATTAAGGTCCGTTGGCCGAATAAGGTCGCACCGTTGTAATACGCGAATGCAGAAAAATTGAAACGTCAATCATGCGTTTTGACAGCTGTTCCGCATTTTCGCGCCAATTTTCCGGTTCGCGCGGGAACGAGTCGGGTGCACGGTCGGTGGCGCGGCCGCGCGCTCGCTGTGGACTGTGGCGGCCGGCGTCGCGCTGCGCCCCATCTACTACCTTACGATTTATGAGCGTGACGCAAAAATGGACAAAATTTGTAGCAACGCTCTCGGCACCGTACACCACGTGCCTCGTCTTAGGAACTCCGATTAGATGGCCGGGTATAAAAAAAATGTATTAATAGCTGATGATTTTCTAGGTCTACGAAATCCGGTAACCGTATTGTGCGATCAGTTTCCACAGTGGATGTTTAGACTTGAATAAAATCGTGGATTTTCTTATCTTTGCTTTAAATAGCCTGAGAAAAAGAATGTCCCAGGGACTCTCATCCATCTCGTCCCCTAAATGGATAAGAGTCACGACAGACGCCTTCGTTGATTTCCGCGTGATAAAAAAGATGCTCTCATTCAGATAAGACGATAGACATTTTATGTTTACTATTCGAATTTAATTAAGAACTACAACCAGCTAGTTGTGTTTAGCTACATCTTAAGAAAAAAGAAATAAATCAAAGGTGTTACTTAAATCCCATAATATTTCACAGCGAAACGTTAAACGTCGATTACATTGATATAGTGCAAACAAATCTACAATGTTATGAAAGTTCGTCATAACAATATGCTCTTAAACTTGGCCCGATTCCGACAGCCGATAGAAACGTTGCGATATTGTGCGATTGATCCATTTAGTGAGCAAATTGCTCATCGGTCGACGCATACGCACAGTACGCACACGCTCAAGGGAACACGTGTTTAAGTTACGAGTTCAGTGGAAATGTATAACTGATTGTTTGTTCAAGGCTGCCCCAGTTTTCTTTATAAAAATATGTTCAACATTATCTTAAAATAATGTTTTTACAGGAGGCATTTCTGTATTTATTACCAACCACCTGTTTTACGCGTCTGTGTCGATTAAAGTAATGGATGAAAATGGACTCCTTTTTTATGGAAAACCCACGTGTTATAGACATATATTGAACTACATCTGGGAATAATCTATTTTCGTAAGTAGTTTAATGTCGAACGTCTAATTTGGCGAAAGTTTAGCGGTTACCACCAAATTGAGCATGTTTCTTTAATCAAGACTGGGTGCGGTACATTGAATTTCTAATTAAGGCGAACAGAGTTCCTTGCAAATCCCGCTTTTGTTCGAAGTTCGGAACTTGATCTAACTTAATTAAGTCACAATGATGACCAATTTACCCCGTACCACGAACTAGACAGGGAAAGTCTTGCGGAGCAAATTCCTGACTAAGTACCCGGTATCTATTAAACTAGGCATAAATCTTGCGTAGTTGCGACAATATCAGATATTTGAATAAATATAGAGTGGTACGTCTTAACTCGGCAGCGGGTAAATGTACGATAAAGCTCCGTAGATAACTAGTATTTGACGGACAGGTGTAATTAGCCTCTCTACTCGCTACCGGCAAATGGAAGCGTGATGATAACAGCGGGAGTCAGAATAAACAACGATGCCCTTCGTGATTACATCTTGTGCTTACCTAAGTGGTTAAGTGGGATTGCGAAATGGTATATTAATACGGATAGATAGATATACGTCTTACTCCTGCCGGTGATACCAATCGTAGAAAATGTTATGAATGGACGCAACTTCATGAATGGCGACTGTCTTGAATATTGATTTTCATTATGATGTTAATGGATTTTATTATCATTTCACGATAAGATTTTATCATATTTTTATGCACTTGGGTCAAAATAGTACCTTTCATATCCACCTAATCACTGTCACACCCTTTTTCAGCTAAGCGAGAATTAAGATACTTATCACCAATTAGCGGGAGTGTTATCTAAATTAAATGTTTCCCATCAATCACAACTTGGACATTATCAATCGACGCGGAGGGCATCCAAGGGCAGCCATGGGGATTTCCACACGTGTAGGTAAGAATACGGAAATGCGAGGCGAAACAACATGTAGTTCAGTAGATGTTCGACTGATTCAACCTTCAGTCTTTATTAGGACAAACACAAAAAGAAAACCCACTCTATAAAAAAATCGATAAATTCAGCAAAAGGATGTGCATACTGTGTGCATACATAGTAATTAGCAATATTGTAAAAGATTGTGTTTCAATTTTGGTGTACAATAAAGTATATTCTATTGTATTCTATTCTACTGTAGACATGACTGTGTGTGGTTATTTTATACTCCTCTGATAATACAGTTGAAGTAGTCAGTAGTGGTAACTCAGTTTCACTGTCTCTGCGTTTCTATGGTTATTGGCCACTGGAGATTTTCTCACAGGAGTTGGAATGGTTTGGAAAAGGTTTCGCGGCTTTGTTGCTAAAAAATTATATTTTTTCTGTGTCAAAAGAAGTCCCACGTCATTGACGTTTGAAAAGAAAGCCTTTTCGGGTAATTAACCCTCATATTCATACTGGTGCTTAAACATGGGCAAATCACCCTTAAAGAGAAAGGATCGGAGGCAACAGAAGATTACGATAGGCTACCAACAGGTTAGGAACAGTAGGTCACTATACTCGACTGCCAAAGATAAGCTTATATCTAGAATCGAGTCTAGCTTCAGAAATATCTGATATTAACATTAATCGTTGATTCCAGTTGTAAGTTAGTGCAGACATAATTTATATTGTGGTTTGTAGATGGTTAATAAGTTTAACTTGCTCAGCCAATCACTACTGGCAATTTGTAAGAAGATATCCGATATAATAGATCGAGTTTTCTAGATTGCAGTAGGTAATAAAAATTAGTTTTGCATTACAAACGCTTATTTGTTATTCAAATACTTAATCTTAGATAGATAATCTCTAATCTAGTAGATATTCAAATCTATCAATCTTATTCCAAGGATGTCATGTGTTTGCTATAAATGTGTAACTCCTACGAACATCAAATAATAAGGGTTAAAGTATGAAGTTGCGGGTTGCCGTTTTAACGTAGAGGCCACTTTGAATTTAAATTAAACCTGCATAGTCCAAGATTCGTGATCAAAACTTTTTATTCACAAAAACTATAACATTCTAAAATCAAAAATTTTATGACATTATTTTGTTTGATTTTCATTTTTTTTTTAATATTCAATATTTGAGTTAAACATGGAGAAAATAGGCAAATAACTACTACGAGTATAATTGTCATAATAAAAATATCAAATAACATTCATAGAAACACAATACACCTACTTCCAATAATATTGCTTAGGAGACACTTCGTATTTCAAAGTCTTCCGCTAGAACGTGGAACACACGGTGCAAATTTTACCAAACTAGGCAAAATCGCACGGTAGTGTGAAACCGTAGTAACTACAAGTTGACATTACAATTTGATAACCATTGACAACTATATAATTGAGGTTGTATTTGTCCGTAAGATTAATTTGTTTTAACATGTACTTCATCATGTTAAATTGGCGAAAATCAAGGTCGCAGTCTGATTCTGATGTGTGAAGTAATGTATTAGTAGGGTTGGTGTTGGCACTTTATTTTTCATGGTTTTGGAAAGGAAAATCAGAAAACTACTTTAAAAAAAACGGTTTTGCAAAAAAAAATAACCGACTTGCAAAAACGTTTTTATTTTACCCTTTTTAGTTTTCGCATCACACACAAATCCTTGTCATGTATCAATTTCGCAATTTCTTTTACTTGGATGACATATTTTTTCCAGCTATTTTGATTTAAAAACCAAACTGCTGAACCGATTTTGATGAAACTTCTATGGGACTAATCGGGAAGTAGATCCGTTCAGATAAAAGAAGATTTTTTCAAATCGGTTCATAAATGACGAAGATATGAGGTAACAAACACAAAAAAAAAATACAACCGAATTGAGAACCTCTACCTTTTTTGGAAGTCGGTTAAAAAGACACCTAAACGTGACATACCTAAAAGTTTAATTTTAGTCTACGAAATGTATGCATCAATAGCTAGTGATTTTATCGACGAGCTCTCTTTAAATGCCTTCATTGAGAAAAAGTGTTTAGTTTTAGTCAGTTCATTACAGAAACTGATGGACGCTACTGAAGGTGCCCAAATCGAAGCTCAGTTCTGGGCTGACTCAATTTAGATTGCCATCGACACACTGCAAAGGATGGAGAGAGTGTTCAAGCTTATAACAATATTTTTTTTCAATATTACTGCTATAGCATATAAAAACGTTGGTAAAAGTTAAAGTTTCATTATTAATTGCATATCTAGGTTCACTTGCAAATCAGCCCTTACCAAACAAATGAAACTACAATAAAATAATTACAATAACAATATTATCAGTATCTATCTAGTCGGGAATCACGACACTATCATAACATTAGAACCCATGTCAACTTGCCCGATACGGCGAATATTAGCACGTTATTATAATACAATTATTATGCAATGGTTTGGCAAACTGATAGTGATGTTAGCTCAGTGCATTCCCCGCGGGTAATTAGCGTCACTAGCTTGTTAGCCTTATCGACGAAAATATGCGATTCACGTGTTTGTTGGTACATAAACAGATTTTTTTTTGCGTATTTGGCATTTTTGGCGAACTCGTAGCTTAATAATAACATCCACTCGGGTCGATCTTTAGGTTAAGCTGCGCATGCCTAGGTTGGTCTGTGGATGGGTGACTGTTGGTCCCGGCTGTCGTTTGTAGATCTTGGACAGTCGTTACAGGTAGTCTGTGGACCAAAAAGTCTGACAACCAGTCTTACCAAGGGGTCACATAGGCAGTCGCTCCATGTACAATACTCAGTTGCATCCGGTTAGACTAGAAGCCGACCCCTACATAGTTGGGAAAAGGCTAGCCTTTTCCCAACTATGTGTGGTATGGTGTGGTGTTGCGAATATGCAGATGATGCCTAGGCATCATCTGCATATTCGCAACACCACACCCCGCTTCAAAACAGCTTGAACCTAACGTTACGTGGAAATGTTGTTCTAAAAGCCACTTAGCTAAAGTGGGATTGGGCTGGCTAGGTCTGTTGTGAAGGGCTATCCACCATGTGGAGCCCTGGCACAGCTAGATGGCATACTGAGTAAAAGAGGGTGGGGCAAACAACCAAGCCAGTGGTCCAGAAAATGATTCTACATACATCAGTGATGTTAAAAAGAAAAACATTCTGAGACTACTGGAAGAGCCTCTGATGAGTTGGTGACATTCAAAAACAATATTTTTGTCCTAATTGCAGATTTATATGATTTCAATTTGTTTTTGAAGCATGTAGTGTAGTGGTTACAGGAATTTACTCTTTGACCGGATATTATAACGGTTTTTTTACGACGGTCATCATCAGTTCAATTTCAGTTTTTAAAGTTGTAACGAAGAAATCCCGAATACTTCAAAAAAAAAAACTTATTTTAAACTTACTTTTATTAAAAGTTACATATTTTATTTTATTATATTTCTCATTTTAATGTGTCAGTTCGCTTGAAAAGCGTATCTGCAGCGTGTCATTCCCCGCTATTGGTCAAAGTCAACTCAGGGAAAGGGCTCCCGCCATACAAGTAATAGGCAATATAGCTTGGCAAATTGCCACGACGATGTACGAGAATTTTTCAACTTTAACTTTGCCATTTGCCAAACCTGGTCAAGACTCAAGTTGTATTTTGGCACAAGTCGAAAATGCTTGTTAGTGTAAAATAGCAAGCAGTCTTTGGTAGTCTCGAGTATAAATAAATGATTGGGAAAGATTTTGGTGGAACTTACTATGTCGCATACACGTTATTTGAATTCCTCCTCGCAAATTCTTTTTTTTAAAGCATTCGCTGTTTACGCACGTCGTCGTAAATTCTCTCTTGGTGAATCATCTGTGTTTCATTGCAACATCGTTTTTGACCTTAAAACACGAAAAGTACAAAAAAACCTATCTGATTAATGAGGTAATGTTTCATTTTCCTCTGTAAAACATATCGAAATCAAAATACAAAAAAATTCAAAAGAAATAAATTGTAATTTACCATATTTAATGAATCGTGCTGGTCGGCAAGCCATCTGTGTTCAATAATAGGCAGGTAGGTACTTGTTATTTCATCGATGTTTATTGATACGCCGCTGCGGTGACAACAAAGAAGAAGATTACCCTTAAAAGGCTCAGCAAACAGTCGGTTGATTCGCTCATAAATCATCTCCTGTGTGCCCACCGACGTAATACGTACATTTTCACAGATACCGCGGATGTAAAGGTTAATCTAGAAGTGGAATTTTTCGCGCCTGTGTACAATGTGCACACATTGGAACATTAACGCCTTCTTGTAATTTATGATTCATAAGATCAGTGACTCTTGAATCAACACGTGTAACGATTGTTTTAAACTCCATTGTGGGGCTTTTACGACTTCATCAAGAAGCTTTTATTGATGCTCATCAGACAAAATACAACACGCTTTAAATGAATTTTCTGAATGTCAGGCTATATAATTTGATAGCGGGTCACACGTTTCATAAATTATTTTTTCGCATTTTATAACTATCATGTCTGACCCGTTACTTACAAAATAATTATCCATTAATCGATCATATCATTAAGAGTAATTTCGCGTAAATCACGTAGGTAATCTTAATTTCGGAGATGTCACCAATGACGATGATTGATAATGCATTATGTAAATTACACGATTCACAAATACATTAAGACTTACTTATGTATTATTAAGTTATATTATTATCATTATGTTTGTTCGCTCATAATGACATTATTTGCTTTTGAAAATAATGGAGGCGGCCTTTTGTGATCGACGATGGAATGTATATGTATATGTAAAAATATTTGCGTGGGTTCAATAGACAAATATTTATTTGGTCAAGATGAATGGAATGTAGGTACACCACCTAAACGTTATGGAATGTGAACATAAAACAAAATATCGGTAGATATTTTACTTATTTCTAGTACGATAAATTATGATAACGTTAATGTCATATATGCCGCCAAATAGGACATAATCGTAATCATAACCGTAAGGTTGTTGTATTTGACCTAGTTCAACATTTTTGTTTGTTTGATTATATTGTTGGAGACCGTAGTTGCTTCCAGTACCTTCCAGTGAGAGCTATCTATTTGTATTCTCAACGCCGTATATGGTAAGCGAGCACTGAACTCAAGACCTTGGTCGAAAATAGCTAACGATTTGACCAAATTTACACTGGTCTCACACAAATTTGTACAGAGCTAGAGCTTATCTCTTGTACAATACAATGGTACATTTTTCTCACTACCTAATACTGATTGAAATACTTTTCCCATACATGAAACAAGTAGATTACAACCTATTAACAATGCTTGCAATTGTTTTATATTTATTTGTTTTCGGCGCAAGTGTTTTATTTTATGCCAGTCGCTGATAAATTGAGAGCCATTTTTAAGTTAAACGGAGCATTTCATTTGTTTCCATTTTTAAATGCATGTATTGATTCCCTCCATTAAGGGTTCGAATGTTACTTGTTGTTTGTGATTATCAATAACTTATTCTGTATGTATGTGTGTGTGTTCATTGTAGTAATTATGGCCATGTAGTAGTGGAGAACTTATGTATGCCTATATTGTAGATGTAATTATAATTAAATGTCTATTAAAGTGATGTAAATCTTCATTGTGATAATTGTAATATGTAATATTGAACAAGGAAAATAAATAATTGGATAATGTAAATGACTGAAAATTTGAAATTTGTTTAACTGTGACTGATATTTAATGTATCAGTGTAAAATTTAAAAATCACTGATTTAATAATAATATTTGTACCTTAAAGATATTTGCACGCCATTAGAAATGGCAGGCATGTCGTGAGCCAATCTTATTTAAGATCTTGCATGCATGTATTATTTTAATTCTGTATGTATACACATGTTTGAGCAAATAAAATTTCTTATTCTTATTCTTGTATACTATATACATAAATATTATATTCCTCCTATCCTACCCTCTTAGCCCAAAGATATGCAGCCGAAGTGACCTCTGCGCTGCCAACGACGACGACGTGGTGGAAGTGGCGAAGTTCTAGGCTAACAAAATGTAAAAAATTGTCTTGCCAGCGACACGAAGAAGTAGAATAAATTACTATTTATTTTTGTTTGTCAAAACATTTTTTTTTTAATCTTAAAAAGATTTAAATTTGACACTGAAAATTGACACTTATGTTAAGTCAGAAATAAGGAGAAAATGGTTTTTTATGTATTATGTGGTTCTAGAAAAATAAACTAGTAACGATGTCAAACACAGAGGCCGAAAAAGCTTGTCGAAGAGGCCAAGATCCGTGTTAAGGGTTCGTCTTAACGAAAAAGGGGTGGACAACTATTTTATCTATTACTATTATAATAGCATGTAGTCTAATCAGCGTAGGTACATTCATAAAACAATTAAAATCGGAAGATCGGGCGTAACGTTTGAACTAGTAATAATTTGACCTCATGATCTGATAATTCAGTCTTATCAATTACTCAAATGCATATTATTTTAACCGACTTTGCGATTAAATTTGCGAATGACCTAAATTCTTTAACAATAAGGCAGACTCTTCACAAAATGAGGAACTGACTCATCATACGAACCATAGAGATCTATAAGAGAGATCTATAACTCAATCACCAAAATACGGTTACCTATCTAAACGTATCATAAACCTTTATTTTATTAATAACCACAAAGTGATACCATGACTTTTCGTTCAATAAGCATTAAAAATAGATCAGAGTATGAGATCAAATGATTTATTTGAGTAATTATGTGAATAACATCCGATAGGAATGTTAAGTAACCCCGCATGCGTGTGCGCATGATTCAGACGATTATATTCGGTCAATGCGCTAACACTTGGCGCCAACCTTTAGAGCGGTGGTTCCCAACCTTTATTTGGCTAGGGACAAAAGTCGTTTATTTTTTCTTAGCAAGGACGATAACAATAAGGTACAAAAAATAAATTTTATTCCACATTTTAACACAGTCGTTAAATTCTAAAATAACATTAAAACAATACTTAATTACTATTTGTAATGGAAAGGACTACATTTACAACAGTAAAACATAAATATATAAGAGGAGGGTTTAAAACAAAATTTGATTTGCTTCAATGTGAGTTCTGAGCTTGCATCTTTTGAACAAATTAGAAAACGTAAACCTTTCGCGGACCATAATTGAACACTTGCGTGGTTCACGGACCACTGGTTTTCCGCGGACCATAGGTTGGGAACCAATGGTATAGAGCATCATCGGAATTTTCATGTAGCAGTCATTGCGTAAACGTACGGCTCAATAATCCGTCGAATTGAAACAATTAACGCAGTAATTAATTATCACGTATGGGCCTTTTGGCAGCTCCACGAATGTAATAAAAATACTTCACCTCTAACATGTAAAGTACACACACAAAAAAGTTTGTATGTCGGTAGATTATAATGAATTCAAGCAAGCAGTTCTATTAAATAATAATCATCGTTTATGATTGATAAAAAACTTTATGGTGTCGAATAATCGAACTTTGCATCTTTAAGTTTATTCAATGTATATTTGCTAAAAAATATATATATAAATATTTCAAGCTATTAATTAAAATTACCACTTCTCATATCGCCGCGTATAAATTATAATATGAAGCAATTAATACAGAAGGGATCTGCGATTTCTTAAGCTATGATCTAATATCGTTCATTACGCATACATTCCAGCAATGCTATAAATTAACTGTAATCCTACTTAATATTAACCTAGTCATATGAATAGATATGAACGTCCACTGCTAGACATGGTCATCTTAATAACCACTAAAATAATTATTGGTTATTGGGGATAGCTATCGGTAATACCAATATCATCATCTGCCTAGCCTCTTCCCAACTGTTGGGGTCGGTTTCCAGTCTAACCGCGCAGCTGAATACCAATATTTAACATGGAGAGGCTGCCTATCTGACCTTCAAAACCCAGTTAGTACTGGGTAATACGATACCCCTTTATAAGACTGGTTGTCAGACTTTCAGGCCAGTGACTACCTGTAACGACTGTTAAATATCTACAAATGACAGACAAGCGGCTTAACGAGCTTTCCGAGGCATAGAAGAAACTCGGTATGTAATGGATAGTCACCCATCCACGGACTAACTTCGTCAAGCGCTGCTTAACGCTGAAGATCGACCCGTGCGGCTGTTATTATTTATCCACGAGCTCTAGTACCACTAATACCAATACTGTTCTCAAAACAGTGAAAAAAACGTGAGGAAGTTTTCTAGAATCAAAAATTTGAAGCCATGTGACACTAACTAATTTACACCGGGGAGGTGCGGCGTGATGGATTACAGTCTACTCCGGGATGTAGCATGTTATTTCAGTATCAAAATGAATAAAGTGATTTACTCAAATGCCATAGTTTCAGCTGAACACGGTAAATATTTTGGCATACCTGTGATATCAAGCCTAATGAGACATCAGTGGGTACATTCCGTGGCATTTCGTTATCTTATCAAATTATGCATTTGTCATACATTGCAAATAACGTAATGAAGCGAACTAGTTATTGTGCTAACATTAAGAGCGACGGGTTAAAGGAAAATTGAGGCTATTTCTGTACGTTTAGGTGGCTGTACACTCTCGCCGAGACATTCCGAAGCAAGGAGAGTACGTGAGTGTAAAGCCAAGCGAAGAACAGCGAGGCTAGACGAACGCATCAGGGTAGTGATACCCTGGTGCTTTCTGTCATTTTTTTGCAATTTGCAGGTCAGTGTGCGGTTGTATGCTGATTAAAATATGATGCGATCGTGGGTAAAATTTTGTTTAACATACAGCCTGACACTGACCTACAATTTTGATGCTTCCCCCTTACTACGGAGCGTATCGGCGAGAGTGTACAGCCACCGTTAAATGTTCTATGTGTTATCGTGATGTTATCAAGCAAATCGTTTAAATTCTCGCAGAATGTTTATACACAATGTTTTTGTAGATATTGTAGTGATTACGACAGTTATAGTTGTTACTCCCAATAACTACATTACTTTATGTATTTTAAGGGTGTTTACTTGTTCTTGTTGATATGACACGGATGGACCCCCTTTGGCTAGAAAATGTTTTTTGTTTTGTGACGAAGGTAAAAGCCATATCTAAAGTAGTAGTATAGTGGATAGCAAGTAACTTAATTGGCCATATCCACACTCTGGCCGGCTCGGAACATTCCCAATAAAAAAACCTACAAGACATTACCGGACTACGGAACCGAACTTAGTACAACCTCCTCCAACTCTAGCACCTCACACCGCTGAGACAGTAATTTTATCTTACAAAAAATATTTGATAAACCTCCTTCTTTTTCACAACAACTAATAAGAAAATCTTTGTCGCCAGTCCCTCTCATGAACAGCAACAAATAATTCAATTTCTGATTTCAATAACCTCTTAGATAGATCTGCGTCGTAATAAGATAACGAGTCAAAGTGGCCTGTCTTTTGATGTCATGATTCTATTACAATAAATATCAATTTGAACATTTATAGTTTGTTCTACAAATCAATCTATGGTACTCCAGCGAGCTATAAAACTTTTATTAGGTAGCTGTCCGTATTCCCACACGTAGTAAGGGTGTCATGTATACGTGGCGAAGTTGGCAGACGAATGTTCGTTTTCAGTAACACTAGGCGACGCCTAAACAAATGTTTAACTAAAAGTGAATTGTTAAAATTTCGACCCTCGGCACGGAGCTGAGCGTTCAAAATTCTTATCATCTGCCAAGCCTTTTTCCAACTACGAGTAGTAGTAGAATCTAACCAGATGCAACTGAATACCAGTAATTAACATCGAGCGACTGCCTATCTGACCTCCACAACCCAGTTAGTACTGGGTAATAAAGATCAACGGCTTAACGTGCTTTTCGAAGCACAGAGGTAACTATGTGCGTAATCGGTGGTCACCCATCAACTGACGAACCTAGGCAAGCTTAACCTGAAGATTGACCCGAGCGGCTGTTATTATTTAGCCACCGGTGAAATTCTATAGTGCAAAAATATTTAGGCATCCATATAGGTGGCGCCTAGGGCTGAAAGGTAGTAACAGAAACACGTAGAACATTTATTGTCTTTCAATACCTCTTCAGTTTTTATAGACACTATTTTGCTGAACAGATAAACTGAAATTTTCGGTTAGTTCGGTACGTGCGCGGTTGGTTTGTTACGTGATTATTAAGAAGAAAACATTGAGGTTTTAAAAATGAACCAGAATTTTTATAATGTTGCAAGTTTCTTTATTTACATTAACTATATCCCTACATTAAAATAATTAAAATGACTAAAATAAACTAACTACAAACTATAAAAGGGCATCAGAAAACTTCTCCTCAACGCTGTCAGCCGGTAATGTGCACGAATTTTTATACATCTTTTTCAGGTGGTATAAATTTTTTTTTCGTTTATTTTTACACAAACAAGAAGGTAAAAGAGGTTTTGTTTCAAAAGTTGTATTCCTGGGAGTCCATCCCGAAAGTCGCTAGGCGATTGAATACTTTTTCAAAGCTTTGTTTTTATCCTAACTTACAAGGTAAAGTTACCAGTTATCAGAGCGAAAACCTCAAACACTCAAGCAGGTATAAGCACAACAGAGTAGCAACAGCAATAAACGATTATTTGTACACTCATACGCAGATAACAAGTGCTTGCAAACTCAATTGGTGTATTGTTGTATTAAGATTGACAGCTGTCAAATTACAAGATAAGTATCGAGTTAAACATTCACTTATTGTCTATGGCACGTTCAAAGGTTGTTTCGAATTACATTAATCAAAATCAAATCGTGTTTAGATTCGTTCTATTTGTCGGGTCCGTTTTGTTTAAAAGATTTTTATTGAAATAGCGAATGAAAAGTAAAAGATTCATTGATTTTCTTTTGTTTTTTTCGTGCTTTTGCGCAACTTAGATTTCTGCATAACATGCCATGCTCTGCAGTAATATTTTGTGTTAGCCAAACAAAAAGGATGACCCAAGAAAAAGGATACCTTCGAATAGCCTTAAATTAAAGAATCAGACAGGAAAACAAAACATTCAAACATAATATTAAAAATATCCTTTTATTTTATTGGTCGGCAAAAAAAAAAACAAATTAACAGTGTTGCGAAATGTTAAATACCATGTATTGCATTCATTAGTTATTAACATTAAATCTTTACAGGAATTTTAATTAAAATTTACCATCAAACATGCATTGTTCGACGTAATAAATACTCGTAGATACTGCATATACATAAATCGCGTAGCAACAATTCATTTTGACATCAGCCTCGGAGTACCACCCGTTATCAGGACCATACCCAATGCGGAGTCGATCTTCTAACGCCGATTATTTACAGTTGCTTGCAAATAAATAATGTTTACTTTATCAATGTGTCGAAAAGTGGTAGCACGAGTAAACTGTACGAATAATAATAATCCGGTTTTAAATCAGAGTTAAGTTGTATTTACGATGTTCAGAGCTCCGGGCGAGAGAAGGAACCTTCCCTATTCTATCAGCTTTACACGAAGATGCAAAATAAGGTAAACCACGTTTTCGCAACGTTTGACTCGTTTAAGTATAAATGGCGCTAGGGGCCATCGATAATCTCTCAAATTAAGTGATCAGTTTCCTGTTGTACTGTAATTTTGTAATCTTTAATGTATCTTGCTTTGCTAATTCGATATTTCCCATTCATGCGTTGGATTTAGCTGAGATATAATTTATGCGGAATGTGAACGTTGAGTTGATTCATGTAAAAATGTGAATTAAAGTCTGCGTAACGTGAGCGTGACGCATTGTACAGGACAAATAAACATATTTGAGGGAAGTTTTAAAATACATTCGGGCGGGACCGCTTCAATAAATACCGCTGCGCACTAAACCAAGATATTTCCGACAGTTAAAAGTCTTAAAACGCCAATTCAAAATATTTTGCATACTTTCGGAATTTACGATTGTGTTTTTACCGCATTTCTGGAGTATTTGTTTGAGTGTGGAATCTCGACTTGTAAACTGACGTCAATTTACCTACGATGTTCGGCAGGTGTGTTCTGAGAAAAACCATTAGTGCTAGAATTTCGATGCCCGTGACTTTGTTTGCGCTAACCCACTTCTGTGTAACACGGTTCCCGCACTTCCCACAAAGCACATAAGCCTTCCAAAGTTGGAAAATGTATTTCAACGCTTATTTGGTTTTAGTGCCGAAAGCAGAAACAGATGTTTCCTTCATTACCTCTGTTTACGCAAAGCCTTATTTTGATTTATGACACTGCACCATAATTGGAACTCATTGATGGGAAAACATACACGTTGGGCAGTTAAAACATTTTGAAATGGTCATTGTATTTAAGTTTCCACAAAAACAAACATAAAAATATGAAAGTTGGAAAATAAATCACTTTTGTTGAAATATATGATGAAATAATTGTCTTGAGAAACTTTTCTCACTATGCTGTTGCGTGTTTTTCTCGCAAAACAAGATGTTTTATTCTCAATAATAAACTTGCTTCTACATGGTGTAGATACTTAGTAAGAGATAATCTGGGTACCTACCTAACAATGACGCAATCATCCAGGGGTCTAATCATAGAGCGCTCAGCGTATTGAAAATAGATTATTGTGTCATGTTTAGACATCGTATCACGTCTAAGACACACATCCATTCACATCCATTTCTTGTACCAACTTTCTGTGCAAATAAATGACTATTCTATTCTATTCTATTCTAAGAAGTTTCGCTAGCTAAGTTAGTTTGACCTTGTATAAATATAGTGGTGGCCTAAGTGTAATTGGATTGTAAAGCATGCGGTACAAGTTAGTGCTGTATAGATATCGGTTTGAAAGTAACGGTACCTTCCTTCCTAAAATTTAACCAGAAAGCCAAACCTATCAACAAACTTGGCCCAAAATATCCGTTCAGTTCAGGCTAGGGCTCCGTTTGGTTAACCGTTGACGCAAATATCATGCGGGTACACATACGGGACCCATGTCCCTTAGTTGACTTAGGACGCATGTGATGACAGGTGACATTCAAAGGGATGATCATGTTTTTCTTTCATTTCCTGATCGTTGTGGGAACATCATATTCGAGGTTAGTGGGTTTCTGTGTAGCATTGGGAGTGTGTCTATTTTAAGATATTGAAGTACCGTGTTCGTGAAAAAGATTTCTAGATGCTCCGTGACATTCATACTCAAACAGATCTTACTTAACTTTCAATTATTAGCTTAACTGTTTGAACTTTAAAGTACTTACTGTTCTTTCTCTAGTTTATAAAAGATTTCCCATATGAATATATCAAGAGATAGCGACCCTGTTGATAACTTTTCAAAAATATAATATATAATAAATAAAAAATAATAATGAAAATAATTTTTTAAACAATTTTGTTGATAAAAATATAATTTATAATTATGTAAGAAAAATATATAATATGTAATGTTTATATATACATATTATTTGTATATATATTTTGTACTCCATCACAATGCTGTACTATTTGATCCAAAGGTTGACTGGTAGAGAATGCCTTGTGGCATTTAGTACGCCTATTTACCACTCCTGTACATGAAGTTTAAATAAATAAATAAAATATTACAGGTTATATTGATAATAAATATTATTATCATGTTAATTTTCGTCTAACATAAGCTGTTACTGTAAAAACTTACATAACTAACCATAGTTATGTAAGTAAAAAAACAACAATAGGTACCAACCTATTGTTGTTTTTTTCATATCTTTAACCACGAATGTTAGTCAATAGTGTCAGAATGTACCTAAAACATCTAACAATGTCGGCTATAACGGCCAGTCCGGCTGTCAGCCAATAATGATTGATTGCGTTTTAGCTTTAATCACGTTCAGTATTTTCGCTAAACTGCCGTCAAAATTCTCGTAAATTGCCAACTTTCAAGCTCAGAGAAATAAGTGTTTTTATAGACAGATAAATCTAAATTCTTGATAAAATGTTTCGGGAAAAGTAAATTAATGTTGTGTACATAAAGTTCCTTTTTCTTTGCCAGTCTTTCTTAGTAGTTTTGAATCAGTCTTTCATAGTACGAAAACACTTAAGTGTTTTTCTTAGGAGTAGTATCAAAGCGACATCGATAGCTTGAATGCACTTAATAAGGCGTCTTTCTTAAAGAATCCCTATAAATACCAATTGAATAGCTAAGTCCCTATTGCAGAACGAAAGATAAAGTTTAAATTCCGATTATTATTTCCATGAAAACTTTTATAATAGTGTAAGTAATAAAAATGTAATAAGGTATTTGATAGGTTTCTTGCGAAAATCACCGCGATAATAACACGTTCACAACACAGACCTAACCCTCTTAAAGCGAGTTGTAGTTTATAGAAAATTAGGTGAAATAAAATAAGCTTTTTATACCGATAATTCTATGATATCATCTCGTTTCAGTAATCATACATTTTACGGTCAATTTTCATCATAATATGCCGTCTAGTGCGCAACATTGACTTCATTGTGGCGCTATTACTTTTGATAGAGAACCTTTTTATAGAAATCGTTAACGATTTTGCGTTATTCTGATAGCAGAAAAATAGAAATGGAATTCATTTGATATTAAATTATTATAAGGAGCCATAAATTATTAAAAAAGGTCATAAAAATAATATGAAAGAACTTTGTTTGTTTACGCATAGTTCGCTGTCAGTATATATTTTGCTAAGTGCTCATTTTATTGCCAGTAAAAATAAATGTCTACAGAAAAAGCTCCAACAATAAATGTTGCTAGAACAAATTAAACCATTTGAGAGAAAAACCGCAGACCGCCTCTGAATCAGCAGCTAATTAGTTTACCGTTTAATTTTCTGAGATTTTCGTGTTTACCAAATCTCTGTAGATTTTCTTGGTTGCTTAATTTTCTTGCACTGATTGTCAACTTTATGAAGATTGTTTTATTTATACTGCAATTCAAGTGTTGGAAAAGCTTTCATTATTATTTCTAACATGTGTCTTTCAAATTATTGCAGAAAATGTCTTTAGGTATCGCCAACTCTATAGTTAAAATACAATGAAATAACATTCACGAGATTGTTTGAAAGATATGTAAACACTATGTTTAGTCTAGTATTTACGTCGTTTTGTATTTCTTGGCAACCTGAAAGTTTGGTATTTTACAACTAGTTTAATAATGTAGATATATATGTACTTTACTAGTTTAGTAATAATATTTATCAACTTAGAAATCGACTTGCTGTAATCATGAGAGGTCGTTGACTCTTGCATTTTGTTTACTTTTTCTGTTTTTTTTTTTTGGAAAACAACTGAATCCGTAGTGAGTTATTCTGTAATTTCGGTTTGAAATTCGAACAAGTTCAAGATGTGAAGCTTCGATACATTAAAAACAAATGAGTTCGATTCGAATTTCGTACGTTCTTAAATAAGGTTTGACGTGAACTTTCACATTATGACTCGACTAAGGATTTGGTCAGACTGGTATGGAAATAATACGGACTAGCTGCGGACACTGACAGATATTTCAGTACAATACCTATGTCTCACTGCTGTGTCCGCAATTTATCCGTGCTATTTTGACTGATCTTTAAAAGTTTAGTTCAGCAACGATTATCTTTTTCCCAGAGTTATTTTGTCAAGGGCGCTGGAAAAACTAAAGAATGCTCTATTATTAGAAGTTCGTTCCATCGTGGAATTTTAATTGTTGCCACTAAATTGATTGAGAACAAAACAATCAGTTGGGTGTCTATCAAACGGTCTATCGGCGGTCAAGCATGGCGTTGACTCTCCTTGCAATGTCGCTCAGGCTGGAGGGCGTCTATTTTCAGTAATATTATGATCACCGATATATGAATTTGTGTAGTAATCAATATACTTAAGACATCGACGAGATGTGTTATAATAATATTACCGACAATTTTAAACAGGCAGCAGGGGACAGTCTAGTTGCGGAAGACGGGGAAGATCGAGAACTTGGTAATAACTAATTGTAAATTTCTATTTTCAATTTTGAAATATTCTTAAGCATTGAAATTGAGAATGTTATGCCTGCCAGTATCTTTAAGCCTACTTTAGCATATTTTTGTTCTACATAAGTTCCTTTATTTAATTTTACTCATTAACTTCCCACAAAAACAAAAAAAACTAGGGATGAAAATGCTTACGTAAAAAATGATGTGAGTTAATATAAGCTCTATTATTAAAATGCCCATATAATACCACCAACAACAACAACTAAGACAACTACCTACAATTGACGCAGAACCTCCGTTTACCTAGCTCCTAATGGTCAGCTAACGGACCAAGTACATATAAACACGTACAAGTAAGTACTAAGTACATAATACTATGTTCTCAGTATCGCCCCCGGCTGGGTGAAGGTTCGACTCGACTAGTTGTAATTTACCAATTAGTCACTCTGATCGGACAATCACGTTTCGCGCTTTAACTGTTGTTATTTGAGAGGACTATGATTTCACGCGGGATGCACTGTTTATTGGGTTTTCAGTTTTAGACTAAGTGACAAACGAATGGCGTCCAAGAATTGGGAAAATGAATATGGGTCTCCGGCGGCGACATGGGCAGACGACATAGTTGCCATCTGGGATTAACCTGGACGAGACTGGCACAGGAACGTCGAGATTGGCTTAAGAAAAGAGAGGCCAGTAGTGGGTTAATTCTGGCTGCGGATGATGATGATGAGAACTGATCGGTTGTCGAAAATAATTACTATTATCAACCCACACTGGGCTCTTATGGAGGATTACAGCGCTCTGGTACTAAGCTGCATCCAGTTGGACTGGAAGCCGACCCCAACGTAGTTGGAAAAAGACTAGGCAAATGATCGCGCTCAAATCTCTCTCCCAGAGGAGAGTCCTGAGTCCCAGCTGTGGGAACTATAAAGCCGGATTATAATAATCTAGCTAGCGTTACATAAGTGCAAAAATAAACTGAAAATAAAGTACAAATAATAAATAAGTTGAGGCGGCGAAGGAGGTCTAAATATACAAATCACGTAGTTTCTAAAAATCTATCCAAGACACGTCACAAGCGATTATAATTTTATACTAAAAATATCTTAAATACGTGTACTTTCATGATTTCAAAGAGATCGCTGAAAATACTTTTATCCTGACCTTTCAAGATTCTTTTCAACGTATTTTTTATTAATAATACTTAAGCCTACAGACAAACAGATCTTTTATTATGATAACCTATAATAGATTAAGGTTTATTTAACTGACAGGCCATAAAATTGGCGCTAACTAAATTACCAGACGGAATTACAGGTAAGTGCTACATTAAGGTTTACTAACACATTTAAGATAAATGCTAATACTTTTCTTAAACTGTTAGAAAGTGTGTTTTGCAACGTAGACTATCTGTTGTGAAATTTTATATAAGTCAGTTACATATCTATTATGTACACATATAACATAAACATAATTGAATTCAACAATCCAGTCGTCTTCGTACTTACTTTGCCACTTTTGAAAACCATTCCGAGTAAAAATGGAATCTTCACTACATACTTCGAACTATCGAACTGTCCCATAGACAAATATACCTTTTCGTTTTAAAACGCCCGCCAGTAACAACAAATCTCTAACCCCAAGGCGATTAAGCTATAATGTGGTCGACTAATTCATTAGCTAAGTTTATAAAAGAATGTTCGGGTTTTGTCCCTTGGTCTTTTAGGTCACCCACAAGAATGCCTCCATTGCAGGCAAAAGCATGAAGGTTAAAGAAAGGTCACCTACTCAGAACCACAAACATGTAGGCCTATATGTGTGGTAAATGAAGGCAATGGCATACCTACTTAGATGTTTAAGACAAGGTAGGTACGTAGGTACCTACTTATACTGGGTTGCCCGCATCGTCAGTTTAGGGGAACTTGTGTTGTGTTATTTAAAACTTTCTTCATCTGTGAGACAGATTTCAGCCAAACCGGTGCTCTCGAAGCTTTGTTCAGTTAAAAGGTTCATCTACATAAACTTTCACATTATTTAGATGACATACATACAAATAAATAAAATTGAAGGGTGTTTGTTACTTCAAAATAACAGCTTTATACTGAATGCGAAAAAATCTTAACACATTTTATTTTTTTATTTTTGTTTGGTTGTTTGTTCCGGCTAATCTCCGAATCAGCTAGACCGATTTTGACGGGACCGATTTTGACTGGCAGATAGCTGATTTTATATGAAGTAACTTAGGCGTTTTTTTAGCAGAGGATCAGGATTCCGTGCAAAATCCTTAAAATTGTAAGTAACATTTTTATAATAATTTCACGCGGACGAAGGTAGCGCACAACATCTAGTTTTATTATGTAAGTAGAGATTTACTCATGCAATGCTGAATAAAGGGCTTAACCCACCGGCCACAAAGAGCGTCCGCAGAAGGAAATTGCCATAAATACCATATTCCGGTTCATACACCAGTTATAATCTCTAGCTCGGCCTTTAAAACATGTATTTTGGGGATTCTATTCTTAGCTGGGTACTGGATAGAAAGCTTTCATTGTTTACATTTCATAAAGAAAGTACTTAACATAAAAATATGGATAAAAGCACCATCGCTTTGATGTTATTTATAATCCAATACGATGTTATTAATAAGATAACATAACATCACGCCTGTAATCCCCAAAGGGTTCGGCAGAGGTGTACCTAATAGTACATCCACATTTCGCCAGTTATTTTAAAGTACCTGTAATAGAGTTCGAGCCTATTGAAATTAACTGGGCACAAATACAGACTCCGTGACTACTGACAAATTTCTGATGGAAAAACCCATTAACACTTTGCCCGACCCGGGAAACGAGTCCAAGAACTCGTGCTTGGCAGTCGCGCTTGCAACCACTAGCCCAACGTAGCAGTCCACATACGTACTTCAAAAGAAAGCTATGACAGATGTGGAGGATGCTTGGCGCTTACCTCATCTATAAAACTCTTCATGAATTAATAACCGCGTGACTAAATAAATTTTCTAATCAAAAACCGAGATTTGACCTTGACTTTCATGGTGTTGACGTAATCAGAATGTTATATTGACAAATTAGGCAGTCACTATGTGGTTTCTGTAGGTTTGAAATATTTGTGGGGCAAGTCATTTGTGGTTTACATATTGCTACTTATGGAACGCCGCCTAAAACTTGCCAATGACTTAATTGAAGGTTTTCTGGTGAAGAACGAATTTGTGCGCAAAGTGACAGATTTTTAAAATGAATTTTCCCGTCACACACATTCATCCCAATATTATTAATGCGAAAGCAAATTTGTCCATCGGTGTGTTTGCTCATACTTTTTGAAATTCACGCTTTAACACAGGGGCACACCTAATGGGGTATGCCAAATTTTCTCAAAATCTGTTCTGCCGTGACTGGCTTGTAGTATAGTTTTTTCCTCCAAGACCTTAGAATAATTTCCAACCCCCACGCGGCTAAAGCCTAGGGCAAAAGCTGGTTCAAAATACAATAATGTTTCTATTACAACATCTACACATCTTAAATGCTGACATGTGTTGTTATATTGAATACTAGCTTAGGCTTCTCTTGCGTGGGGTTCGGTAATTGTCCCACGGGATCATACTACTGAGATAAATGATCCTATAAATGTAAATCCAGGTTATAAACTATCTGTGTGCCATGCAAATCCGTTCAATAGTTTTTGCGTGTAAGAGTGACAAACATCCGCACATATACTCGTAGTACGTGTCTCCGCACAAACTTTCGCATTTATAGTAGCAGTAAGATATTTTCATCAAAGTCTCAAATTCCTAAGATCAATTTTATGAACACGTCAAACCAAATGAATGAAAAATGTGTCCCTAATTGGGTACATTTTCTTTGTTGGATTATGATGACCTATCTTCCGAGAACGGAGCTCCGAAGCGTATTAAGTAGACCGCATATGACATAGGAGGCGATACCATTAATTAATTTATGTTCTAGAGTTTAACAATGTTATCGATCGAGCTGGTCGTATCACGTCATGTCTGAGAGGATATTAATTTAGCGAAGGTCAATCAGCGGGACTGGGTCAACCTGGGATGGTAGGAAAATAGAATTGTGGGTCTAGCGTGAATGTGCGGAGTAAACGTAACATAAATTCGGCCGATTTTAAAATTTTCGCTCATAAAATTTATTTAGTTTTGGGACTTTATCCATCTCGATGGGCATTGGATGGGCTTATTGTCTTTGTTATAAAGAAAATTAAACCAAAATACTTTTTAATGTATTTTGGATTCAAAAATCGATTGAATTTATGTTACGGTTGGGTCGCGGGTTCGTGTGTTAGGACCTCTGTTGACTTGATAAATTAGGTAAAGTGGATATGAAATAAGTTTTACTAGTAAGTTCTATTGACACAATGGGTGGTTTTAACAAAAACATCCCGAATCATTTCATTCTGATGTTATTGCGTGTCACCTTCTAACAATAGCTCTTATTTTGACTGTTAATCAGTACATACGCCTAAGCAATGCGGTAACTAAGAAATTGAAAAGACGGATTTTCCGAATACAATGAAAGAGCAATAATTGCTTCTGAAACACAGATGGGTACAGAAGTACATAACAACATGCGCTAAACATAGCGACTATGATTCGTACTCTCACGAAAGGAAAACCACACTAGAATGCGTCATGCCTACTATGGTAAACCATAATCAACTTTTAATTGGATTTACAGTCAGTAGTTTCAGATTAATCACAACCATGACTTTGTCCTTATACTAAAAATGCTATAAGCATTAGTCATCTTGAAGTTCATTAATAAAAATATCAGTTGAAGGATTATTTTTCATATGTTATCGAATTTGATATTCATCTCTTGGAAATGTTCGTCAGCTACAGAAAAAAACTAAATTGATCTAAGATTAATTTGATCAGCGCTTTCTTGCGTTACACAGATGTTTTTCAGAGCGATATGATTTCATGTTATGTAATCTTTAGACTTTATTATAAAAAATCTTCCCAGACAGTCACTACACTCGTGTTTTGTGTTTATTTCACCACTGGTTCCAAAACAGTGAGGAACATCGTGGGAAAACGGACATCCCAAACCGAAAGAATCGAAGTCATGTGACATCCACCAACCCGCACTGAGGCCTCGTGGTAGATTACGCCCAACAGTGGGAGTATTATAGGCTAATTATGTTGTGCATTGAGTGACTGGTAATATTAGTTTCCGATACTTATACATGAGGTTGTACTAGTAAAAGTCTAACAAGTTACTGAGTACACACTAATTACTTGTCACCCTAATCTAAATTCTTAATGATTTTGTAATTTTACTCATAGTCAGAAAATACATGTTTGTAATGGATACGTTTGTAACAGAACCAGTTAAACTAAAGGCCCCAGACAAATATATTCACGTGCTTTCTCCCTCATAAACTTAGTAAGCTTGTAAACACAACCCTTTACATTTGTCATTGTTAATTGGCAATGTAAATAAAGCATTTAATTCAACTGTAATAAATACGACATTTACGAGTCCGCGTGCCTCATTTATAACCCTTCGAATGAGAGTGCCTTCAAGGTGCGTTCAGATCTAATGGATCCACAATAAGAATAAGAGCTCTTAGATAAATTTTCTGACTGATCTTTGCTATAGAAGAATAGAACTGATCAAATTCAGTATTGTATTTTTCTCTACATTTAAAATAAGAATTTTCTAGTTCGAGCCCTGTTCTAGCTATGCCAGTTTGATCTAAACGGTCCTCAGCGTGAAACCATGGCAGTGATTGCTCGCCTACACTAGTGGCTAGATAAGTAGTCGGTGTTTCTAGCTGTTCTAGCGGCACTTTCAATTATGCATGAGCCCACTTTTATCTGTTCACTTAACGATCTGACAAATTATATGGCAGTTGTTGTTAACACAATTTCTAACGTTTTCACTGAATCTAGGAGTATGATACACCCATTGGATGTTTGTTTCTAAATAATAACAGCCATATAGGTCGATCTTCATGATAAAGCAGCGCTTACCAAGGACGGTGCGTGGATGGGTGACCATCCATTACATACAGAGTACCCACTCTGGCTCGGAAAGCACATTTAGCCTTTGGTCCGAGCAGTCATTTCTAGATCTTTGACAGTCGTTACAGGTAGTCAGTGCGCGAGAAGTCAGACATCTAATCTTACCAATGGGTATGGTATTACCCAGTATAAACTAGGTTGAGGAACGAAAAGTCAGTCATTCAGCTGTATTTGGTTAGAATGGAAGACGACCCCAACACAGTTTGGAAAACGCAGATGATGATTTAATGAATGTACGAGTTTGATTCACCCATAAAATATTTAAGATAATATTCTAATCGAAACCTACAAAAACCATGTAGTCATGTAAAACACATTTTTCATAAGTACCTACTCATTAACGTAAACAAATGTTGAATCAGTAATAGACAAACTGTTAAGCAAGTATGACTAATTAAACATTGTTTTTAACTACGCCGAAACCAATTGTGTAAGCAAATAATAATTAATGTCAGATGTAGTTTTATTAAAATAGATTGTACTAGAGCAAATATAGAATACATTCTAGGAAAACAAGCGGAATGAGATGACTCGTCTGAGTCGTTAACATAAGGAGTAGATGAGACTATTAAAACAAAACAAAAGGAAGTACTCACAGATCCTAAAAAAAATATACAAGGTTTTATTCAACAGCTTTTAAAGAACGCATCGCAAAGGTATTTGTACCACAACATCTATGTAAAACCTAACATTAAAAAGGGAATTGCTCACTCAAAACAACTAGTAGTTAGTGTACCGACGGATTGGTAATAAGCGACCGATAGAAATCGACTAACAAGAAGTACCTGCATCAAGCTGAGCCGGCTTGTCATTACTGTACAATTAATTTGTCGTTCCATGCAAAGCAAATACTGCTGCAGGCGATCCACCAATCTTTTCTCCGATAGTATTTTCAATTGCATGTCTATTGCCACCTATACCGAGATCTTATCTCGACTATATCTTGTGTCAACAGCATTGGATATCAAAACCATCAATGTTTTCAGTGATATCGTTATAGTAGGCGGTAGTTTGCGACTAATTTTGTCATCTACTGGCGATGGTATTGCATTACCCTGTCTTGCGTCTTCTGGAGTTCAAACCTGATCCTCTAGTTAAGATTTCCAGACATTTTTATTATAGCTTTAATGTCCGACATTATCGGTGTCTATTTTATTACCTCAAGACACGCAATGTTTTTGAGGACTTTACCAGATTTGCAACTAAATTAATAAATTTGTGATGTAAACGTACAGCTCCGTTATTTTGTCTGTCTCTAATGTTTGTTTTCTAAGTTGTACCGTTTACGTTAGTCATACAAAGTAGGTACCGGTGGAGACCAAGCAATCAAACGCTCCGGAACACTCGGGGCGCCATTGAAGTGAGTCAAAGTGGTCAATAAGTTTGCGCCCATCTGCGGCTCATTACAAAACTATAACTTCGACATGTACTCTCAACTCTGTATTGTTCGCCGCTTAATCTGCCAACCGCTGACTAACGCTATAGTGGTCATGGTAAAGAACACGAGTTATGGCGCCCTATGAAACATAGTCACAATGGAACGTAACTATGTATTATGTAATGACCAGAAAATATTTCACGAAGAAATAAATCAGTACTTCAAGTCATGTTCCCACCGTAAACGATCCTTAGTGTTGAGAAACATACATATTCCGCAGCTCTTAAAGTAGTGTCAACTCAGTTTATGATTGGGCATTATATCCAAAACCTAGCCTCGAAATTACGGCGCCATAACTTATGAAAATATCATTAAGTATAAATTGAACGGAGACATGACCAAAACCTGTAATGTGCACATGATTTACCATACCAGTGACGGAGACACCTTCGTTTTGAAGAAGTCCTGTATATTTGTAATAGTAAGAGGGTAAGTAGGGGTCAGCTGAAACTGGTGTTGTGTAGTCGGTGGGCAATCGACAACAATTACTGTCAGAACAATAGCAACCGATCTTTTGTACCGTTAACAGCCCGCGGCCTCTCGGTCAAGTGTGGCCAGATTCTGCGATACCTACATTGCCTCTGCCTTGCGGACATTATGTACTACTCCTAAGAATGTCTTTAAGTATTTTGTTGTTCCCATATCTAACATAGTTTGCTCTCTATTTTATTTATGGAAAACGACTCAATAATTAGCCATCCATCAATGGATTTTTCCGGGAATTACTGACATGGACTGATTGCGCCAAAAATCGATGACGTTAATGTATTATATTTTTATTTTCGTAGTCTGATACATCACTTTCCAATACATCTACAGGTAGACTTGTAGATAGAAATATCCGTTCAATCATTTTGTAATAGACAGATTTTTACATTACGATGCCAAAATGATTCGTATGACGTCAGTGGCTAGTACCTAATCCGTAACCTCGGCCCAATCACATCTTAACGCCACATGTATTGAAAGCTGGGCAGATTTAAACATAATTCATATAAAATGACAGATGTATTTGATTGCGTCAGAAAATGCCACATCATTACATTTATGTTGTCTCTACGCGTGTAGTTTAGTGTTTGATTTGGAATATTAACGAAATATTCTACAGAGAGCGATAGATTTTTTTGAAAAGTTAAGGTTTCTAGAGGTTGTTAATTCGTCCATGAGAGCAGCCCAGAAGAACAGAAGAATCTTTGCTTGTAGTTTTAAAACGAAAAATCCAGAGACATGTGACTTCTATCAACTGGGCCCGCATGGTGGATACATTGGGGCCCACTCCTCCACAGATAGAAGTCCAATCCTGTATACCAGCCGTAGGGATGCTGTCGGCTGATTATCATAATCATGAATCATGAATTCCATCAAAGATGAATATCCTATAGCATATTCATATGCTATAGGATATTCATCGAACGTAGATAAGCATGATGCAGCATAGACTAGCAGTTGCCAAAATATCCCCGTATGGTGTTTCAATTTCAATAAACCTTTTTTGGACATTCTAATTTAGGAGTGCTAACCATCTAACTTCCACAGAATTGTTCGGAAGTTTTCAAACATCTATAATAGGATTATCTTTGTGTTCGAGTATAATTCAAGCGTACTACCGCGCTCACTGACGGTCGATTACTTTTCATCCTTATGCCCTGAGTGATAAAGTTGAAAAGTGGTCGACCGCCATTGAGTGAGGTAGTACATACATGTTCTTCCAAGTCAGACTTTAGTTGTACTTGTAGTTCTCGTTAAAGCAAACACTAATTAGCCATTGTTTTAGCCAAGCCTGAGGGAATTCAACCTGGTTAATTACGGCTTACTCAAATCTTTGTGTTTGCTGTTTAATTATTGTAGTTTTGGCTTTGTATTCCGAATTCATAACTTGTTCTCTTTGATGAACTTCGTACCGTAGATGTTTAGCATGAAACTGATTTACACAGTGGATTTAAAAGTTTGTAGAGAACCCACGTCAAGCGTAAACTTAAGCTGATTTGGGGGTATTAACAATGTCTGCTATTATTTTTTAAACTACATTAACAGCTACTTTAAAATTCTTAGTTTCAGCTTTTTCTTTAAAAAAACTACCGTTTTAATCGTTACTCGGCCGCGCTGTTGGAATTACAACTTCTCTTACTGAGCTGATAGTGCACTAATGTTTTAACAAAATCTAATAGCGCACTAATGTTTTCACATTCTATTATGTATCGCCTAGTGTTATCTACAGAAAACGGGAATTAATCGGCTGACCGTTTTGCCAAGGCATGAGCTTAGAAAATTCTAAAATGACTTCGTAAAATGTTTACAAAGTGACAATTTATAATATTAACTGCGTCTATGACCATTTTAACAATTTCAACGTGGTTCCTATTATTAGCCTATTATGATTCTGTTAAAGCGACAGTTTTAAGCTCCCAGCTTTTTCTACCTCTCAAACATGTAGATCATGACCTGATGATACTTTTAGTACTTTTTATCCTTATAGTCCTTACACCTACGTTCCGGTGGCAAAATTTTCTAGAGACAAGGTGTAGTTTTGCATCCTCGTCAAAATCCAGGAGGTTGTCATAGAAGACGTAAATAATCAATATAAAATACGGTACCTGGTCAATAATAATAAACGTTGCTTTTTTAGTTGTTTTAATTTGACACTATTTAAGAATGAAGCCCTTTTTAAAAGAGGAGAATCACCCGTTTATCGAATAAACGGCTGCGTTTTTTTGTGTGTGTGAAAGCACGGTTTTAGGGCTAGTATTACACTTATAGATTTCCGATATAAAGAAAAAAAAAAATTAACTACCCATTTTATTATTGATTCGGTTTCGGAAATCATTAGCATAGTTACCTCCTTGAATTTGACGAGGATGCAAAGCAACAGCTTGTTTATTAGACTCGATAACAACATAATGGCATAAGTTAAGCTTAGTATTCTGTGCAAGGTTAGGTATCCCATATATCTAAGTTTAAGATAGTACAGCGCTGTTGCATGTGTGTAGTACAAAATAAATGATAGATCAGTGCCTGTGGGTTCGTTACGAACCGGGGTAGGAAGTTGCCTCGCTCGGCACACGAACATGCGCCCTCGGACATTCCGACATGCATTGCTGATTGCCGTACATAGGTAGCTATTAGCAAATGCATGTAATTGCTGTTTGTTTATGCAGATGTCTTTATTAGTGTGGACTTAAGATTAAGTATTTGTCGTTGAGGATGATTTTGATTTCTTCTTGATTTTGTGAACTTTATATTATGTTGAGTGATAACTTGAATTTGGAATGAAGCAAACATTTTGTTGATTACATTTATTAGACACAGTACATTTATATTTCGGATGGTTTTTCGTATTTATAGATTTCGGTAAAAGAGGCAGAGTCCAATTAGTTGGAGTCATGTTGTTGTAAAAACAAAACAATAAAGAATGAAGGAAAAGGATTTTTTTTATTTTCAGCTTGCTTTCACCTAGTTGAATAATTAGCTGAATAATTAAATGTTGTTGTAGTTTGAAAAAAAAAATACAATGTAATCTTCTTCTATTCAGTAAAAGATGGCGCTGCCCGTTACAGAATAACACGAACTTAGCTCACTGCCAATGTCGTTAACCTAGTTCATAGATAAGCTTATACTACTAGATACTAGATGGCGCTGCTTTACCGAACTATTTATGTCCAAAGCTAGACCGAACCAAGATTTCGCTTCGACCGCTGTCGTCGTTCTACAATTTTATTTTATTATTGGCAATTTACATTTGCAATTCCGACATGTTTATAGTCTATTGCCAACTATAGGTAAACCGGACTAACTATGGACATTGGACTCACCGGACTTTGACAAATGATTCAGAAGCTACATTATCTGTCAATCTCCTTTGAAAGCGCATTTAAACAAACTTTTAATGAAAGAAAAATAATAAGTAATCGAATACTGAGAGTGCGAGCCTTTGCAAAAGAAAGCTTCCTATGTCTAAACTATGTACTTACCTTGCAGTCTCCTTGCACGCAGATAGCTCTAAACCCTGGTTTGGTGCATGGCGTCCCGTCCACCACCAGTGCCAGAGACGCGTAGAACTGCTGTCCCCGCGGCCGGCAGTTCAGGGTGCATGGTGAGTCTCCTGGAAATAAAACAGATGAATAATTTAGTCAGTTTATTATGAGAGTAGTAGTGTGGGAATAAACGCGAAACTGCTATGGGAATGTGATATGAAGCAAATGTTCGTCCTAAGCTGTTAAGGGCATGCTGATTGCCCGTGATGAAGAGTGGGTCCTACTACAAATACAGCAAGAGGCGTTTGCTAATGCGTTTCCATTTCACCATAGAGCAAAATTGGGATACCTATTATTCCATGTTTGAAATTTTTCCAGCCTGTTTCAAGCATACGGGGTGGAAGGTACACCGACGTGAAAACGGAAACCACATACTCAGTACATCATTCTGAACCCCCCCACATAGAAATTTTCCTACGGTTATTATAAACAAATCTGCTGTTCCATACATTTTGACCATGTAGGTATTGCACTTTTGTAGGAAACAGCTAGGTATAGAACTTAGTACAGAGTTTCAATAGCATACGAGGACTTACACAGGTTTTGAATTTGTTACCACTGACATGCAGCTCATTGTACTTTCCTAATCTCAATTTCACAAAAATGCTTAACGAGTAGCTCACTACTTCTGACCTATTCATTTTTTTTTTCTTTAGCTAACTTGACAAGATAAGGCGTAATTATACTATGGAACCTACCATCAACATAAGGCACCCAGGTGTAAAACCGGCCACGGAAGGGTCTTCTGTCATACACAGCGCACTGCTCTGCGCGGGCATCTCGAAGTGGTCCGGAACACGGCTGTTGACAAGAGACAGATTAAGTCTTTAAAAGATTAAAGAAGAGAAATTTGTGAAAACAAGAATATTGAATAAAAAGTAATGCAAAACCAAAATAAAAAAAAAAAGATTCTCTCCGGCGGGGAATCGAACCCCGGTCTCCCGCGTGACAGGCGGGGATACTTACCACTATACTACCGAAGATGTGACTGTGGATGTTGAAATAGGTGGCCAC
This sequence comes from Standfussiana lucernea, assembly GCA_964057025.1. NCBI lineage: Eukaryota > Metazoa > Arthropoda > Insecta > Lepidoptera > Noctuidae > Standfussiana > Standfussiana lucernea. The sequence goes on along the minus strand of OZ059803.1, from coordinate 8,569,873 downwards.
TTGACTAGAAAAGTCAAATCAAGAAGATATTAAAAAGAATGCAAAGATAAAAATAATTTGAAAAGGCCGATGGGATTGCAGGTCGGGCTGATTTGAAAAAGCTTTAAATCTCATCTGACGCGTTATCTCGACTAGGTATTGCTGACTTTATGCAAGGGCGAGGCGTGGCCTTTGTTTCAAAAGAATCAAGTGAGTAATAATGATACTAGTAAATTTAAGGACCACAAAGTAGGTATTGTAGTTCAGGTGATTACAAACCTTGGCAAACACTTCGCATGACTAATAAACTACTGATATTACTTGAACCGGTCATTGGCCCCACAGAGAGAGATTGCCGCCTCAACAATGATTTGTATTTATTTAGCATTGTGTATCGTCATGCCCCTTTCGCCTGTTGGTCAGCAGATATGTGAACGTATCAACAGAGGCCTCAGGCGCAGAGATAATAGTATAATATCTTTTGAAAGTTATCCTGATAACGGAGACAATGGTATCGCGGTAGTCCATCGACATTTTAATTTAGTACCTATACGATGTAGTGATGGGCCGTCAATAATTGCTCAGGCAGGAGGTATTATGATGGCAGAAAAACAGCTACTTTTGAGTGTAAGCATGTGGATTCGAATTAGTCTTGTCAGGACTTCGAAATTGACTTTTGAAAGTGATATTTCAAAAGTCAACTCTTTTATACTAAACTAGCGACCCGCCCCGGCTTCGCACGGGTAGTAGAGCATATTAGGCGGCTTTACTTTTTCCGACACTTCCAACAATTATCGTCACATTTCAACCAATTTACACAAAACCTTGACAAAATACATACCTAAACCTTCCTCTTGAATCACGTCTTTATCTATTAAAAAACTATCTACTAAAACCGCATCAAAATCCGTTGCGGAGTTTTAAAGATAGGAAGGGAAGCGACTTTGTTTTATACTGTGTAGTGACAAGCTTGCGTTTGTCCACAACTCTTCTGATTTGAAGTGATGATGCGGCCTAGTGTAACACGCTTGCCTTGAAGAAACCGATTCACTCGAACCTTAAATCCAGATTATAAGTCTCTTCCGATTTTTTCTTAGTGTTTAGATGTAAGACTGAAGAAGTGATTACGAAGTTCATCTTTGATTTACAGCTGTTTTAATTAGGTCAAGGTTACGCATGAACACAGCTCCATGATTCCTTGCTGATTCTGTTCAAACTCCAGTATGCCTCAACTTCAAAAGGTACATAGACATGACAATGGTTGAAACTTACTGCAGTGTTGCATTCATGGTACCGGCGCGCGAGGCCGGGACAGTCGGGCCCCGATGAGCTCGGTGCGTGGATCACGTTGCGTGCTCGTCTCGTGTGCTGTATGCTCCTCACCAGTTTCCTTCTTTTTCTGCTGCGCCGTAGTCTGGAACGTTAACGGTTAATTTGAGATAGTTGTTTGTGTCTAGCCTTCTGAAATTATGCAAAGATTTACAAGAACGAGTTACTAAAGGGAATAGGAGAGTGTTGCAGTCAATTCATCTTGCAGTCTGATCAAGCTCACATGACTAACAAAGACATCTGTCTTCGTAAATCTATTCGTTAGTCATGGAAGCCTGAACTTCCAAAAGTGGAAGTTATTATTATGCATCGTCGTATTAGGGTATTGCAAAATAATTCGTTCGTTTGAAGATCAGATTATCAGACCCTTAAATAACCTTTTGCCTGAACAGAAGGTTGAGTAATTCATATCACGGACAGAACCACGTCAAAATCAGTATGCACGAATCGTAGTGTTTCCCTAGAACGCAAAGTAGAACACGATCCCGTCAACATCCGTCCCATTCAGCCTCTAATTCCAATAATCCTCATGAAATGAAAATCTGTGATGGACGTGAGCAGCTAATTGTGTCAAAAGTTTATACATATTGATAGGTACCAGCTAGCATTAGTATGTAAAGTGGTACTGAGACAGAACTGGAGATGCTATCTCAGACATCCTAAATTCCAAGCATTCGTACGTCATCTTGTTCGCACTTAAGGTATATAATATCTACTTGGGAATCACGTCATTCGGTTTCAGATTAAAAGCTTCCGCGTGGAAGAGGATTAAGGTCAAACGTGAAATAAAGAGACTAATTTTTGGTCTTGTAAAAAACCAAAACACCACCCACGCCTGTAATCCCAGAAGGGTTAAGCAGAGGTGTACCTACCTAATAGAACACCTACATTTCGCCAGTTATGTTAAAGTCCCATGTAAGGGGCGAGCCCATTGCCAGTAACCGGGCACAAATCCAGACTCCGTGGCTGCTACAGAGAAATTCCTTACGAAGAAAACACCAATAACACTTTGCCCGACTTGGGAATCGATATCAGGACCTCATGCTAAGCAGCCGTGCTTGCGACCACTAGACCGCAGGCAGTCTTCTAAATAAGTTGCTTAGTTATAGCAACTAAACAGGTGTTTAGCTACTTAGGCTTACGTATGTATGTACCTGAAGCTTTTGGAAAAGAAATGGTGCAATTGAGAAAAAAAGTATATCTACTACCAACACCTCATAACTCATCATTCTGCATAGTCCTCATGTGAGTTTATCAAGATTATGTCTGGACCTTAAAAGAGACTATGACCTCTGAGTTTGTTTCGGCTGTTTCTTCTCAGAGTAGTCAGATACGAAACACCGACCTCATCTAGTTTTAAAAAAGAAGACGTGTAAAAGTGTTTGTAAACACCTATTTGCAAAATAAACATGATTTATCATTTATCACCATCATTATGTTTTTGAACTAAAAAAAATGGAGACTGGCACACTACTAGGTCCAAATAATACAGCCGCGTTTAATTGATTTATTTACCGCTAAAATGAGGTTAAAAAGTTAGCCGGAAAATCTAAACAAATACTTAAGTAATGAAGTTATCTGTAAAACGTATTAATTGTTCAAACAATCAATCCTAATAATATTATTTTAACGCTGGCGCCGTAACACAGAAAATATCTTAGTGGTTCTTATTTTTTGGAGTATAATAAATTATAATAATTATGTAAATACGCTTATGTACTTGAAAAAGTCTCATTAAAATCCCATAAACTATTATTTGAAAAATACTAAGTTAAGAAAATAAAACGGTGTGAGGTGTTTATTTTAAAAATCTGTTTAGCGATTTTTTGGCAAGAAATTTTAAAATAAGCATGTTTTTACATATTGATTTAGGTGATCCTTAAATGCTTATTATATGCCATGCTTTTTAAATGACATGGATTTTTGTCAGACTTTACTTATTTTCTTTCTTCAAAAAAAAAATATAATTGTTTTTAAAAGCAGGAATTTGGTCTTAATTATCTTGACCGTGACTTGTAGTTATTTACCTGAGTATAGTATACAAGATGTAGTTTTGCATACTCGTCAAAATTCAGGAGGTTGTCATAGAAGACGTAAATAATTAATCAATATAAATTACGCTACCTGGTCAATAATAATAAACGTAGCTTTTTTTAGTTGTTATAATTTGTCACTTTTTCAGAATGAAGCCCTTCTCAAAAGAGGAGAATCACCCGTTTATCGAATAAACGTCTGCGTTTGTTTGTGTGTATAAAAGCGCGGTTATAGGGCTAGTATTCGACGGGCCGCGTTTTAATACGGGTGGTGTACATACACTTACAGATTTCCGGTATTTAGAAAAAAATGCATAAAATTACCTACCCATTTTATTATTGATTCGGGTCGAGAATCATTAGCATAGTTACCTCCTTGAATTTGACGAGGTTGCAAAACTACACCTTCTATTGTATGTACATACTTGTTCCAGATTTCTATGACTAGCATCTGAAGACTATTTGGTTGATCTTTAGATTCTATTGAGGTTTTAGCTTATCTTCCTACTTCATCCAGGTCCTACGTCTACAGCCCTGTTGGGTTTTTGATACGGTTTCTAAAATAATGCACGTAGTCAAAAAAAGTTTTGAGATATAAGCATTTTAAAGTTTTGTGTGCACGTGCGTGCTTGTGATGCAGTCTGAAAAAAGCTATCGCTTAAGGTATTTTTTTTTTCAGTTATTGGACAAGGATAGTTGCAGTTGACTGGGGTATTATCTTAAAATCTAATATTTTTGTGTTATGACATTTTTTTAAAAGACATACGATATAGTGACCAATAAGAATAACTCACGAGAATGAAGGATCAATCAATCATTGACTTTAAACAATTCGTCATACACGTACCTATATGCATAACTAAATAGATAATTAAAGTCCTTAAGTGAAGATTATAATCAATTAAAACCGAAGTATAAATTAATCAAGACAGACATGGTAGGAAGATGTCGAAATGCCAATAAGTAAAATATTGATGGGTTCGAACATTTGCATTGTATCCATGTCACTATATTTTTTGGTAATGTTACTGCATTGGTAAAGATTCTTAAAAATAGGATGCTAATGTGCTCTTGCATACCTTAATAGACCGGTGCCTTTGGATTATTCATTCCATTCAAAAAAATATGTGAACGCCTACATTATTGATCAATTTTTGTACATACATATATGTATACAGAGATTAAGAGATGGCACGCGTATACTCGTAATGAAACCTCATTGTTTCAGCTCATCATTAGTACCAGAATCCGCCGCGACGGGGCGCCACACACGACCTTTGTCTAGTAATTAAAATTATGAAACTGCCTCGCCTTATAATACGCCTACAAGTATTCGGTTCAGATATTGATAGTCTGGTACTTCATTCTTTCGATGATATGTTTTAATTAGTTCTTCGCGCCCGCGCCGCCAGTCATTTGTTTATTATTATTTCGGGAGTGATATCTAGGAATGTTTATTGTTTATTGTATGTATTGCATGATCAGCTTGCAGGAGGAGTTTGTGGCTAAATAATAACAGCCGCACGGGTCGACCTCTAGGTTAAGCCGCGCTTGCATAGGTTGCTCACCTATTACATACCTAGTTTTCTCCGTGTCTCGGAAAGGACGTTAAGCCGTTGGTCCCGGCTGTCAATTGTAGATCTTTGGCAGTCGTTACAGGTAGTCAGTGGCGCGAAAGTCTGACAACCAGTCTTACCAGAGGGCATCGTATTTACCCAGTATTAACAGGGTTGTGGAAGACAGATAGGCAGTCGCTCCGTGTAAAATACTGGTATTCAGTTGCATAGGATTAGATCGGAAGCCGACCCCAACTTAATTATGTAGTTGGAGAAATGCAAGGTTGATGATGATTGCATGATCAGCCCATACAGAAAAGTGTAGTATTATTTCAGGGTGTGATTCCGATCATCAAACTGAACACCTTTTTCCACGGGACCGACATCGAAATCGCGAAAAAAAAACAGCTTTCTGGTACACACTACTACTGGGCACAGGCCTTGTCAACGAGAGGGAGGAGTCATGGTCACACAAACCAACGTGGGTTGGTGGATGCCACATGTTCAATTTTTTGGTTCTAGAACCATGTAGGTAGACCGTAGACGGAACTTTTCTTCACCGTTTTGAGAGCAGTGGTGATGAAATTATTTACACAAAGTACAATTCTGCCTCTATATAGCGGAAACAAAAAGGGTAGTGTCAGGTTTTCACTGCTCAAGTGAGAAATCAATATTTAAGTACAATTATGACGACAAAAAAACCTGTAGTATTGCATTACACTTATAGTATATTTGTCAGTAATATTATCATTCACATTCTTATTTAACACTTCAAATATTTGCCCACTGTTCTCGTTGAGTTACACAGTCAACAAGAAAGTTTGATGTGAATTTGTGTAATCCGTCGTATGCGCCTGCGTTCATGTTCAAGGCATCATCGTAAAACTTCGGGCCTTGTCGGTTCCGCTCGTTAAATAGTTGTAAAAGCATATTGGAAAGTACGTACCTATACGTTTTTGCTTGTCTCTAGTTAACATGACCATTTAGCTGATTAAATATGTATCTACAAACGACATAACAGATTTGGTACATGCTTGGGAAATTCGATTCGTCATTGCAAAACGGCAAAAGTTTAATAAATGTTTATACGGAATTACCATTATTTGGCAGACGATCAGCCACAGGTGGATGACCTACAAAAGATCGAGGGGAGACCTGGATGAGACTCTTTCAGACCAGTCAAGCTGGCAGGAGGCCTATGCAGCATGATAATTTTGACCGAATAATTTTCACTAGAGTCAAAAAACTGTTCCAGTGGTTATTATTTTATCAGACGAGAATTTCGATTTCATTCGAAGTTTTCGGAAATTTTCGTTTTGCTTAACTACAATCACCAAAGGAGAAATTATCCTTTCCAATAAGACATTCTTAAAAATATCACATTAAATGATTAAATTAGTACCGCGCTAATTCCATAACTAAAGATCAACAAAATAACAACTTTTCCCACCGAAAGAAAAGACCTGAATATTACCATATAAATAAATCAGTTGTAAGCAAAATGATTACAATCATGTAACTCCTAAATGCCATTTTGTCTGTCAATCAAATTGCTTGTAGAAAAACAGTTCGGGACTTGTTATCAGTTGTTCGCTTGCCCCATTAAGTTCTATATTGCCTTAATTTGGCATGTTCGATGTGATCAGGGCGACAGGGTCGCTGAATGTTTTGTTGGCCTTTGACTTTGGGAATCAATGTTCTGTCTTTCGAACTGCTTTGTTGGTCTAGTAGTCATAAGCGCTACTGCTGAGCATGACATCATTGCTGCGATTCCTAAGTCGGGCAAACAGTTATTAGGTTTTACCAATTTCTCAGTAGCAGCCAAAGACATTTTAATATTTACGAGCGATAGACGGGACAAGACGAAGAAAATCGTAATCCAATACTTGTTACTACTTGGTAACAAATCGTTCTGTCTAGTGTCATACGCCCGCTTGTCAGGTAGCATTCGGTGGCAAAATCGAAAATGCTCGGGATCAAAATTTTCGTATGAAAATATTCCCAATGTCCGCTGTCTGTCTTTTAAATCTCTTTGGTAGCAGCCCTGAGTCTGAATTTGTGCCCAGGCAATATTCTCGCCCCCTATTACATGGGACTTTTTATAACTCGCAAAATGTGGGTCTACTATTGATAGGCCTAACGTCCGGGGATTACAGACATGATATTGTATTATGTTTATTACCTTAATTTGTCATGTGAGGAGCTCGTGGCTAAATAATAACAGCCGCTCGGGTCGACCGTCAAGTTAAGCCGCGCTTGCCTAGGTTGATCCGTGGATGGGTGACCACCCATACATACCGAGTTTCCTCCGTGCCTCGGAAAGCACGTTAAGCCGTTGGTCTTTGACAGTGTGTTACAGGTAGTCAGTGACCCGAAAGTCTGACAGCCAGCCTTACCTAGGGGTACCGTATTACCCGGTACTAACTGGGTTGTGGTGGTCAGATAGGCAGTCGCTCCATGTAAAATACTGATATTCAGCTGCATCCTGTTAGAATGGAAGCCAACCCCAACCTAGTTGAGAAAAGGCTAGGCAGATGATCATGACCTTAATTTGTCATGTCCAATGTGATCAGTGCGACAGGGTCGCTGAACGTTTTGTTAGCCTTTGACTTTCGGAATTAATGTTCTATCTACCGTACATTTGGACAAGGTTCTGCTCTGGGGCTTCGGAGATATGGAACTATAATCCAAGCTGATCTGGTTGTTGGTAATAAGCGACATACGTTGGCATTGTTCACAGGATTACCTGAGAGCCTAGGCAGGTGGTAAGTTCTTTCGTTTTTCTAAAACTATTTCCAACACGATTGAAGTTAAGTTTACTGTAGCTTTATATCATTACATTTCTCCATCATCGTTGACGCTGATAAATTTACACTTTGTGTAGGCCTTTTGGCTGTTACTCAGATTTATCTGCTTTTGACCGCTACCTCACCAAATGCGATGTCATTGTGAGATGTTGCGGTTGACGATTTAGCACGATCGTAGGTCAAAGACTCCTAAGCTTACTATGTAGTTACATAACATAACATTACGCCTGTAATACCCGAAGGGTGGCGAAATGTGGGTGTCCTATTAGGTACACAGAGAGGTGTACCACATAGGACACCCACATTTCGCCAGTAATAGGGGTCGAGCCTATTGCCATCAACTGGGCACTAATCCAGACTCCGTGACTGTTACTGAGAAACTGGCCTGATGGCAAAACCCAATTTCAATTTACCCGATCCGGGAATCGAACCGGGACCTCATGTTCAGCAGTCCAACGAGGCAGTCAACTTACTATGTAGTGTTCTTGTCTATTTGGCGATTCTCTTCTACTACTAGAGTGACTATTAACACAATCAACTTGCTAGATTCGTCACAATGATAGCCTTGTCGGCTTTGTTAAAAGTAGATTCGTATTTCCAAAACAATTATCTACACCTGTTGACCTATTCCATTTATCACGCTACAACATATGTATTTGCTTTATTGAAAAGGAGTGTTATTAAGGCTCGTACACATAACACGGCGGAACAACCTAGTCGAGATAAATATGTGAAAGTGTTGATAATCCGTCGCTAATGTTGTATGATGGGCGGACGAAATTCACGTGTCCAATCGATGTTCTAATCACATCACATCTCACTCGGACCGATCGTGTGGTCAGGGCATTAGGCCAGTTTATTGAAAAGTAAATACGTCCCGATTTAAAATAGGAACGTGTTGAACTGTAGGTCAGATTTGGATGAGATTTTTGATGGTTGGTTGGAGGGACCAAGCGTTGGTTAGCGAGATGAAAAGAAAAGCAATCGTTCGTTTTCTCCTATTTTGTAGGGTTGCAGTTCTTGTAGATAAAGGAAAACATTCATAACCCAATGTTTATAGTTCTAGGTAAGTAGGCCACCAGGTCTTTTAACCACAGAGGTATGGCTTTTGCTCTGAATACGCCATCTTGGAAAATGAGAGCACAATGTCAAAGCGGTACAGTTTCAACCACAACTTACCTTAAAACCTTGTTATTTACCCGTTTATTCATAACGTCACGCCTGTGCAGAGGTTTACCTAATAGTACACCCACATTTCGCCAATAATGTTTAAGTCCCATGTAATAGGGGGCGAGTCTTTTGTCATCCACCGGGAAAAAAAATTGTCACGTTGCGATTGAGAAAATCCCTGATAGAAAATCCCAATAACACTTAGCACTACTTGAGAATCGAATATTTGAGAATCGCAGTAGCGTTTGCGATCACTAGTCCCGCGTATTCATAAGTACAAATCCCTCCATTAACATCAAAACTAATGATAAGACATTTCCCATTCAAGCAATGTATTTCATTATCATTTCGGACGCATCCCTTGATAGTCAGGAAGCGATATGTTTAGCGAGTGCCTGGCTTGTTCCAATGGGCCATTAGTCATGGCCAGTCATGGCCAGTCGTGGGCCATCGTTTGTCTCAGCTTGATCCTCTATTATATCTGAGGGTTGATGACTTGGCCATGATGTGGGAAGACAGGGCTAATCTGAATGTTGAAGATTGATGAATTGAGAGGGTAATGAGATACGAGGTACGTAGTTTCGGATCGAAAGGAGGTTTCAATGCGTGTGTGTATTTGTAATTGAATTGTGAAGTGATAGACGATATTATTGAAATCGGATTATCAATTATTTCTTGTAAGGGTTTTGACTTTGGCTCGCGTGTGGATTGTGAACTACTTGATCTCATGAAAAAGTCTATAGCTGACGATAATACAGGCTGCTTATACTTTACCTTGGCAGCTTTTTTATGATATTTATCGCTGAAGAGGCAGAGTCTATCAAACTTGTTGTGAGATTACGCTATAAATGGTGCTCACTCGATAATTAAAATTAATTAACAATTTTGTTTACATCGTCTTCTGTCCTTCTGTCTGCTTGTCTACCACAGGGTTGTATTTTACCTACTAGAAACATAGCTACCTTAGTACTATGTATCTAATCCTATAATAATTATAATCACGTTCTCGAAAACGGCTCTAATGATTTCGATGAAACTTGCAATATAGTACGTACGGTAGCGAAAAATTGATCTAGCTAGGTCTCACATTTGGGAAAATTCATTTTTTTACTTTCACCCATTCAATCCAAAATTAAATATAGCTCAATCGACTGTCCTGAGTATCTCATCTTCTAAGGAACTAAGCATTAGGTTGGCGGCTCGTTTGGAAGGCTCCCGCGGTGGGTTCGATTCACGGGATAGTTACGTAAAAATGTGTACGTAGCTATCATAGCATTTAAAATATTATTATTGTCATTGGAATATTTTTAATTTGTTTTTATTTTGTGACATTTGACTCACATGAAGCACAATTACTCCTTACTACTTGTGTCCACTTTACAACTTCAATATAACATAAAATATAACTTAATCGACTTCCCTGAGTACCGTATCTACTACGTCACTGTGCCCGATCGGCGGCGCAGGCGCAGGTTGCAAGGCTCTCCCGCGGTGGCCAGTCCTCGCTCCTTTATCGATCACGCGCCCTATCATTAGATATCATTGTGATCTATGATCAATGCTCTCGCGACGCTATAGGGTTGACTCTACAAATGTTCTGGTTTTTTTGTTCTGTGACATGATAAGGATGTTTTATTTGTTATAATTATTTGTAGAAATACGATTGGGGTTGGTGATGTTTTTTATTCGAAAAATCTAATGTTTAAAAAATAATTGTCAAAACACACATCTATCTACATACATATTTTACGGGTATAATAGAACAACAGTATTAAGAAAGAAATTGACTTTAATTCAGTTTAAATTATATTATGCTTCTAATGTAATCTTCTATTCTAGTAGAAGATTACATTAATAGAATAGATGCCCTCCACCATTTGCGGTAAAAAAAGTCACACCTCAAAGCCCTGACCTACTCCAACATTTCTACAGCGTGTTACAAAAAGAACACCTTTTCTTACTATCGGTACGACAAGCCCCTGTATCTCAATAGCGGCTCCATAATGAAACAATTAATACAAAACCTCACGAACAATACAAAAAACTTAACACATTAATCTTCTTCACGTGTTCGCTTGTTTGTTTTATATTGTTCAACACGAAAACGGTCTTTAAGAACTATGAGAAATTAGAATAATGACGTATTTATTAGATTTTTATCGTCACTTCTGAGTTATTTTGTTTTATTTATTGTTTGTAATAAGGATATAATTGTTTTTGGTTTTATGAACGTTTTCACTTTTTTAGGGTTCCGTACCTCAAAAGGAAAAAACGGAACCCTTATAAGATCACTTTGTTGTCCGTCCGTCCGTCCGTCCGTCCGTCCGTCCGTCCGTCTGTCAAGACCGTTTTTCTCAGGAACGCGTGGAGGTATCAAACTGAAATTTCTATATGATACTTAGTTCTACTGTCCCTGGAAGCTGTAGAAAAATCAACCTTCTAAGTCAACGCAATCAAAAGATACAGCCACTTAGGCCGCAAATTTCCGCAAATTTTCGAAACTCGCACGGGAATCAAAACCTACAGGGTACTTCCCGTGAACTTAGAATCTTGAAATTTTGTACGAAGTCACGTCTTATAGTACAGATATAGGAAAAATTACGAAAACCGTAAATTTTTAGTTTCGTCATATAAAAAAAAGTTATATACCCACAGGTTTGTACGGAACCCTCGGTGCGCGAGTCCAACTCGCACTTGACCGGTTTTTTTTTTTGTTTAGTATGTGGAGTACTACTTTGGAACAGCTCGTGGCTTAATAATAACTGCCGCTCGGATCAATCTTCAAGTTAAACCGCGCTTGCCTAGGTTCGTCTGTGGACACCCATTACATACCGAGTTTCCTCCGTGCCTCGGAAAGCACGTTAAGCCGTTGGTCCCGGCTGTCATTTGTATATCTTTGACAGTCGTTACAGGTAATCAGTGGCCCGAAAGTCTGACAACCAGTCTTACCAAGAGGTATCGTATTACCCAGCACTAACTGGGTTGTGGAGGTCAGATAGGCAGTCGCTCCATGTAAATACGGTTAGACTGGAAGCCGACATCAACATAGTTGGGAAAAGGCTAGGCAGATGATGATGACGAGTAGTACTGCTTTGATGCGGATTTTTAGGGATCCGCACAAAAAGGGTGCCAACGGGACCCTATTTGTAAGGCTCCGCCGCTGTCTGTCCGTCCGTCTATAACAGGGCTGTTTTTTTTTTAAACGTAACAGACATTTTGTTTTCTAAATAAAAAAAAAATTGCCAGTACAGTGTTAAGCAATGTTTGTTAAAATATTGAACAAGTTTTTTTTTTGAAATTTAACATAATGGTTGTTCAAACTATTCTGTAGCCAGAAAGTTGTAAAACTGTGTCTTGACAGTGAGACTAAAATTTATGTGAGGGTAGTTTGTATAGTTATTATAAATACTCTAATGAAAGAAAGTTGTTAGTTTTAAGCTTTGATTATAATAGAGTATTCTCAGCTCAACATTAAAGCGTAAAATATTTTACATAAATTATTAGACCTCACTCATAAAATATTGCGTATTCATCAATGTTTTCATGCCGTAACTTAGAACTGTTTGGAGTCAGTTAGAAGCTTGAAGATACTTAATAATTTGTAAGGACTCACTGAAAATAATGCATATCTACCTATATGCAATTATATACACCAAGTTTAGACATTTGGACACATCCCGTGATCCAAGGGCTGGCTTTTACCTTAGCCTAAGGCTGCATTGCCGTCTAACGTGGCGATTCCGCCCGTTTATTTGGCATTTACCAGTTGACAGCGATGAGGAGGAATTTCAGTGTCTTTTACTTAGTTTAGAAAATTTATTTTTATTAAATTACCGAGCACTGTGCCTTGATTCTGACCAAACAAGCTCAAAGGGCATCCAATAATGGACTTCGGAATAGCAAAAGACTGTTCTCACCTCGCAGGATCCCTGGGCAGGCAGTGTCGTTCCTGCACAGCCACTCCTCCTCCACAGGTCTTGGAGCAAGGGCTCCAGGACCCCCACGAGCTCCACGCGTACATCGTCGCGTTCGTTCGAATCGCTTCTGTCGTTCTTGGCACCTGGAAAATTATATTTAGAAGTCTTATTAGTCGTCTTCATCATTTTATCTTAGTCTTGGTATTTTTGTATTTACGGATGGATAAGGGACGCACATATCAGAGAAGAGTGGCAGAAGAAAGGGGGAGGCCTATACCCAACAGTGAGTGACTCCGGGCTGAAATGACCTTGGTATTTTGACGCAAGGACAATGATGATGGCGAATAAAGCAACAGTGGATAATCTACAGATGGACAGTACTGGACATAGGAGTTTCCCCAAGAAAACTTGGAGCAGGTGGCAGTGACACATTTCACAAGGGCTAGAGTCCGTTATTGCTAAGCTAATGGCGTTACTTTCATACTAGCCTAAAAGCTTGACTTTCCCTTATAACCTACTACTCTTCATGATGTTAGGGTTCCTGGAACAGTCTGGTAGGTTTATGGGCTTGCCGTATTGTTGACCTCTAGGCACGCTTCTGCCTAGCTGGCTGGTTGTGCACCACTAGATTTACTACTAGTCAGCGAGTGCCTGACGAATTCTTAGAAGTCATTAAATCAAAGTTTGTTACCTTGGTACATTATTTTTATATGGTTTTATTGAACTACTAAATCATAGGCCTAAAAGATCAGTGTTAACAATTTGAAAAATTTCCTCGCAGTGCGTGATTTGATTGATTTCTTTGATGTGGTTATTGATTCATGTTTGTAAACACAATTATCATGCCGTTTTTGTTCGAAATCTGTTTTTGTGTCAAGGCCAAAAGCATATTCTAACAACAAATCCAGACATTACAGAAATAGCACCATTCGTGAAGACTACAACATAACATCACGCCTATAATCCCCGAAGAGATTGGCAGAGGCGTACCTAATAGTACACCCACATTTCTCCAAATATGTTTATGTTCCATGAAATAAGGGGCGAGCCTATTGCCATCAATCGGGCACAAATCCAGACTCCGTAGCTGCGACTCAGAAATTCCTGAAGGAAAAACCCAATAGCACTTTGCCCGGCTCGGGAATCGAAACCAGGACTTCATGCTCAGTAGTCGTGCTTGCGACCACTAGACCATAGACTGGTGAAGACTACAGACTGATAAATATTTCCAAATTATGCCAATTGTTCCAGAATGTTCGTGTACCAAATTTTGAAATCACAATAGCAGTCAAGGAAACACTGATTCAGCTGATAGAAATACCCATTTCTATTAAATGAATGGCGGATAGATTGATGGGTCATTGACGATGTACGAAATGTCCCACTTGGCCACATCATTGTCGAAATTGTGCCTAAATTGGCCCAGATGTTCAGTCTTATAGGCTACATTGTTTGAATTGTTATGTGGCGGACACTGGACATCGGTGAAACGAATTTCAGTCACGTCTCTTTGAATACAGCTGTATCATAATAAAATAACACATATACATACGTAAGTATTCAAAAGTATAGCTTCCACGTCTGCTGATATTATTCCATTGCTTATTTACAGAAGCCATACAGAAACAAATGATTTAAGTCAAAGAGCTATCAATGTTGCAATACACGGGAACAGGCAATTTGTTCAGCGAAAGCTTTCTCCGAGATCAGTGTAAGTCAACATCAAAGGGTTAATAATTGATGACGTCATTAACTCACCGGTCGTCCAACCTCCGTGCTAGTCGTTTGTGCGTATATGAGTGGGTCTCGCGAACAAGCGAGGAACCTGCAACAAAAACAATTTCAACTCAACTCATCTCCAATTGTAAACACCCTGTTTAAGTATTACTCACATGATTTATTACATTTATTCAGCTTGGGAATGCTTTGTACGAATTTACGGACTGACGAAAATGTTGCGCGGAAATAATTCAGCGGTTGTGATTGACGACTCATCGCTTCAGAACAAAGAAATGCTTTCACTTCGGAAAGCTTTGACAACAACGTTCGAGATTTTATTGCTGGCTGTCTTTAGTTCTTAGCTTTAGAAGTTTGTAGCGTCGCTTTTCTGTAATAATACCTACGCTTATTTTGTAGTCGGCTTAGATATTAAATGTGGGAAAACAAAGGCTTTGCGTTGGCTAAGTATAGGTTTTCCGTCTTGCGAGTTTAGTAAGACTGTAGAATTATGTCAATTTAATTCTGCGATGACCAATTGCTTTGTTCAGGGTGATAGTTAAAATCATAATGCTGTAGTTTAATATTCTTAGGTTGTGTTGTGTTTCGTCAAGTCCTAGTTCAAGTGCAGTAGCTTTGTTAAATTAATCTATAAATCATGTTGTATAAGCAGGTCATATTCTGCGTTGAGCATTTGCGGAATCAGTCTTCTGGATTTACTCAAAGTTTTACTAACGAGGTTAGAGTTTATTACGTTTTTTGTACTTTTTTCTTACAGTATTTTTTTCAAGAAGATTTGTACCACAACATCGTGACAAAATATTTGGAATGATTACATCTTTGCTAAGCAAAGAACTCCTACCGCCAGTACTCTGACCAATTGCTCGAAATCACCAACTTGCATTGACCAAACCACGTTTGCTGCATGCTCATTTTTAACGTTTCCACTGCTAGATCCATACATACCTCCCTTCTTCATAATTATAAGCCTGAGAAAAATCTATGCACATGCAATGAGAACTTTAAAACCCGCTACAGATACAACGCAAATTCGTAATACTTAATAGTAAGTTGGCAACAGCATCAAGTTGCACCAGTTTGTGGCCACCATGATAGGTGGTCGTTCTCAAGCATTCCGCGCGTTCAGAATTTATATTTTGTACGTTATTTTGCCCGCTGTGTATCCCTTCAGCATTTAAATTGGTTACTGTGCAGAACAGATTGGTTTAATTCCAGGTTTTAATGGGCCGTTATTGTTTTAACTTATGTGGGTAACTAAGGTAAGATTCACGCTTATATTTTACTACTTGGGAAAATATTTCACAATATGGTACTGTAATGGGAACGGAACAAGTAAAACTGAATCAGAATCAGTACTTTATTTGCTTTGAATGTAGGTACACACGTATAAGATGTACATAAATTAATGAGATCAGCTACAGTCTACCTTACGGCGTGCAAATTATTAATTAATAATTATTAGGTAATTATTTAATTGTCGTGATGGCCCAGAGGTTAAGACCTCGCCTTTCATGCAAGAAGTTGTGGGTTCAAATCCGTACAAGTAACAATGTGACTTTTTCAATTCATATGTACTTTTCTAAGTTTATCTTGGACATCACAGACATTGGTGAAGGAAAACATAGTGGGGAAACCTGGACTTATAATGAATATAAGTCTGAAATCGCCAACCCGTCTTGAGCAACCGTGGTGATCAATGCTCTTGCTTTCTTTGTATGAGAAGAGGCCTTTGCCCAGCAGTGGGACGGTTACAGGCTGGTATTATTATTATTTATTATATTGTGTAATTGATAATTTGAAAGGCAGAAAATTTAAAAGGAATGACTTGGTATGGCAATCGGCTATGTAATAATGAGGAATTAAAACATGTGTCTTAAGGAGTGATGAACATTAATGTTTATGGATCGAGAGGAGAAAAAAACCAAAGAAAAGATGACTAGATTGTGTTAGGAGTAGTGTGAAAGAAAGGAACGATAGTGTGACGATTGACAGGGAATAAGAAAAGAATAAAAAGTGTTGTGACGACCCCAAGTAACATGTAATAAGGACAGGAAGATGATCACCACAAAGTAAACCATGGTACTTTTTACAGCAGATCACATTTATATCATGCCTTGAATGCTTAGGAACAACTTTGATAAAGAACTATTCGAATATCTTCGTAATAAATCGAATCTACATAATAACGTATGAGTCATCAGCCCTAAAGGGCTTCAATATTCGGCAATCCAATACCAAGAACGAATTCATTTCAAACTCAACAATACATACATTACAAATATAATATCAATAACAAAGGGCTCTTAATATCCCATGGAAGTGTCAAATGATAATTATAATTTCCATCACAGACGGCGCTAGTACTTTATGTCGCCGATAGAGGGCGCTTCTGAATACTAAGTGAGCGATAAGATCGGGTGCTAATGCTTTATTAGAATAAGCCATTCATAGGCTTATAGGAAACAGTTTTGCTAATGTACATATTTTGAAGTAGTTTAAATACCTATGAATAAACACATAAATATAGCATCAAGCTTGTAATCCCCGAAGGGTAAGGCAGAGGTGTAGCTATAGAACACCCACATTCCGCCAGTTATGTTTAAATCCCATGTAATAGGTGCGCGCCTATTGCCACCAAGCGGGCACAAATCCAGACTGCATGGCTGCTACTGAGAAGTTCCCGATGGAAAAACCCAATAATACTTTCCCCGACCCGGGAATCGTACGTACCTAGGTCCTCATGCTTAGCAGTTGCGCTTGCGACAAGACCAACAAGGCAGTCAAATAATTAATAAGTACGTGTACTTTAAAAAAGGGTGAGTTTGAATTTGATTTCCATATTTTTTTATGGACTTGTGGATTAGTCAACTTGTGTGATGAAGTTAATGAATAGTTATGAATTACGGTCATCTCTTCATAGTATGAAGTCGCTTTAGGTGTTTGTCTGTGTGACCGCTTAGACCTTACAAACCCTAGAATGATATTGATGTGTGTTTCACATTCATTCAATTTTGGTGCATGTTTCCCAAAAAAAATATTTGTTATTTCTCTTGCAGGAGAATGTAGGTTAAATGAAAAAATCAAGGAAAGAACGTGTGCATATTTAAATCGAAAGAACATCCAGATCAGAGCTTCAATATTTCTTAAAATACTAACTAAAACATAAAGCTCCAAGCATACCTCGGACCATAACTAAAGTCTTTGTCCTATTGTATCATTAAATTTGTCCTTATCTACTCGCATTTGAATATTTGAAACGTCCCACTAACTTCCGCGTGGTTTGTATCTCCTGAGATTCGATACAGATTAGATAGGAACATTTTACCTGCAGTAAAATATGCGTAATCCAGGCATAAGGGGAGCTGTTGTCTATTAAAATTTATGGAGTTTTCGACTTTACGACCATGAGTTTGCGCGAACATCCGTTCAGGTGTTTTAGATTGGTTTTAAGGTTGATTCAACTTTGTGGCATCAGTGGAAGTTGTAAGAGTGTGGGAGATTGCTTTTAATTGAATTTGCATAGGTATGTATAATTTTATGTCACTAAGGGCAATTTTTTTTTTGTAAATCAATTATTTAATTAAACAATTTCAATTCACACGGCTTCCGTCATTGACGATCCGTCATAAAACACGATACGTCATAACGAATGGACGTTCACATTGTATACGGAATCGTGTTTTATCATGATCCGGCAAAAACACGAAAAGATGTTCACATTAGTTACGTGATTTTTCGGGAGCGAGCCCATCCTCGAATCCGTTGCAAAAAAATCACGATTCGTGTTTTTTGACGACCGTGATTTTTAAAAGACTATACGTGATTTAAGGCGTTTCCGTCATTTTACACGATTCGTGATGCGTGTGAACACAGGCATTTAAAAAGCATTGCCGCCGTCAAAAAATTGACGGATCGTGAACAAAGACGATACGTCAAAAAAAAAAACAAATCGACCTCGTGTGAACGGGCTGTAATGTCAGTTTAATAATGTTACCTTATCATAGATTCTTAACGTCTAAAAAGCAAAAAGCGATGTGTTAGGTATACCTATTAGTCGAGTTTTTCCCAACTACGTATTTATTGGGGTCAGTTTCTTGTCTAATCTCACACAGTGCATAGGTACGGACCAGTCGGTCCATATAAAAACATCAACTGCCTGAACTCCATCATAACATGTCAAGTGTGCCTGTAATCCCCGATGAGATAGGCCTCTGCCTAACTGGTGAGTGTAACTGAACTGTACCTAACTGAGGTGTACCCATTATTAGTACACCCACATTCCACCAGTTATATTTAAGTCCCATGAATGAATGGGCCAGGTCGATGGCAATAGGCACACCCCCTATTGAGGGCGAGCCTATTGCCATCAACCTGGCACAAATGCAGACTCCATGGCTGCCACTGAGAAATTCCTGATGTAAAAACCAAATAACAATTTTCCCGACCCGGGCTTCGAACCCAGGACCAGCAGTCAGCAGTCAGTATGCTCAGCAGTCGCGATTCCGACCACTAAACCAACGAGTCAGCCAAACATTAATATGTGTTCTTATTCAACACGTCACCGATAAAAGCTACCAAATGTATTTACATAAAATGAATCAGTCTAATTTCGCACTGTACTCTCTCAGAGTAGGAACGACTGACCCAGCTCAATGCATTCGACTGTCAGAGAGCGCGCGTTTACTTAGGTAATCCATTACTCTCGACGTTTCCCGATCGGCGACGTGACCGGGCCATTATCACTCCAATAACAATTTATGGGGAGGAATATTGGCTATTTAATATAACTGCTATAAGGTAGGCCAACAAGGCGGTCCGGAGTCTGCATTCGGGATAAAGTCACGCTGTTTTCTTTTCATGAAGATAAGCAAAAAGTCGTCGTCAAAAGAACGTCTGCTACGATCCTCATACCCCGTTTGCTTTGTAGACGTTCATGCATCAGATCATACACGCCCCCAGTGTGAGTACTACGGACCTGACCTTTCTGCAGAACATCACTAATAAGGTCAATGTAACATCACCTCTGTAAGATTACAGACGTGATGTTACACTGACCGAATGGTTAGGCGGAGGTGCACCTAATTAGTACACCCGTTATGTTTTAAGGCCCATGTAAAAGAGGGCGAGCCTATTGCCATCAACCGGGAACAAATCCAGACACCGTGGCTGCTACTGAGAAATTCCTGAGAAAAACCCAATAACACTTTGCCCGACCCAAACTCAAACTCAAAACATTTATTTCAATTTGACCATTACAGGCACTTTTGAATGTCAAAACACAAAAAAATAAACTAAGCTACAGTCCCTGTCACAGGGCATAATAACTTGTGAAAGTATTGTAGTTGCCCATTCGAAAGCGTAGATCCTATGGAGAAGAATGGGCAAGAAACTCCATGGACACTCTTTTAAATCAATATGTTTTTACAAAATCTTGGTTACATCATTCATGTCGAGATTATACATACATGTGAGAACGATGTAGAAAGACGTGCGAGTAAGAGCGTCCAGAGTAAAAAGATAAAACCAACAATTGACGACCCGAATGGCGCAGCGGTAGTGAGGCTGCCTTACGTCCATAGGGTTCCGGGTTCGAATCCCGGTAGGAGCAAGTGTTTGTGTGATGAGCATAGACATTTGTTTCCGAGTTTGGATGTTTATATGTATAATAAGTATGTAATTACAAACAAAAAGTATCTATGTAGTATATCAACTATCTGGTGTCCACGACACAAGCCTCGTTGCTTAGTGTGGCACTAGATGGCGCTGTGTGTAATGTCCAGCGATATTTATTTATTTATTTAATTCAAACCTGCAAATCAAACCCAGGACCTAATGTTCAGCAGTCGCGCTTGCGCCACTTGACCAACGATGTTTAGTTTTTAATGAATATTATCCTC
This sequence comes from Standfussiana lucernea, assembly GCA_964057025.1. Lineage (NCBI taxonomy): Eukaryota > Metazoa > Arthropoda > Insecta > Lepidoptera > Noctuidae > Standfussiana > Standfussiana lucernea. The sequence goes on along the minus strand of OZ059803.1, from coordinate 8,549,448 downwards.
ATAAATAAAGCTCAGTAAATCCTTGGACAGGCACAGTCAGCCATCACCAGTGTCAATAACGGCGCTTCTTGACAGAATAATGTTTACAAATCTTAAGTAAACACTCGCATGGCGTCATTCTATGGCATTTTTCAGTTCACATTGCCATGTGTAAAAATAGGACACATTAGGTACAAGAGTACCAGTCATCGAGGAGTGTTCGACGGTCATGGATGGGTGGCCGGTTGCGTCAGCGCTTCGACACGGCCTAATCTGACGATAAATCACTCGGATTCTGGATCGGAATGAGATCACGGGTCGCATCGATACTAAATGAGAGACGAGCTTAATTGGAATAAACCACTCGTTCGTGCACGATTTATTTTGTTTAGTTCTTTTGTTGTTTCAAATCAGTATTGTTGTCTAGTGATGTCCTTTGTCTGCATTGTGTTGCTGCAAGTGGTTAATTGGTTGTGCAATTTGCGCAAATAATGATGAATGCGATTTAGTTGTTTTGTTGCTTTCTGCGACCTTCTATCGTGAAAGGGTTAATGGTTGATTTGTTCTAATTAGATTTGTTCAGTTCCATCATTTATCGTGAAATGGACGATATTATGGTGATGCGGAGTAATGAAGAAAATATAGTGAGGAAAATGTTGAGTATGAATGTACATAGATGGCTATAAGAGTAGAGGAAGACCAAAGAAACGATGGACGGACTGTATGAAGGATGATATGGCTAGAAAGGAGGTGACTGCTGAGATGACGAATAATAAGAAGAAGTGTGGAAGAAGAAGACATGCTGCGCCAACCCCAAATGGAAAGAATTATGAGTTCCATCATTTCAAAAGATTTCCTATTAACAGTACTGTGCCTCAATCAATAAAATACCTTCGTCGAAGCCACAAACCTATCCCTCCTTTGTCAATGCCGCTTTTCAATCGTTTAACGATGCTTCAATTCATGATACGAATTAGGTTGGAGTAATTAATGAGTTTTAAGTGTTGCTTACTTATCTACACGATTCTCCATTTTAAACCATGGCTGTTTCAGTTACTCAATGGTTTTTGGTAACTATAATTAGGACTGGTTCAAGTTCAGCTCATCTGGTTCAAAGGTAAACGTTCGGCTTTAACTACCGATAAATACTTACAATATGTACCACACACGATTTATGTGAGGGCTACCAGTCAATGCATTTAAATGAGAACTGCACTAACTTTTTGGGTAAAATAATACAAATACATATATTGATAGACTTGAAGTTGCGGACACCAGCCCGTGATAAAATACAATGTTGATAAAAAAACTTTTTTGCAAAAAAAAAACCGAATTCCAAAAAAAACACTAAAAAAAGTGGAAAATAACTTTACTTTCGGAAGTCGGTGACTATTGTTTGTTTCATTGACTTTTTTGCTACCGACTTCCGAAAGTAAAGTTATTTTCCACTTTTTTTAGTGTTTTTTTTGGAAGTCGGTTTTTTTTTGCAAAAAAGTTTTTATTTTACCCTTTTTAGTTATCGTATCACACACAAATCCTTGTCAAGTATCAATTTCGCAATTTCGTTTACTTGGATGACATTTTTTCCAGCTATTTTGATTTCAAAACCAAACTGCTGAACCGATTTTGATGAAATTTCTATGGGACCAATCGGGAAGTATATCCATTCAGATAAAAGAAGAATTTTGCAAATCGTTTCATAAATGACGGAGATATGAGGTAACAAACACAAACACAAAAAAAAAAAAAAAACATACAACCGAATTGAGAACCTCCTCCTTTTTTTGAAGTCGGTTAAAAAAATGCTGAAACAATGTTGTTAAAATAAAACGTATGCATAATTGTATAGCACTTTTTTTTAAACAAACCCATGATATTCAGACTTCTACGGCTTTATGGCTAGTAGCGATATCTACAAAAAAAATACTTTGATTTTTTTAAACAGAACATATTTTTATTGAAGGGACTGAAGTGTGTTGTCCTGAAATATCCAAGTACCAACAAGTACCTATTCCTATTTGAATTCAGTATGTTGTACATATTTAACAACACATACATAGATCTAAAATAATAATAAAGTATGTACAAGTCTCAAATTGGATGGAAATGAATAGATGGAATGGAATGGAATCATTGAAAGTATATCCGTTATGTAATCGGTAGTTCCTAAATTACTGGCATTAAAAGGCTTTTTTATTTTATTTTTAATAAAAACGAAAAAGATAGGTACAGATATTTTTTTCTCTTTTAATACTTGTGAGTCAATTTCATCAAAAGTTCATACAGAATGCGCATTTTTACACCTTGTTTGGCTGAAAATTATAAAAACTTTCGTATCGTGTCAATGAAGATATTCCGATGCAGGGTTTGCATAGGATCGCAGAGGTCAAACGGTTGAATTAAATCAGCTCGTGAAAGTCTTGGTGTTGTGTAAAGTAAGCTGGTACCTACTCGTGCACCTAGCTGAGCTTGTTTATAATAATTTTAAAGAACAATCTGAATTGAAAGCTTCTATGACGGGCTGAGAGTTCTAACAGACATAAAGCGTAAATATTTGCAGTGTTGCATAGTTCTTTTGGCACTTCATATCGTCAAGAGAGCTTTATTCTCATTGGTAGGTAAACATTTGTGAAGTTGCCTGTGGAAATTATATTGAAAAAGAAGATGGGTGAATTCTTTCTTTTTCGTGTGGTTAGTGCCTAACCTAGTGTCAGAGTTTTATACCGTCCATGGGCCTCTAACTTGTGTTTACATGCCGTCGAGAAATATCTCTCAGGCATACTGGTTTGGATGAATAGAAAATAACTTTAAAACCAACTGGCATGAGAGAAAAAAGAAAATCTTTAATTAATTATCCCCCACCTGGCACTAGAAGCAACCCTAAAATGCCGCTCGTATTTATTTATACGTAGTGTGTTACCGGACGATAGATGCAGTGGCATTAGTTAGTGCGGTGATAAAATCTTTTCCGGCGCCCGATACGGTTTCGTTCCGGGTTTTATTGATGTAGTTACTGCTCTTGAGTTTAGGGTTAGGTACCTGTTGCGTGTGTTAATTTGTGTGGTTTATAGTTTCTATTATCAATGTGATTAGAATATGAAGAGTGAAATCATGTGTCTTCAGTTTGAGCTACTGCGACGGCTACATCCCGTGGCAGTAAAGCAGTTGAAATTAAAATTAATGTTACGGTGATTGTGATAAAAAGAACATAAACTTATTTAATTACTCAATTAAAATCTTAAATTATAAAAAAGTGACATTTAACTAAACAAACAGACCCATTCATTCTCACCGCAACACATTCTCACCAGACTAAAATTATAATTTACACAAAAAACATTAATTAGATTAACTTATCAACATTAAAAGTGACTCTAATTTACGAGTGTTATATGCAAATGTGTCGGCCATTGAAGCCCGCACGGTAGCACTGGCCAGAATTATTAATATGTTTACAATTCAGATAACAGAGGCCCTTTGTGTAAACGACCATAAAAGTAATTGGTGTAATTCATCTCAATAGCTTATGTTGTAAAATTGGGGCTACAACGCCGGTCCCGAGTACCGAACACACGACCATTACAAGGTTAAGTCGCGGGGTGCAACCGCACCTGGATTTCTTTGTAATTTTTATGGGCCTGATTGATGGGTTGATTGGTCGGGAATTAATTATTTTGTTAATAACTGTGTTTTTTTTTAATTGGCATGTTCTTTGGTTTTTGTTATGTCAGTGTACAAGAGGTGTTTACCACCCACGAACTGTGGATAGGTAAATCTTGTAGTTTTACTAAAAAGGAGGCCTGTTTCCATCCATTCCTAAACATAAATCAGAACAACAACAACAACAACTGTGTATTGTCTCTGCATCACCCTAAGGTAGACTGGTAGAAAATGCCCAAGGCATTAAGTCCGCCTTTGTACAGTTTTTACTTGTGCATAAAGTTTTAATAAATAAATAAACAACAACAATTTATTTGACTTTCTTAAAGAAATGCGATAATTTATCCAATCCGACATTGATGAGAAATAGTCCATAAATGTTGTGTTAAGATAGTATAGACAGTGTTAAATTTATCTCATCCGTTTCCCATCTAAATCAATGATAAGTTATCAGGAATTAGGAATATTATAGACACGATATCTAACGCTAGTCGAGAAGATCTATGATACCCTTGATAATTTCAGTGCAGTTGGTATCATTGAGTTGTTACGATAAAAGATTATTAACTAAATAGAAAGTTAAACTGTTCCTCAGATTAATGTTGAAAGTAATCATTTAATTACGACGTGTTTCGTGTGTTTAATTATATTAATGGTTTGTCACCATATATCATATAATATCTGCCAGCCCATAATTAAATAATTTATTCATATATTGTGAGCATTTACAAAAAGTTCTCAGTTTGTAAAAGCTCACAATCTGTAAACAATACATAAAAAGCTTGCTTTTCTAATTATTGTATTGTTATGATAATATAATATAATTAATAAAATAATATATATATATTGATATGATGAGCTTAATCAATGTTGTTAATACTATAAGAGAATTAGTCAACCTCATAATTCTAAAAACAGCGAGTGGTATTTTTAACCTTTTGACCACTTGTGTCGCATTTCTGCGACAAAGAACATGCATTTTTTCGTTCTCTTTTCGTCCTATTAACTGCGTGGTACAACTAAAACCATTATTAAATAGATATATTATTTACAACAATTATTAAAAAATTATGTCTCGTAGCTAAGTATTGAAAATGCTTATTTATTGTAGTTACCTATTATTTATTTTATCGCTTTGTGGCCCCGCGCTAGGGGTACGGCAATTGGTATTTAGCCAATCAGTCAACAGGTTAAAACCAGATGAACTAACACATACCATTTTTAAAAGGAAGGTAATTTCATAAACACAACTTTTGTAATACCTACCCGAAAAGTTAGGCGGAGGCGTACGCTATTGTACACGCATTACTATTTATTCATACTACCAAAGTCAAACTTTTTTAAACTTTAGCCCTCTTGAAAAATATTACAAACCGTGGGCGCGTTTGCACACAAACCTCACACAGCATAACACAAACACTAAACCCTTAAATTAACATTTAACATACATCAGCCGGAATGTTTTCTTTCCATTATGACATCTGTGACACAACCTTACGTGACAAC